>JARJEI010000051.1:600000-917255 GCA_029955415.1 Lottia scabra | reverse complement strand
CGCATATCAAACGAATCAGCGTTCAATGACGCATCTTTTCGACACAACATGGTGGCGAAAAAATTAATATCGGAAGCTTGTAGGGCCCCTCAAACATCTGTCCCGATTGGGGAGGGCTTAAGCCCTCTGTACAATGTCAATTGCCGGTGGTGGTATGCGCACAAATGTGTCAGTTGTTGAACAAAAAACATTGGTATGATGGATAAGATCAAGAAAAAGTTTGAAATTTTGAAGAAAGAAATAAAGGGTTGGGTGGGGTCTCGATCCCGGGCCCCCTCAGCGTGGCTCCAGCACGCTAACCGCTTCGCCATGGCGGCTTGACAGACTCCTGGCGAGAGTAAGCCGTGACCCTAACACCGGAGGGTGGTAAACGCCCTTTATCTAAAGCCAATCACGTTATAGCACACAAAACTGCCATAGGTTGATCAAAAATGGGTCGTTCGCATATCAAACGAATCAGCGTTCAATGACGCATCTTTTCGACACAACATGGTGGCGAAAAAATTAATATCGGAAGCTTGTAGGGCCCCTCAAACATCTGTCCCGATTGGGGAGGGCTTAAGCCCTCTGTACAATGTCAATTGCCGGTGGTGGTATGCGCACAAATGTGTCAGTTGTTGAACAAAAAACATTGGTATGATGGATAAGATCAAGAAAAAGTTTGAAATTTTGAAGAAAGAAATAAAGGGTTGGGTGGGGTCTCGATCCCGGGCCCCCTCAGCGTGGCTCCAGCACGCTAACCGCTTCGCCATGGCGGCTTGACAGACTCCTGGCGAGAGTAAGCCGTGACCCTAACACCGGAGGGTGGTAAACGCCCTTTATCTAAAGCCAATCACGTTATAGCACACAAAACTGCCATAGGTTGATCAAAAATGGGTCGTTCGCATATCAAACGAATCAGCGTTCAATGACGCATCTTTTCGACACAACATGGTGGCGAAAAAATTAATATCGGAAGCTTGTAGGGCCCCTCAAACATCTGTCCCGATTGGGGAGGGCTTAAGCCCTCTGTACAATGTCAATTGCCGGTGGTGGTATGCGCACAAATGTGTCAGTTGTTGAACAAAAAACATTGGTATGATGGATAAGATCAAGAAAAAGTTTGAAATTTTGAAGAAAGAAATAAAGGGTTGGGTGGGGTCTCGATCCCGGGCCCCCTCAGCGTGGCTCCAGCACGCTAACCGCTTCGCCATGGCGGCTTGACAGACTCCTGGCGAGAGTAAGCCGTGACCCTAACACCGGAGGGTGGTAAACGCCCTTTATCTAAAGCCAATCACGTTATAGCACACAAAACTGCCATAGGTTGATCAAAAATGGGTCGTTCGCATATCAAACGAATCAGCGTTCAATGACGCATCTTTTCGACACAACATGGTGGCGAAAAAATTAATATCGGAAGCTTGTAGGGCCCCTCAAACATCTGTCCCGATTGGGGAGGGCTTAAGCCCTCTGTACAATGTCAATTGCCGGTGGTGGTATGCGCACAAATGTGTCAGTTGTTGAACAAAAAACATTGGTATGATGGATAAGATCAAGAAAAAGTTTGAAATTTTGAAGAAAGAAATAAAGGGTTGGGTGGGGTCTCGATCCCGGGCCCCCTCAGCGTGGCTCCAGCACGCTAACCGCTTCGCCATGGCGGCTTGACAGACTCCTGGCGAGAGTAAGCCGTGACCCTAACACCGGAGGGTGGTAAACGCCCTTTATCTAAAGCCAATCACGTTATAGCACACAAAACTGCCATAGGTTGATCAAAAATGGGTCGTTCGCATATCAAACGAATCAGCGTTCAATGACGCATCTTTTCGACACAACATGGTGGCGAAAAAATTAATATCGGAAGCTTGTAGGGCCCCTCAAACATCTGTCCCGATTGGGGAGGGCTTAAGCCCTCTGTACAATGTCAATTGCCGGTGGTGGTATGCGCACAAATGTGTCAGTTGTTGAACAAAAAACATTGGTATGATGGATAAGATCAAGAAAAAGTTTGAAATTTTGAAGAAAGAAATAAAGGGTTGGGTGGGGTCTCGATCCCGGGCCCCCTCAGCGTGGCTCCAGCACGCTAACCGCTTCGCCATGGCGGCTTGACAGACTCCTGGCGAGAGTAAGCCGTGACCCTAACACCGGAGGGTGGTAAACGCCCTTTATCTAAAGCCAATCACGTTATAGCACACAAAACTGCCATAGGTTGATCAAAAATGGGTCGTTCGCATATCAAACGAATCAGCGTTCAATGACGCATCTTTTCGACACAACATGGTGGCGAAAAAATTAATATCGGAAGCTTGTAGGGCCCCTCAAACATCTGTCCCGATTGGGGAGGGCTTAAGCCCTCTGTACAATGTCAATTGCCGGTGGTGGTATGCGCACAAATGTGTCAGTTGTTGAACAAAAAACATTGGTATGATGGATAAGATCAAGAAAAAGTTTGAAATTTTGAAGAAAGAAATAAAGGGTTGGGTGGGGTCTCGATCCCGGGCCCCCTCAGCGTGGCTCCAGCACGCTAACCGCTTCGCCATGGCGGCTTGACAGACTCCTGGCGAGAGTAAGCCGTGACCCTAACACCGGAGGGTGGTAAACGCCCTTTATCTAAAGCCAATCACGTTATAGCACACAAAACTGCCATAGGTTGATCAAAAATGGGTCGTTCGCATATCAAACGAATCAGCGTTCAATGACGCATCTTTTCGACACAACATGGTGGCGAAAAAATTAATATCGGAAGCTTGTAGGGCCCCTCAAACATCTGTCCCGATTGGGGAGGGCTTAAGCCCTCTGTACAATGTCAATTGCCGGTGGTGGTATGCGCACAAATGTGTCAGTTGTTGAACAAAAAACATTGGTATGATGGATAAGATCAAGAAAAAGTTTGAAATTTTGAAGAAAGAAATAAAGGGTTGGGTGGGGTCTCGATCCCGGGCCCCCTCAGCGTGGCTCCAGCACGCTAACCGCTTCGCCATGGCGGCTTGACAGACTCCTGGCGAGAGTAAGCCGTGACCCTAACACCGGAGGGTGGTAAACGCCCTTTATCTAAAGCCAATCACGTTATAGCACACAAAACTGCCATAGGTTGATCAAAAATGGGTCGTTCGCATATCAAACGAATCAGCGTTCAATGACGCATCTTTTCGACACAACATGGTGGCGAAAAAATTAATATCGGAAGCTTGTAGGGCCCCTCAAACATCTGTCCCGATTGGGGAGGGCTTAAGCCCTCTGTACAATGTCAATTGCCGGTGGTGGTATGCGCACAAATGTGTCAGTTGTTGAACAAAAAACATTGGTATGATGGATAAGATCAAGAAAAAGTTTGAAATTTTGAAGAAAGAAATAAAGGGTTGGGTGGGGTCTCGATCCCGGGCCCCCTCAGCGTGGCTCCAGCACGCTAACCGCTTCGCCATGGCGGCTTGACAGACTCCTGGCGAGAGTAAGCCGTGACCCTAACACCGGAGGGTGGTAAACGCCCTTTATCTAAAGCCAATCACGTTATAGCACACAAAACTGCCATAGGTTGATCAAAAATGGGTCGTTCGCATATCAAACGAATCAGCGTTCAATGACGCATCTTTTCGACACAACATGGTGGCGAAAAAATTAATATCGGAAGCTTGTAGGGCCCCTCAAACATCTGTCCCGATTGGGGAGGGCTTAAGCCCTCTGTACAATGTCAATTGCCGGTGGTGGTATGCGCACAAATGTGTCAGTTGTTGAACAAAAAACATTGGTATGATGGATAAGATCAAGAAAAAGTTTGAAATTTTGAAGAAAGAAATAAAGGGTTGGGTGGGGTCTCGATCCCGGGCCCCCTCAGCGTGGCTCCAGCACGCTAACCGCTTCGCCATGGCGGCTTGACAGACTCCTGGCGAGAGTAAGCCGTGACCCTAACACCGGAGGGTGGTAAACGCCCTTTATCTAAAGCCAATCACGTTATAGCACACAAAACTGCCATAGGTTGATCAAAAATGGGTCGTTCGCATATCAAACGAATCAGCGTTCAATGACGCATCTTTTCGACACAACATGGTGGCGAAAAAATTAATATCGGAAGCTTGTAGGGCCCCTCAAACATCTGTCCCGATTGGGGAGGGCTTAAGCCCTCTGTACAATGTCAATTGCCGGTGGTGGTATGCGCACAAATGTGTCAGTTGTTGAACAAAAAACATTGGTATGATGGATAAGATCAAGAAAAAGTTTGAAATTTTGAAGAAAGAAATAAAGGGTTGGGTGGGGTCTCGATCCCGGGCCCCCTCAGCGTGGCTCCAGCACGCTAACCGCTTCGCCATGGCGGCTTGACAGACTCCTGGCGAGAGTAAGCCGTGACCCTAACACCGGAGGGTGGTAAACGCCCTTTATCTAAAGCCAATCACGTTATAGCACACAAAACTGCCATAGGTTGATCAAAAATGGGTCGTTCGCATATCAAACGAATCAGCGTTCAATGACGCATCTTTTCGACACAACATGGTGGCGAAAAAATTAATATCGGAAGCTTGTAGGGCCCCTCAAACATCTGTCCCGATTGGGGAGGGCTTAAGCCCTCTGTACAATGTCAATTGCCGGTGGTGGTATGCGCACAAATGTGTCAGTTGTTGAACAAAAAACATTGGTATGATGGATAAGATCAAGAAAAAGTTTGAAATTTTGAAGAAAGAAATAAAGGGTTGGGTGGGGTCTCGATCCCGGGCCCCCTCAGCGTGGCTCCAGCACGCTAACCGCTTCGCCATGGCGGCTTGACAGACTCCTGGCGAGAGTAAGCCGTGACCCTAACACCGGAGGGTGGTAAACGCCCTTTATCTAAAGCCAATCACGTTATAGCACACAAAACTGCCATAGGTTGATCAAAAATGGGTCGTTCGCATATCAAACGAATCAGCGTTCAATGACGCATCTTTTCGACACAACATGGTGGCGAAAAAATTAATATCGGAAGCTTGTAGGGCCCCTCAAACATCTGTCCCGATTGGGGAGGGCTTAAGCCCTCTGTACAATGTCAATTGCCGGTGGTGGTATGCGCACAAATGTGTCAGTTGTTGAACAAAAAACATTGGTATGATGGATAAGATCAAGAAAAAGTTTGAAATTTTGAAGAAAGAAATAAAGGGTTGGGTGGGGTCTCGATCCCGGGCCCCCTCAGCGTGGCTCCAGCACGCTAACCGCTTCGCCATGGCGGCTTGACAGACTCCTGGCGAGAGTAAGCCGTGACCCTAACACCGGAGGGTGGTAAACGCCCTTTATCTAAAGCCAATCACGTTATAGCACACAAAACTGCCATAGGTTGATCAAAAATGGGTCGTTCGCATATCAAACGAATCAGCGTTCAATGACGCATCTTTTCGACACAACATGGTGGCGAAAAAATTAATATCGGAAGCTTGTAGGGCCCCTCAAACATCTGTCCCGATTGGGGAGGGCTTAAGCCCTCTGTACAATGTCAATTGCCGGTGGTGGTATGCGCACAAATGTGTCAGTTGTTGAACAAAAAACATTGGTATGATGGATAAGATCAAGAAAAAGTTTGAAATTTTGAAGAAAGAAATAAAGGGTTGGGTGGGGTCTCGATCCCGGGCCCCCTCAGCGTGGCTCCAGCACGCTAACCGCTTCGCCATGGCGGCTTGACAGACTCCTGGCGAGAGTAAGCCGTGACCCTAACACCGGAGGGTGGTAAACGCCCTTTATCTAAAGCCAATCACGTTATAGCACACAAAACTGCCATAGGTTGATCAAAAATGGGTCGTTCGCATATCAAACGAATCAGCGTTCAATGACGCATCTTTTCGACACAACATGGTGGCGAAAAAATTAATATCGGAAGCTTGTAGGGCCCCTCAAACATCTGTCCCGATTGGGGAGGGCTTAAGCCCTCTGTACAATGTCAATTGCCGGTGGTGGTATGCGCACAAATGTGTCAGTTGTTGAACAAAAAACATTGGTATGATGGATAAGATCAAGAAAAAGTTTGAAATTTTGAAGAAAGAAATAAAGGGTTGGGTGGGGTCTCGATCCCGGGCCCCCTCAGCGTGGCTCCAGCACGCTAACCGCTTCGCCATGGCGGCTTGACAGACTCCTGGCGAGAGTAAGCCGTGACCCTAACACCGGAGGGTGGTAAACGCCCTTTATCTAAAGCCAATCACGTTATAGCACACAAAACTGCCATAGGTTGATCAAAAATGGGTCGTTCGCATATCAAACGAATCAGCGTTCAATGACGCATCTTTTCGACACAACATGGTGGCGAAAAAATTAATATCGGAAGCTTGTAGGGCCCCTCAAACATCTGTCCCGATTGGGGAGGGCTTAAGCCCTCTGTACAATGTCAATTGCCGGTGGTGGTATGCGCACAAATGTGTCAGTTGTTGAACAAAAAACATTGGTATGATGGATAAGATCAAGAAAAAGTTTGAAATTTTGAAGAAAGAAATAAAGGGTTGGGTGGGGTCTCGATCCCGGGCCCCCTCAGCGTGGCTCCAGCACGCTAACCGCTTCGCCATGGCGGCTTGACAGACTCCTGGCGAGAGTAAGCCGTGACCCTAACACCGGAGGGTGGTAAACGCCCTTTATCTAAAGCCAATCACGTTATAGCACACAAAACTGCCATAGGTTGATCAAAAATGGGTCGTTCGCATATCAAACGAATCAGCGTTCAATGACGCATCTTTTCGACACAACATGGTGGCGAAAAAATTAATATCGGAAGCTTGTAGGGCCCCTCAAACATCTGTCCCGATTGGGGAGGGCTTAAGCCCTCTGTACAATGTCAATTGCCGGTGGTGGTATGCGCACAAATGTGTCAGTTGTTGAACAAAAAACATTGGTATGATGGATAAGATCAAGAAAAAGTTTGAAATTTTGAAGAAAGAAATAAAGGGTTGGGTGGGGTCTCGATCCCGGGCCCCCTCAGCGTGGCTCCAGCACGCTAACCGCTTCGCCATGGCGGCTTGACAGACTCCTGGCGAGAGTAAGCCGTGACCCTAACACCGGAGGGTGGTAAACGCCCTTTATCTAAAGCCAATCACGTTATAGCACACAAAACTGCCATAGGTTGATCAAAAATGGGTCGTTCGCATATCAAACGAATCAGCGTTCAATGACGCATCTTTTCGACACAACATGGTGGCGAAAAAATTAATATCGGAAGCTTGTAGGGCCCCTCAAACATCTGTCCCGATTGGGGAGGGCTTAAGCCCTCTGTACAATGTCAATTGCCGGTGGTGGTATGCGCACAAATGTGTCAGTTGTTGAACAAAAAACATTGGTATGATGGATAAGATCAAGAAAAAGTTTGAAATTTTGAAGAAAGAAATAAAGGGTTGGGTGGGGTCTCGATCCCGGGCCCCCTCAGCGTGGCTCCAGCACGCTAACCGCTTCGCCATGGCGGCTTGACAGACTCCTGGCGAGAGTAAGCCGTGACCCTAACACCGGAGGGTGGTAAACGCCCTTTATCTAAAGCCAATCACGTTATAGCACACAAAACTGCCATAGGTTGATCAAAAATGGGTCGTTCGCATATCAAACGAATCAGCGTTCAATGACGCATCTTTTCGACACAACATGGTGGCGAAAAAATTAATATCGGAAGCTTGTAGGGCCCCTCAAACATCTGTCCCGATTGGGGAGGGCTTAAGCCCTCTGTACAATGTCAATTGCCGGTGGTGGTATGCGCACAAATGTGTCAGTTGTTGAACAAAAAACATTGGTATGATGGATAAGATCAAGAAAAAGTTTGAAATTTTGAAGAAAGAAATAAAGGGTTGGGTGGGGTCTCGATCCCGGGCCCCCTCAGCGTGGCTCCAGCACGCTAACCGCTTCGCCATGGCGGCTTGACAGACTCCTGGCGAGAGTAAGCCGTGACCCTAACACCGGAGGGTGGTAAACGCCCTTTATCTAAAGCCAATCACGTTATAGCACACAAAACTGCCATAGGTTGATCAAAAATGGGTCGTTCGCATATCAAACGAATCAGCGTTCAATGACGCATCTTTTCGACACAACATGGTGGCGAAAAAATTAATATCGGAAGCTTGTAGGGCCCCTCAAACATCTGTCCCGATTGGGGAGGGCTTAAGCCCTCTGTACAATGTCAATTGCCGGTGGTGGTATGCGCACAAATGTGTCAGTTGTTGAACAAAAAACATTGGTATGATGGATAAGATCAAGAAAAAGTTTGAAATTTTGAAGAAAGAAATAAAGGGTTGGGTGGGGTCTCGATCCCGGGCCCCCTCAGCGTGGCTCCAGCACGCTAACCGCTTCGCCATGGCGGCTTGACAGACTCCTGGCGAGAGTAAGCCGTGACCCTAACACCGGAGGGTGGTAAACGCCCTTTATCTAAAGCCAATCACGTTATAGCACACAAAACTGCCATAGGTTGATCAAAAATGGGTCGTTCGCATATCAAACGAATCAGCGTTCAATGACGCATCTTTTCGACACAACATGGTGGCGAAAAAATTAATATCGGAAGCTTGTAGGGCCCCTCAAACATCTGTCCCGATTGGGGAGGGCTTAAGCCCTCTGTACAATGTCAATTGCCGGTGGTGGTATGCGCACAAATGTGTCAGTTGTTGAACAAAAAACATTGGTATGATGGATAAGATCAAGAAAAAGTTTGAAATTTTGAAGAAAGAAATAAAGGGTTGGGTGGGGTCTCGATCCCGGGCCCCCTCAGCGTGGCTCCAGCACGCTAACCGCTTCGCCATGGCGGCTTGACAGACTCCTGGCGAGAGTAAGCCGTGACCCTAACACCGGAGGGTGGTAAACGCCCTTTATCTAAAGCCAATCACGTTATAGCACACAAAACTGCCATAGGTTGATCAAAAATGGGTCGTTCGCATATCAAACGAATCAGCGTTCAATGACGCATCTTTTCGACACAACATGGTGGCGAAAAAATTAATATCGGAAGCTTGTAGGGCCCCTCAAACATCTGTCCCGATTGGGGAGGGCTTAAGCCCTCTGTACAATGTCAATTGCCGGTGGTGGTATGCGCACAAATGTGTCAGTTGTTGAACAAAAAACATTGGTATGATGGATAAGATCAAGAAAAAGTTTGAAATTTTGAAGAAAGAAATAAAGGGTTGGGTGGGGTCTCGATCCCGGGCCCCCTCAGCGTGGCTCCAGCACGCTAACCGCTTCGCCATGGCGGCTTGACAGACTCCTGGCGAGAGTAAGCCGTGACCCTAACACCGGAGGGTGGTAAACGCCCTTTATCTAAAGCCAATCACGTTATAGCACACAAAACTGCCATAGGTTGATCAAAAATGGGTCGTTCGCATATCAAACGAATCAGCGTTCAATGACGCATCTTTTCGACACAACATGGTGGCGAAAAAATTAATATCGGAAGCTTGTAGGGCCCCTCAAACATCTGTCCCGATTGGGGAGGGCTTAAGCCCTCTGTACAATGTCAATTGCCGGTGGTGGTATGCGCACAAATGTGTCAGTTGTTGAACAAAAAACATTGGTATGATGGATAAGATCAAGAAAAAGTTTGAAATTTTGAAGAAAGAAATAAAGGGTTGGGTGGGGTCTCGATCCCGGGCCCCCTCAGCGTGGCTCCAGCACGCTAACCGCTTCGCCATGGCGGCTTGACAGACTCCTGGCGAGAGTAAGCCGTGACCCTAACACCGGAGGGTGGTAAACGCCCTTTATCTAAAGCCAATCACGTTATAGCACACAAAACTGCCATAGGTTGATCAAAAATGGGTCGTTCGCATATCAAACGAATCAGCGTTCAATGACGCATCTTTTCGACACAACATGGTGGCGAAAAAATTAATATCGGAAGCTTGTAGGGCCCCTCAAACATCTGTCCCGATTGGGGAGGGCTTAAGCCCTCTGTACAATGTCAATTGCCGGTGGTGGTATGCGCACAAATGTGTCAGTTGTTGAACAAAAAACATTGGTATGATGGATAAGATCAAGAAAAAGTTTGAAATTTTGAAGAAAGAAATAAAGGGTTGGGTGGGGTCTCGATCCCGGGCCCCCTCAGCGTGGCTCCAGCACGCTAACCGCTTCGCCATGGCGGCTTGACAGACTCCTGGCGAGAGTAAGCCGTGACCCTAACACCGGAGGGTGGTAAACGCCCTTTATCTAAAGCCAATCACGTTATAGCACACAAAACTGCCATAGGTTGATCAAAAATGGGTCGTTCGCATATCAAACGAATCAGCGTTCAATGACGCATCTTTTCGACACAACATGGTGGCGAAAAAATTAATATCGGAAGCTTGTAGGGCCCCTCAAACATCTGTCCCGATTGGGGAGGGCTTAAGCCCTCTGTACAATGTCAATTGCCGGTGGTGGTATGCGCACAAATGTGTCAGTTGTTGAACAAAAAAACATTGGTATGATGGATAAGATCAAGAAAAAGTTTGAAATTTTGAAGAAAGAAATAAAGGGTTGGGTGGGGTCTCGATCCCGGGCCCCCTCAGCGTGGCTCCAGCACGCTAACCGCTTCGCCATGGCGGCTTGACAGACTCCTGGCGAGAGTAAGCCGTGACCCTAACACCGGAGGGTGGTAAACGCCCTTTATCTAAAGCCAATCACGTTATAGCACACAAAACTGCCATAGGTTGATCAAAAATGGGTCGTTCGCATATCAAACGAATCAGCGTTCAATGACGCATCTTTTCGACACAACATGGTGGCGAAAAAATTAATATCGGAAGCTTGTAGGGCCCCTCAAACATCTGTCCCGATTGGGGAGGGCTTAAGCCCTCTGTACAATGTCAATTGCCGGTGGTGGTATGCGCACAAATGTGTCAGTTGTTGAACAAAAAACATTGGTATGATGGATAAGATCAAGAAAAAGTTTGAAATTTTGAAGAAAGAAATAAAGGGTTGGGTGGGGTCTCGATCCCGGGCCCCCTCAGCGTGGCTCCAGCACGCTAACCGCTTCGCCATGGCGGCTTGACAGACTCCTGGCGAGAGTAAGCCGTGACCCTAACACCGGAGGGTGGTAAACGCCCTTTATCTAAAGCCAATCACGTTATAGCACACAAAACTGCCATAGGTTGATCAAAAATGGGTCGTTCGCATATCAAACGAATCAGCGTTCAATGACGCATCTTTTCGACACAACATGGTGGCGAAAAAATTAATATCGGAAGCTTGTAGGGCCCCTCAAACATCTGTCCCGATTGGGGAGGGCTTAAGCCCTCTGTACAATGTCAATTGCCGGTGGTGGTATGCGCACAAATGTGTCAGTTGTTGAACAAAAAACATTGGTATGATGGATAAGATCAAGAAAAAGTTTGAAATTTTGAAGAAAGAAATAAAGGGTTGGGTGGGGTCTCGATCCCGGGCCCCCTCAGCGTGGCTCCAGCACGCTAACCGCTTCGCCATGGCGGCTTGACAGACTCCTGGCGAGAGTAAGCCGTGACCCTAACACCGGAGGGTGGTAAACGCCCTTTATCTAAAGCCAATCACGTTATAGCACACAAAACTGCCATAGGTTGATCAAAAATGGGTCGTTCGCATATCAAACGAATCAGCGTTCAATGACGCATCTTTTCGACACAACATGGTGGCGAAAAAATTAATATCGGAAGCTTGTAGGGCCCCTCAAACATCTGTCCCGATTGGGGAGGGCTTAAGCCCTCTGTACAATGTCAATTGCCGGTGGTGGTATGCGCACAAATGTGTCAGTTGTTGAACAAAAAACATTGGTATGATGGATAAGATCAAGAAAAAGTTTGAAATTTTGAAGAAAGAAATAAAGGGTTGGGTGGGGTCTCGATCCCGGGCCCCCTCAGCGTGGCTCCAGCACGCTAACCGCTTCGCCATGGCGGCTTGACAGACTCCTGGCGAGAGTAAGCCGTGACCCTAACACCGGAGGGTGGTAAACGCCCTTTATCTAAAGCCAATCACGTTATAGCACACAAAACTGCCATAGGTTGATCAAAAATGGGTCGTTCGCATATCAAACGAATCAGCGTTCAATGACGCATCTTTTCGACACAACATGGTGGCGAAAAAATTAATATCGGAAGCTTGTAGGGCCCCTCAAACATCTGTCCCGATTGGGGAGGGCTTAAGCCCTCTGTACAATGTCAATTGCCGGTGGTGGTATGCGCACAAATGTGTCAGTTGTTGAACAAAAAACATTGGTATGATGGATAAGATCAAGAAAAAGTTTGAAATTTTGAAGAAAGAAATAAAGGGTTGGGTGGGGTCTCGATCCCGGGCCCCCTCAGCGTGGCTCCAGCACGCTAACCGCTTCGCCATGGCGGCTTGACAGACTCCTGGCGAGAGTAAGCCGTGACCCTAACACCGGAGGGTGGTAAACGCCCTTTATCTAAAGCCAATCACGTTATAGCACACAAAACTGCCATAGGTTGATCAAAAATGGGTCGTTCGCATATCAAACGAATCAGCGTTCAATGACGCATCTTTTCGACACAACATGGTGGCGAAAAAATTAATATCGGAAGCTTGTAGGGCCCCTCAAACATCTGTCCCGATTGGGGAGGGCTTAAGCCCTCTGTACAATGTCAATTGCCGGTGGTGGTATGCGCACAAATGTGTCAGTTGTTGAACAAAAAACATTGGTATGATGGATAAGATCAAGAAAAAGTTTGAAATTTTGAAGAAAGAAATAAAGGGTTGGGTGGGGTCTCGATCCCGGGCCCCCTCAGCGTGGCTCCAGCACGCTAACCGCTTCGCCATGGCGGCTTGACAGACTCCTGGCGAGAGTAAGCCGTGACCCTAACACCGGAGGGTGGTAAACGCCCTTTATCTAAAGCCAATCACGTTATAGCACACAAAACTGCCATAGGTTGATCAAAAATGGGTCGTTCGCATATCAAACGAATCAGCGTTCAATGACGCATCTTTTCGACACAACATGGTGGCGAAAAAATTAATATCGGAAGCTTGTAGGGCCCCTCAAACATCTGTCCCGATTGGGGAGGGCTTAAGCCCTCTGTACAATGTCAATTGCCGGTGGTGGTATGCGCACAAATGTGTCAGTTGTTGAACAAAAAACATTGGTATGATGGATAAGATCAAGAAAAAGTTTGAAATTTTGAAGAAAGAAATAAAGGGTTGGGTGGGGTCTCGATCCCGGGCCCCCTCAGCGTGGCTCCAGCACGCTAACCGCTTCGCCATGGCGGCTTGACAGACTCCTGGCGAGAGTAAGCCGTGACCCTAACACCGGAGGGTGGTAAACGCCCTTTATCTAAAGCCAATCACGTTATAGCACACAAAACTGCCATAGGTTGATCAAAAATGGGTCGTTCGCATATCAAACGAATCAGCGTTCAATGACGCATCTTTTCGACACAACATGGTGGCGAAAAAATTAATATCGGAAGCTTGTAGGGCCCCTCAAACATCTGTCCCGATTGGGGAGGGCTTAAGCCCTCTGTACAATGTCAATTGCCGGTGGTGGTATGCGCACAAATGTGTCAGTTGTTGAACAAAAAACATTGGTATGATGGATAAGATCAAGAAAAAGTTTGAAATTTTGAAGAAAGAAATAAAGGGTTGGGTGGGGTCTCGATCCCGGGCCCCCTCAGCGTGGCTCCAGCACGCTAACCGCTTCGCCATGGCGGCTTGACAGACTCCTGGCGAGAGTAAGCCGTGACCCTAACACCGGAGGGTGGTAAACGCCCTTTATCTAAAGCCAATCACGTTATAGCACACAAAACTGCCATAGGTTGATCAAAAATGGGTCGTTCGCATATCAAACGAATCAGCGTTCAATGACGCATCTTTTCGACACAACATGGTGGCGAAAAAATTAATATCGGAAGCTTGTAGGGCCCCTCAAACATCTGTCCCGATTGGGGAGGGCTTAAGCCCTCTGTACAATGTCAATTGCCGGTGGTGGTATGCGCACAAATGTGTCAGTTGTTGAACAAAAAACATTGGTATGATGGATAAGATCAAGAAAAAGTTTGAAATTTTGAAGAAAGAAATAAAGGGTTGGGTGGGGTCTCGATCCCGGGCCCCCTCAGCGTGGCTCCAGCACGCTAACCGCTTCGCCATGGCGGCTTGACAGACTCCTGGCGAGAGTAAGCCGTGACCCTAACACCGGAGGGTGGTAAACGCCCTTTATCTAAAGCCAATCACGTTATAGCACACAAAACTGCCATAGGTTGATCAAAAATGGGTCGTTCGCATATCAAACGAATCAGCGTTCAATGACGCATCTTTTCGACACAACATGGTGGCGAAAAAATTAATATCGGAAGCTTGTAGGGCCCCTCAAACATCTGTCCCGATTGGGGAGGGCTTAAGCCCTCTGTACAATGTCAATTGCCGGTGGTGGTATGCGCACAAATGTGTCAGTTGTTGAACAAAAAACATTGGTATGATGGATAAGATCAAGAAAAAGTTTGAAATTTTGAAGAAAGAAATAAAGGGTTGGGTGGGGTCTCGATCCCGGGCCCCCTCAGCGTGGCTCCAGCACGCTAACCGCTTCGCCATGGCGGCTTGACAGACTCCTGGCGAGAGTAAGCCGTGACCCTAACACCGGAGGGTGGTAAACGCCCTTTATCTAAAGCCAATCACGTTATAGCACACAAAACTGCCATAGGTTGATCAAAAATGGGTCGTTCGCATATCAAACGAATCAGCGTTCAATGACGCATCTTTTCGACACAACATGGTGGCGAAAAAATTAATATCGGAAGCTTGTAGGGCCCCTCAAACATCTGTCCCGATTGGGGAGGGCTTAAGCCCTCTGTACAATGTCAATTGCCGGTGGTGGTATGCGCACAAATGTGTCAGTTGTTGAACAAAAAACATTGGTATGATGGATAAGATCAAGAAAAAGTTTGAAATTTTGAAGAAAGAAATAAAGGGTTGGGTGGGGTCTCGATCCCGGGCCCCCTCAGCGTGGCTCCAGCACGCTAACCGCTTCGCCATGGCGGCTTGACAGACTCCTGGCGAGAGTAAGCCGTGACCCTAACACCGGAGGGTGGTAAACGCCCTTTATCTAAAGCCAATCACGTTATAGCACACAAAACTGCCATAGGTTGATCAAAAATGGGTCGTTCGCATATCAAACGAATCAGCGTTCAATGACGCATCTTTTCGACACAACATGGTGGCGAAAAAATTAATATCGGAAGCTTGTAGGGCCCCTCAAACATCTGTCCCGATTGGGGAGGGCTTAAGCCCTCTGTACAATGTCAATTGCCGGTGGTGGTATGCGCACAAATGTGTCAGTTGTTGAACAAAAAACATTGGTATGATGGATAAGATCAAGAAAAAGTTTGAAATTTTGAAGAAAGAAATAAAGGGTTGGGTGGGGTCTCGATCCCGGGCCCCCTCAGCGTGGCTCCAGCACGCTAACCGCTTCGCCATGGCGGCTTGACAGACTCCTGGCGAGAGTAAGCCGTGACCCTAACACCGGAGGGTGGTAAACGCCCTTTATCTAAAGCCAATCACGTTATAGCACACAAAACTGCCATAGGTTGATCAAAAATGGGTCGTTCGCATATCAAACGAATCAGCGTTCAATGACGCATCTTTTCGACACAACATGGTGGCGAAAAAATTAATATCGGAAGCTTGTAGGGCCCCTCAAACATCTGTCCCGATTGGGGAGGGCTTAAGCCCTCTGTACAATGTCAATTGCCGGTGGTGGTATGCGCACAAATGTGTCAGTTGTTGAACAAAAAACATTGGTATGATGGATAAGATCAAGAAAAAGTTTGAAATTTTGAAGAAAGAAATAAAGGGTTGGGTGGGGTCTCGATCCCGGGCCCCCTCAGCGTGGCTCCAGCACGCTAACCGCTTCGCCATGGCGGCTTGACAGACTCCTGGCGAGAGTAAGCCGTGACCCTAACACCGGAGGGTGGTAAACGCCCTTTATCTAAAGCCAATCACGTTATAGCACACAAAACTGCCATAGGTTGATCAAAAATGGGTCGTTCGCATATCAAACGAATCAGCGTTCAATGACGCATCTTTTCGACACAACATGGTGGCGAAAAAATTAATATCGGAAGCTTGTAGGGCCCCTCAAACATCTGTCCCGATTGGGGAGGGCTTAAGCCCTCTGTACAATGTCAATTGCCGGTGGTGGTATGCGCACAAATGTGTCAGTTGTTGAACAAAAAACATTGGTATGATGGATAAGATCAAGAAAAAGTTTGAAATTTTGAAGAAAGAAATAAAGGGTTGGGTGGGGCCTCGATCCCGGGCCCCCTCAGCGTGGCTCCAGCACGCTAACCGCTTCGCCATGGCGGCTTGACAGACTCCTGGCGAGAGTAAGCCGTGACCCTAACACCGGAGGGTGGTAAACGCCCTTTATCTAAAGCCAATCACGTTATAGCACACAAAACTGCCATAGGTTGATCAAAAATGGGTCGTTCGCATATCAAACGAATCAGCGTTCAATGACGCATCTTTTCGACACAACATGGTGGCGAAAAAATTAATATCGGAAGCTTGTAGGGCCCCTCAAACATCTGTCCCGATTGGGGAGGGCTTAAGCCCTCTGTACAATGTCAATTGCCGGTGGTGGTATGCGCACAAATGTGTCAGTTGTTGAACAAAAAACATTGGTATGATGGATAAGATCAAGAAAAAGTTTGAAATTTTGAAGAAAGAAATAAAGGGTTGGGTGGGGTCTCGATCCCGGGCCCCCTCAGCGTGGCTCCAGCACGCTAACCGCTTCGCCATGGCGGCTTGACAGACTCCTGGCGAGAGTAAGCCGTGACCCTAACACCGGAGGGTGGTAAACGCCCTTTATCTAAAGCCAATCACGTTATAGCACACAAAACTGCCATAGGTTGATCAAAAATGGGTCGTTCGCATATCAAACGAATCAGCGTTCAATGACGCATCTTTTCGACACAACATGGTGGCGAAAAAATTAATATCGGAAGCTTGTAGGGCCCCTCAAACATCTGTCCCGATTGGGGAGGGCTTAAGCCCTCTGTACAATGTCAATTGCCGGTGGTGGTATGCGCACAAATGTGTCAGTTGTTGAACAAAAAACATTGGTATGATGGATAAGATCAAGAAAAAGTTTGAAATTTTGAAGAAAGAAATAAAGGGTTGGGTGGGGCCTCGATCCCGGGCCCCCTCAGCGTGGCTCCAGCACGCTAACCGCTTCGCCATGGCGGCTTGACAGACTCCTGGCGAGAGTAAGCCGTGACCCTAACACCGGAGGGTGGTAAACGCCCTTTATCTAAAGCCAATCACGTTATAGCACACAAAACTGCCATAGGTTGATCAAAAATGGGTCGTTCGCATATCAAACGAATCAGCGTTCAATGACGCATCTTTTCGACACAACATGGTGGCGAAAAAATTAATATCGGAAGCTTGTAGGGCCCCTCAAACATCTGTCCCGATTGGGGAGGGCTTAAGCCCTCTGTACAATGTCAATTGCCGGTGGTGGTATGCGCACAAATGTGTCAGTTGTTGAACAAAAAACATTGGTATGATGGATAAGATCAAGAAAAAGTTTGAAATTTTGAAGAAAGAAATAAAGGGTTGGGTGGGGTCTCGATCCCGGGCCCCCTCAGCGTGGCTCCAGCACGCTAACCGCTTCGCCATGGCGGCTTGACAGACTCCTGGCGAGAGTAAGCCGTGACCCTAACACCGGAGGGTGGTAAACGCCCTTTATCTAAAGCCAATCACGTTATAGCACACAAAACTGCCATAGGTTGATCAAAAATGGGTCGTTCGCATATCAAACGAATCAGCGTTCAATGACGCATCTTTTCGACACAACATGGTGGCGAAAAAATTAATATCGGAAGCTTGTAGGGCCCCTCAAACATCTGTCCCGATTGGGGAGGGCTTAAGCCCTCTGTACAATGTCAATTGCCGGTGGTGGTATGCGCACAAATGTGTCAGTTGTTGAACAAAAAACATTGGTATGATGGATAAGATCAAGAAAAAGTTTGAAATTTTGAAGAAAGAAATAAAGGGTTGGGTGGGGCCTCGATCCCGGGCCCCCTCAGCGTGGCTCCAGCACGCTAACCGCTTCGCCATGGCGGCTTGACAGACTCCTGGCGAGAGTAAGCCGTGACCCTAACACCGGAGGGTGGTAAACGCCCTTTATCTAAAGCCAATCACGTTATAGCACACAAAACTGCCATAGGTTGATCAAAAATGGGTCGTTCGCATATCAAACGAATCAGCGTTCAATGACGCATCTTTTCGACACAACATGGTGGCGAAAAAATTAATATCGGAAGCTTGTAGGGCCCCTCAAACATCTGTCCCGATTGGGGAGGGCTTAAGCCCTCTGTACAATGTCAATTGCCGGTGGTGGTATGCGCACAAATGTGTCAGTTGTTGAACAAAAAACATTGGTATGATGGATAAGATCAAGAAAAAGTTTGAAATTTTGAAGAAAGAAATAAAGGGTTGGGTGGGGCCTCGATCCCGGGCCCCCTCAGCGTGGCTCCAGCACGCTAACCGCTTCGCCATGGCGGCTTGACAGACTCCTGGCGAGAGTAAGCCGTGACCCTAACACCGGAGGGTGGTAAACGCCCTTTATCTAAAGCCAATCACGTTATAGCACACAAAACTGCCATAGGTTGATCAAAAATGGGTCGTTCGCATATCAAACGAATCAGCGTTCAATGACGCATCTTTTCGACACAACATGGTGGCGAAAAAATTAATATCGGAAGCTTGTAGGGCCCCTCAAACATCTGTCCCGATTGGGGAGGGCTTAAGCCCTCTGTACAATGTCAATTGCCGGTGGTGGTATGCGCACAAATGTGTCAGTTGTTGAACAAAAAACATTGGTATGATGGATAAGATCAAGAAAAAGTTTGAAATTTTGAAGAAAGAAATAAAGGGTTGGGTGGGGTCTCGATCCCGGGCCCCCTCAGCGTGGCTCCAGCACGCTAACCGCTTCGCCATGGCGGCTTGACAGACTCCTGGCGAGAGTAAGCCGTGACCCTAACACCGGAGGGTGGTAAACGCCCTTTATCTAAAGCCAATCACGTTATAGCACACAAAACTGCCATAGGTTGATCAAAAATGGGTCGTTCGCATATCAAACGAATCAGCGTTCAATGACGCATCTTTTCGACACAACATGGTGGCGAAAAAATTAATATCGGAAGCTTGTAGGGCCCCTCAAACATCTGTCCCGATTGGGGAGGGCTTAAGCCCTCTGTACAATGTCAATTGCCGGTGGTGGTATGCGCACAAATGTGTCAGTTGTTGAACAAAAAACATTGGTATGATGGATAAGATCAAGAAAAAGTTTGAAATTTTGAAGAAAGAAATAAAGGGTTGGGTGGGGTCTCGATCCCGGGCCCCCTCAGCGTGGCTCCAGCACGCTAACCGCTTCGCCATGGCGGCTTGACAGACTCCTGGCGAGAGTAAGCCGTGACCCTAACACCGGAGGGTGGTAAACGCCCTTTATCTAAAGCCAATCACGTTATAGCACACAAAACTGCCATAGGTTGATCAAAAATGGGTCGTTCGCATATCAAACGAATCAGCGTTCAATGACGCATCTTTTCGACACAACATGGTGGCGAAAAAATTAATATCGGAAGCTTGTAGGGCCCCTCAAACATCTGTCCCGATTGGGGAGGGCTTAAGCCCTCTGTACAATGTCAATTGCCGGTGGTGGTATGCGCACAAATGTGTCAGTTGTTGAACAAAAAACATTGGTATGATGGATAAGATCAAGAAAAAGTTTGAAATTTTGAAGAAAGAAATAAAGGGTTGGGTGGGGTCTCGATCCCGGGCCCCCTCAGCGTGGCTCCAGCACGCTAACCGCTTCGCCATGGCGGCTTGACAGACTCCTGGCGAGAGTAAGCCGTGACCCTAACACCGGAGGGTGGTAAACGCCCTTTATCTAAAGCCAATCACGTTATAGCACACAAAACTGCCATAGGTTGATCAAAAATGGGTCGTTCGCATATCAAACGAATCAGCGTTCAATGACGCATCTTTTCGACACAACATGGTGGCGAAAAAATTAATATCGGAAGCTTGTAGGGCCCCTCAAACATCTGTCCCGATTGGGGAGGGCTTAAGCCCTCTGTACAATGTCAATTGCCGGTGGTGGTATGCGCACAAATGTGTCAGTTGTTGAACAAAAAACATTGGTATGATGGATAAGATCAAGAAAAAGTTTGAAATTTTGAAGAAAGAAATAAAGGGTTGGGTGGGGTCTCGATCCCGGGCCCCCTCAGCGTGGCTCCAGCACGCTAACCGCTTCGCCATGGCGGCTTGACAGACTCCTGGCGAGAGTAAGCCGTGACCCTAACACCGGAGGGTGGTAAACGCCCTTTATCTAAAGCCAATCACGTTATAGCACACAAAACTGCCATAGGTTGATCAAAAATGGGTCGTTCGCATATCAAACGAATCAGCGTTCAATGACGCATCTTTTCGACACAACATGGTGGCGAAAAAATTAATATCGGAAGCTTGTAGGGCCCCTCAAACATCTGTCCCGATTGGGGAGGGCTTAAGCCCTCTGTACAATGTCAATTGCCGGTGGTGGTATGCGCACAAATGTGTCAGTTGTTGAACAAAAAACATTGGTATGATGGATAAGATCAAGAAAAAGTTTGAAATTTTGAAGAAAGAAATAAAGGGTTGGGTGGGGTCTCGATCCCGGGCCCCCTCAGCGTGGCTCCAGCACGCTAACCGCTTCGCCATGGCGGCTTGACAGACTCCTGGCGAGAGTAAGCCGTGACCCTAACACCGGAGGGTGGTAAACGCCCTTTATCTAAAGCCAATCACGTTATAGCACACAAAACTGCCATAGGTTGATCAAAAATGGGTCGTTCGCATATCAAACGAATCAGCGTTCAATGACGCATCTTTTCGACACAACATGGTGGCGAAAAAATTAATATCGGAAGCTTGTAGGGCCCCTCAAACATCTGTCCCGATTGGGGAGGGCTTAAGCCCTCTGTACAATGTCAATTGCCGGTGGTGGTATGCGCACAAATGTGTCAGTTGTTGAACAAAAAACATTGGTATGATGGATAAGATCAAGAAAAAGTTTGAAATTTTGAAGAAAGAAATAAAGGGTTGGGTGGGGCCTCGATCCCGGGCCCCCTCAGCGTGGCTCCAGCACGCTAACCGCTTCGCCATGGCGGCTTGACAGACTCCTGGCGAGAGTAAGCCGTGACCCTAACACCGGAGGGTGGTAAACGCCCTTTATCTAAAGCCAATCACGTTATAGCACACAAAACTGCCATAGGTTGATCAAAAATGGGTCGTTCGCATATCAAACGAATCAGCGTTCAATGACGCATCTTTTCGACACAACATGGTGGCGAAAAAATTAATATCGGAAGCTTGTAGGGCCCCTCAAACATCTGTCCCGATTGGGGAGGGCTTAAGCCCTCTGTACAATGTCAATTGCCGGTGGTGGTATGCGCACAAATGTGTCAGTTGTTGAACAAAAAACATTGGTATGATGGATAAGATCAAGAAAAAGTTTGAAATTTTGAAGAAAGAAATAAAGGGTTGGGTGGGGTCTCGATCCCGGGCCCCCTCAGCGTGGCTCCAGCACGCTAACCGCTTCGCCATGGCGGCTTGACAGACTCCTGGCGAGAGTAAGCCGTGACCCTAACACCGGAGGGTGGTAAACGCCCTTTATCTAAAGCCAATCACGTTATAGCACACAAAACTGCCATAGGTTGATCAAAAATGGGTCGTTCGCATATCAAACGAATCAGCGTTCAATGACGCATCTTTTCGACACAACATGGTGGCGAAAAAATTAATATCGGAAGCTTGTAGGGCCCCTCAAACATCTGTCCCGATTGGGGAGGGCTTAAGCCCTCTGTACAATGTCAATTGCCGGTGGTGGTATGCGCACAAATGTGTCAGTTGTTGAACAAAAAACATTGGTATGATGGATAAGATCAAGAAAAAGTTTGAAATTTTGAAGAAAGAAATAAAGGGTTGGGTGGGGTCTCGATCCCGGGCCCCCTCAGCGTGGCTCCAGCACGCTAACCGCTTCGCCATGGCGGCTTGACAGACTCCTGGCGAGAGTAAGCCGTGACCCTAACACCGGAGGGTGGTAAACGCCCTTTATCTAAAGCCAATCACGTTATAGCACACAAAACTGCCATAGGTTGATCAAAAATGGGTCGTTCGCATATCAAACGAATCAGCGTTCAATGACGCATCTTTTCGACACAACATGGTGGCGAAAAAATTAATATCGGAAGCTTGTAGGGCCCCTCAAACATCTGTCCCGATTGGGGAGGGCTTAAGCCCTCTGTACAATGTCAATTGCCGGTGGTGGTATGCGCACAAATGTGTCAGTTGTTGAACAAAAAACATTGGTATGATGGATAAGATCAAGAAAAAGTTTGAAATTTTGAAGAAAGAAATAAAGGGTTGGGTGGGGTCTCGATCCCGGGCCCCCTCAGCGTGGCTCCAGCACGCTAACCGCTTCGCCATGGCGGCTTGACAGACTCCTGGCGAGAGTAAGCCGTGACCCTAACACCGGAGGGTGGTAAACGCCCTTTATCTAAAGCCAATCACGTTATAGCACACAAAACTGCCATAGGTTGATCAAAAATGGGTCGTTCGCATATCAAACGAATCAGCGTTCAATGACGCATCTTTTCGACACAACATGGTGGCGAAAAAATTAATATCGGAAGCTTGTAGGGCCCCTCAAACATCTGTCCCGATTGGGGAGGGCTTAAGCCCTCTGTACAATGTCAATTGCCGGTGGTGGTATGCGCACAAATGTGTCAGTTGTTGAACAAAAAACATTGGTATGATGGATAAGATCAAGAAAAAGTTTGAAATTTTGAAGAAAGAAATAAAGGGTTGGGTGGGGCCTCGATCCCGGGCCCCCTCAGCGTGGCTCCAGCACGCTAACCGCTTCGCCATGGCGGCTTGACAGACTCCTGGCGAGAGTAAGCCGTGACCCTAACACCGGAGGGTGGTAAACGCCCTTTATCTAAAGCCAATCACGTTATAGCACACAAAACTGCCATAGGTTGATCAAAAATGGGTCGTTCGCATATCAAACGAATCAGCGTTCAATGACGCATCTTTTCGACACAACATGGTGGCGAAAAAATTAATATCGGAAGCTTGTAGGGCCCCTCAAACATCTGTCCCGATTGGGGAGGGCTTAAGCCCTCTGTACAATGTCAATTGCCGGTGGTGGTATGCGCACAAATGTGTCAGTTGTTGAACAAAAAACATTGGTATGATGGATAAGATCAAGAAAAAGTTTGAAATTTTGAAGAAAGAAATAAAGGGTTGGGTGGGGCCTCGATCCCGGGCCCCCTCAGCGTGGCTCCAGCACGCTAACCGCTTCGCCATGGCGGCTTGACAGACTCCTGGCGAGAGTAAGCCGTGACCCTAACACCGGAGGGTGGTAAACGCCCTTTATCTAAAGCCAATCACGTTATAGCACACAAAACTGCCATAGGTTGATCAAAAATGGGTCGTTCGCATATCAAACGAATCAGCGTTCAATGACGCATCTTTTCGACACAACATGGTGGCGAAAAAATTAATATCGGAAGCTTGTAGGGCCCCTCAAACATCTGTCCCGATTGGGGAGGGCTTAAGCCCTCTGTACAATGTCAATTGCCGGTGGTGGTATGCGCACAAATGTGTCAGTTGTTGAACAAAAAACATTGGTATGATGGATAAGATCAAGAAAAAGTTTGAAATTTTGAAGAAAGAAATAAAGGGTTGGGTGGGGTCTCGATCCCGGGCCCCCTCAGCGTGGCTCCAGCACGCTAACCGCTTCGCCATGGCGGCTTGACAGACTCCTGGCGAGAGTAAGCCGTGACCCTAACACCGGAGGGTGGTAAACGCCCTTTATCTAAAGCCAATCACGTTATAGCACACAAAACTGCCATAGGTTGATCAAAAATGGGTCGTTCGCATATCAAACGAATCAGCGTTCAATGACGCATCTTTTCGACACAACATGGTGGCGAAAAAATTAATATCGGAAGCTTGTAGGGCCCCTCAAACATCTGTCCCGATTGGGGAGGGCTTAAGCCCTCTGTACAATGTCAATTGCCGGTGGTGGTATGCGCACAAATGTGTCAGTTGTTGAACAAAAAACATTGGTATGATGGATAAGATCAAGAAAAAGTTTGAAATTTTGAAGAAAGAAATAAAGGGTTGGGTGGGGCCTCGATCCCGGGCCCCCTCAGCGTGGCTCCAGCACGCTAACCGCTTCGCCATGGCGGCTTGACAGACTCCTGGCGAGAGTAAGCCGTGACCCTAACACCGGAGGGTGGTAAACGCCCTTTATCTAAAGCCAATCACGTTATAGCACACAAAACTGCCATAGGTTGATCAAAAATGGGTCGTTCGCATATCAAACGAATCAGCGTTCAATGACGCATCTTTTCGACACAACATGGTGGCGAAAAAATTAATATCGGAAGCTTGTAGGGCCCCTCAAACATCTGTCCCGATTGGGGAGGGCTTAAGCCCTCTGTACAATGTCAATTGCCGGTGGTGGTATGCGCACAAATGTGTCAGTTGTTGAACAAAAAACATTGGTATGATGGATAAGATCAAGAAAAAGTTTGAAATTTTGAAGAAAGGAATAAAGGGTTGGGTGGGGTCTCGATCCCGGGCCCCCTCAGCGTGGCTCCAGCACGCTAACCGCTTCGCCATGGCGGCTTGACAGACTCCTGGCGAGAGTAAGCCGTGACCCTAACACCGGAGGGTGGTAAACGCCCTTTATCTAAAGCCAATCACGTTATAGCACACAAAACTGCCATAGGTTGATCAAAAATGGGTCGTTCGCATATCAAACGAATCAGCGTTCAATGACGCATCTTTTCGACACAACATGGTGGCGAAAAAATTAATATCGGAAGCTTGTAGGGCCCCTCAAACATCTGTCCCGATTGGGGAGGGCTTAAGCCCTCTGTACAATGTCAATTGCCGGTGGTGGTATGCGCACAAATGTGTCAGTTGTTGAACAAAAAACATTGGTATGATGGATAAGATCAAGAAAAAGTTTGAAATTTTGAAGAAAGAAATAAAGGGTTGGGTGGGGCCTCGATCCCGGGCCCCCTCAGCGTGGCTCCAGCACGCTAACCGCTTCGCCATGGCGGCTTGACAGACTCCTGGCGAGAGTAAGCCGTGACCCTAACACCGGAGGGTGGTAAACGCCCTTTATCTAAAGCCAATCACGTTATAGCACACAAAACTGCCATAGGTTGATCAAAAATGGGTCGTTCGCATATCAAACGAATCAGCGTTCAATGACGCATCTTTTCGACACAACATGGTGGCGAAAAAATTAATATCGGAAGCTTGTAGGGCCCCTCAAACATCTGTCCCGATTGGGGAGGGCTTAAGCCCTCTGTACAATGTCAATTGCCGGTGGTGGTATGCGCACAAATGTGTCAGTTGTTGAACAAAAAACATTGGTATGATGGATAAGATCAAGAAAAAGTTTGAAATTTTGAAGAAAGAAATAAAGGGTTGGGTGGGGTCTCGATCCCGGGCCCCCTCAGCGTGGCTCCAGCACGCTAACCGCTTCGCCATGGCGGCTTGACAGACTCCTGGCGAGAGTAAGCCGTGACCCTAACACCGGAGGGTGGTAAACGCCCTTTATCTAAAGCCAATCACGTTATAGCACACAAAACTGCCATAGGTTGATCAAAAATGGGTCGTTCGCATATCAAACGAATCAGCGTTCAATGACGCATCTTTTCGACACAACATGGTGGCGAAAAAATTAATATCGGAAGCTTGTAGGGCCCCTCAAACATCTGTCCCGATTGGGGAGGGCTTAAGCCCTCTGTACAATGTCAATTGCCGGTGGTGGTATGCGCACAAATGTGTCAGTTGTTGAACAAAAAACATTGGTATGATGGATAAGATCAAGAAAAAGTTTGAAATTTTGAAGAAAGAAATAAAGGGTTGGGTGGGGTCTCGATCCCGGGCCCCCTCAGCGTGGCTCCAGCACGCTAACCGCTTCGCCATGGCGGCTTGACAGACTCCTGGCGAGAGTAAGCCGTGACCCTAACACCGGAGGGTGGTAAACGCCCTTTATCTAAAGCCAATCACGTTATAGCACACAAAACTGCCATAGGTTGATCAAAAATGGGTCGTTCGCATATCAAACGAATCAGCGTTCAATGACGCATCTTTTCGACACAACATGGTGGCGAAAAAATTAATATCGGAAGCTTGTAGGGCCCCTCAAACATCTGTCCCGATTGGGGAGGGCTTAAGCCCTCTGTACAATGTCAATTGCCGGTGGTGGTATGCGCACAAATGTGTCAGTTGTTGAACAAAAAACATTGGTATGATGGATAAGATCAAGAAAAAGTTTGAAATTTTGAAGAAAGAAATAAAGGGTTGGGTGGGGTCTCGATCCCGGGCCCCCTCAGCGTGGCTCCAGCACGCTAACCGCTTCGCCATGGCGGCTTGACAGACTCCTGGCGAGAGTAAGCCGTGACCCTAACACCGGAGGGTGGTAAACGCCCTTTATCTAAAGCCAATCACGTTATAGCACACAAAACTGCCATAGGTTGATCAAAAATGGGTCGTTCGCATATCAAACGAATCAGCGTTCAATGACGCATCTTTTCGACACAACATGGTGGCGAAAAAATTAATATCGGAAGCTTGTAGGGCCCCTCAAACATCTGTCCCGATTGGGGAGGGCTTAAGCCCTCTGTACAATGTCAATTGCCGGTGGTGGTATGCGCACAAATGTGTCAGTTGTTGAACAAAAAACATTGGTATGATGGATAAGATCAAGAAAAAGTTTGAAATTTTGAAGAAAGAAATAAAGGGTTGGGTGGGGTCTCGATCCCGGGCCCCCTCAGCGTGGCTCCAGCACGCTAACCGCTTCGCCATGGCGGCTTGACAGACTCCTGGCGAGAGTAAGCCGTGACCCTAACACCGGAGGGTGGTAAACGCCCTTTATCTAAAGCCAATCACGTTATAGCACACAAAACTGCCATAGGTTGATCAAAAATGGGTCGTTCGCATATCAAACGAATCAGCGTTCAATGACGCATCTTTTCGACACAACATGGTGGCGAAAAAATTAATATCGGAAGCTTGTAGGGCCCCTCAAACATCTGTCCCGATTGGGGAGGGCTTAAGCCCTCTGTACAATGTCAATTGCCGGTGGTGGTATGCGCACAAATGTGTCAGTTGTTGAACAAAAAACATTGGTATGATGGATAAGATCAAGAAAAAGTTTGAAATTTTGAAGAAAGAAATAAAGGGTTGGGTGGGGTCTCGATCCCGGGCCCCCTCAGCGTGGCTCCAGCACGCTAACCGCTTCGCCATGGCGGCTTGACAGACTCCTGGCGAGAGTAAGCCGTGACCCTAACACCGGAGGGTGGTAAACGCCCTTTATCTAAAGCCAATCACGTTATAGCACACAAAACTGCCATAGGTTGATCAAAAATGGGTCGTTCGCATATCAAACGAATCAGCGTTCAATGACGCATCTTTTCGACACAACATGGTGGCGAAAAAATTAATATCGGAAGCTTGTAGGGCCCCTCAAACATCTGTCCCGATTGGGGAGGGCTTAAGCCCTCTGTACAATGTCAATTGCCGGTGGTGGTATGCGCACAAATGTGTCAGTTGTTGAACAAAAAACATTGGTATGATGGATAAGATCAAGAAAAAGTTTGAAATTTTGAAGAAAGAAATAAAGTGTTGGGTGGGGTCTCGATCCCGGGCCCCCTCAGCGTGGCTCCAGCACGCTAACCGCTTCGCCATGGCGGCTTGACAGACTCCTGGCGAGAGTAAGCCGTGACCCTAACACCGGAGGGTGGTAAACGCCCTTTATCTAAAGCCAATCACGTTATAGCACACAAAACTGCCATAGGTTGATCAAAAATGGGTCGTTCGCATATCAAACGAATCAGCGTTCAATGACGCATCTTTTCGACACAACATGGTGGCGAAAAAATTAATATCGGAAGCTTGTAGGGCCCCTCAAACATCTGTCCCGATTGGGGAGGGCTTAAGCCCTCTGTACAATGTCAATTGCCGGTGGTGGTATGCGCACAAATGTGTCAGTTGTTGAACAAAAAACATTGGTATGATGGATAAGATCAAGAAAAAGTTTGAAATTTTGAAGAAAGAAATAAAGGGTTGGGTGGGGTCTCGATCCCGGGCCCCCTCAGCGTGGCTCCAGCACGCTAACCGCTTCGCCATGGCGGCTTGACAGACTCCTGGCGAGAGTAAGCCGTGACCCTAACACCGGAGGGTGGTAAACGCCCTTTATCTAAAGCCAATCACGTTATAGCACACAAAACTGCCATAGGTTGATCAAAAATGGGTCGTTCGCATATCAAACGAATCAGCGTTCAATGACGCATCTTTTCGACACAACATGGTGGCGAAAAAATTAATATCGGAAGCTTGTAGGGCCCCTCAAACATCTGTCCCGATTGGGGAGGGCTTAAGCCCTCTGTACAATGTCAATTGCCGGTGGTGGTATGCGCACAAATGTGTCAGTTGTTGAACAAAAAACATTGGTATGATGGATAAGATCAAGAAAAAGTTTGAAATTTTGAAGAAAGAAATAAAGGGTTGGGTGGGGTCTCGATCCCGGGCCCCCTCAGCGTGGCTCCAGCACGCTAACCGCTTCGCCATGGCGGCTTGACAGACTCCTGGCGAGAGTAAGCCGTGACCCTAACACCGGAGGGTGGTAAACGCCCTTTATCTAAAGCCAATCACGTTATAGCACACAAAACTGCCATAGGTTGATCAAAAATGGGTCGTTCGCATATCAAACGAATCAGCGTTCAATGACGCATCTTTTCGACACAACATGGTGGCGAAAAAATTAATATCGGAAGCTTGTAGGGCCCCTCAAACATCTGTCCCGATTGGGGAGGGCTTAAGCCCTCTGTACAATGTCAATTGCCGGTGGTGGTATGCGCACAAATGTGTCAGTTGTTGAACAAAAAACATTGGTATGATGGATAAGATCAAGAAAAAGTTTGAAATTTTGAAGAAAGAAATAAAGGGTTGGGTGGGGTCTCGATCCCGGGCCCCCTCAGCGTGGCTCCAGCACGCTAACCGCTTCGCCATGGCGGCTTGACAGACTCCTGGCGAGAGTAAGCCGTGACCCTAACACCGGAGGGTGGTAAACGCCCTTTATCTAAAGCCAATCACGTTATAGCACACAAAACTGCCATAGGTTGATCAAAAATGGGTCGTTCGCATATCAAACGAATCAGCGTTCAATGACGCATCTTTTCGACACAACATGGTGGCGAAAAAATTAATATCGGAAGCTTGTAGGGCCCCTCAAACATCTGTCCCGATTGGGGAGGGCTTAAGCCCTCTGTACAATGTCAATTGCCGGTGGTGGTATGCGCACAAATGTGTCAGTTGTTGAACAAAAAACATTGGTATGATGGATAAGATCAAGAAAAAGTTTGAAATTTTGAAGAAAGAAATAAAGGGTTGGGTGGGGTCTCGATCCCGGGCCCCCTCAGCGTGGCTCCAGCACGCTAACCGCTTCGCCATGGCGGCTTGACAGACTCCTGGCGAGAGTAAGCCGTGACCCTAACACCGGAGGGTGGTAAACGCCCTTTATCTAAAGCCAATCACGTTATAGCACACAAAACTGCCATAGGTTGATCAAAAATGGGTCGTTCGCATATCAAACGAATCAGCGTTCAATGACGCATCTTTTCGACACAACATGGTGGCGAAAAAATTAATATCGGAAGCTTGTAGGGCCCCTCAAACATCTGTCCCGATTGGGGAGGGCTTAAGCCCTCTGTACAATGTCAATTGCCGGTGGTGGTATGCGCACAAATGTGTCAGTTGTTGAACAAAAAACATTGGTATGATGGATAAGATCAAGAAAAAGTTTGAAATTTTGAAGAAAGAAATAAAGGGTTGGGTGGGGCCTCGATCCCGGGCCCCCTCAGCGTGGCTCCAGCACGCTAACCGCTTCGCCATGGCGGCTTGACAGACTCCTGGCGAGAGTAAGCCGTGACCCTAACACCGGAGGGTGGTAAACGCCCTTTATCTAAAGCCAATCACGTTATAGCACACAAAACTGCCATAGGTTGATCAAAAATGGGTCGTTCGCATATCAAACGAATCAGCGTTCAATGACGCATCTTTTCGACACAACATGGTGGCGAAAAAATTAATATCGGAAGCTTGTAGGGCCCCTCAAACATCTGTCCCGATTGGGGAGGGCTTAAGCCCTCTGTACAATGTCAATTGCCGGTGGTGGTATGCGCACAAATGTGTCAGTTGTTGAACAAAAAACATTGGTATGATGGATAAGATCAAGAAAAAGTTTGAAATTTTGAAGAAAGAAATAAAGGGTTGGGTGGGGTCTCGATCCCGGGCCCCCTCAGCGTGGCTCCAGCACGCTAACCGCTTCGCCATGGCGGCTTGACAGACTCCTGGCGAGAGTAAGCCGTGACCCTAACACCGGAGGGTGGTAAACGCCCTTTATCTAAAGCCAATCACGTTATAGCACACAAAACTGCCATAGGTTGATCAAAAATGGGTCGTTCGCATATCAAACGAATCAGCGTTCAATGACGCATCTTTTCGACACAACATGGTGGCGAAAAAATTAATATCGGAAGCTTGTAGGGCCCCTCAAACATCTGTCCCGATTGGGGAGGGCTTAAGCCCTCTGTACAATGTCAATTGCCGGTGGTGGTATGCGCACAAATGTGTCAGTTGTTGAACAAAAAACATTGGTATGATGGATAAGATCAAGAAAAAGTTTGAAATTTTGAAGAAAGAAATAAAGGGTTGGGTGGGGCCTCGATCCCGGGCCCCCTCAGCGTGGCTCCAGCACGCTAACCGCTTCGCCATGGCGGCTTGACAGACTCCTGGCGAGAGTAAGCCGTGACCCTAACACCGGAGGGTGGTAAACGCCCTTTATCTAAAGCCAATCACGTTATAGCACACAAAACTGCCATAGGTTGATCAAAAATGGGTCGTTCGCATATCAAACGAATCAGCGTTCAATGACGCATCTTTTCGACACAACATGGTGGCGAAAAAATTAATATCGGAAGCTTGTAGGGCCCCTCAAACATCTGTCCCGATTGGGGAGGGCTTAAGCCCTCTGTACAATGTCAATTGCCGGTGGTGGTATGCGCACAAATGTGTCAGTTGTTGAACAAAAAACATTGGTATGATGGATAAGATCAAGAAAAAGTTTGAAATTTTGAAGAAAGAAATAAAGGGTTGGGTGGGGTCTCGATCCCGGGCCCCCTCAGCGTGGCTCCAGCACGCTAACCGCTTCGCCATGGCGGCTTGACAGACTCCTGGCGAGAGTAAGCCGTGACCCTAACACCGGAGGGTGGTAAACGCCCTTTATCTAAAGCCAATCACGTTATAGCACACAAAACTGCCATAGGTTGATCAAAAATGGGTCGTTCGCATATCAAACGAATCAGCGTTCAATGACGCATCTTTTCGACACAACATGGTGGCGAAAAAATTAATATCGGAAGCTTGTAGGGCCCCTCAAACATCTGTCCCGATTGGGGAGGGCTTAAGCCCTCTGTACAATGTCAATTGCCGGTGGTGGTATGCGCACAAATGTGTCAGTTGTTGAACAAAAAACATTGGTATGATGGATAAGATCAAGAAAAAGTTTGAAATTTTGAAGAAAGAAATAAAGGGTTGGGTGGGGCCTCGATCCCGGGCCCCCTCAGCGTGGCTCCAGCACGCTAACCGCTTCGCCATGGCGGCTTGACAGACTCCTGGCGAGAGTAAGCCGTGACCCTAACACCGGAGGGTGGTAAACGCCCTTTATCTAAAGCCAATCACGTTATAGCACACAAAACTGCCATAGGTTGATCAAAAATGGGTCGTTCGCATATCAAACGAATCAGCGTTCAATGACGCATCTTTTCGACACAACATGGTGGCGAAAAAATTAATATCGGAAGCTTGTAGGGCCCCTCAAACATCTGTCCCGATTGGGGAGGGCTTAAGCCCTCTGTACAATGTCAATTGCCGGTGGTGGTATGCGCACAAATGTGTCAGTTGTTGAACAAAAAACATTGGTATGATGGATAAGATCAAGAAAAAGTTTGAAATTTTGAAGAAAGAAATAAAGGGTTGGGTGGGGCCTCGATCCCGGGCCCCCTCAGCGTGGCTCCAGCACGCTAACCGCTTCGCCATGGCGGCTTGACAGACTCCTGGCGAGAGTAAGCCGTGACCCTAACACCGGAGGGTGGTAAACGCCCTTTATCTAAAGCCAATCACGTTATAGCACACAAAACTGCCATAGGTTGATCAAAAATGGGTCGTTCGCATATCAAACGAATCAGCGTTCAATGACGCATCTTTTCGACACAACATGGTGGCGAAAAAATTAATATCGGAAGCTTGTAGGGCCCCTCAAACATCTGTCCCGATTGGGGAGGGCTTAAGCCCTCTGTACAATGTCAATTGCCGGTGGTGGTATGCGCACAAATGTGTCAGTTGTTGAACAAAAAACATTGGTATGATGGATAAGATCAAGAAAAAGTTTGAAATTTTGAAGAAAGAAATAAAGGGTTGGGTGGGGTCTCGATCCCGGGCCCCCTCAGCGTGGCTCCAGCACGCTAACCGCTTCGCCATGGCGGCTTGACAGACTCCTGGCGAGAGTAAGCCGTGACCCTAACACCGGAGGGTGGTAAACGCCCTTTATCTAAAGCCAATCACGTTATAGCACACAAAACTGCCATAGGTTGATCAAAAATGGGTCGTTCGCATATCAAACGAATCAGCGTTCAATGACGCATCTTTTCGACACAACATGGTGGCGAAAAAATTAATATCGGAAGCTTGTAGGGCCCCTCAAACATCTGTCCCGATTGGGGAGGGCTTAAGCCCTCTGTACAATGTCAATTGCCGGTGGTGGTATGCGCACAAATGTGTCAGTTGTTGAACAAAAAACATTGGTATGATGGATAAGATCAAGAAAAAGTTTGAAATTTTGAAGAAAGAAATAAAGGGTTGGGTGGGGTCTCGATCCCGGGCCCCCTCAGCGTGGCTCCAGCACGCTAACCGCTTCGCCATGGCGGCTTGACAGACTCCTGGCGAGAGTAAGCCGTGACCCTAACACCGGAGGGTGGTAAACGCCCTTTATCTAAAGCCAATCACGTTATAGCACACAAAACTGCCATAGGTTGATCAAAAATGGGTCGTTCGCATATCAAACGAATCAGCGTTCAATGACGCATCTTTTCGACACAACATGGTGGCGAAAAAATTAATATCGGAAGCTTGTAGGGCCCCTCAAACATCTGTCCCGATTGGGGAGGGCTTAAGCCCTCTGTACAATGTCAATTGCCGGTGGTGGTATGCGCACAAATGTGTCAGTTGTTGAACAAAAAACATTGGTATGATGGATAAGATCAAGAAAAAGTTTGAAATTTTGAAGAAAGAAATAAAGGGTTGGGTGGGGTCTCGATCCCGGGCCCCCTCAGCGTGGCTCCAGCACGCTAACCGCTTCGCCATGGCGGCTTGACAGACTCCTGGCGAGAGTAAGCCGTGACCCTAACACCGGAGGGTGGTAAACGCCCTTTATCTAAAGCCAATCACGTTATAGCACACAAAACTGCCATAGGTTGATCAAAAATGGGTCGTTCGCATATCAAACGAATCAGCGTTCAATGACGCATCTTTTCGACACAACATGGTGGCGAAAAAATTAATATCGGAAGCTTGTAGGGCCCCTCAAACATCTGTCCCGATTGGGGAGGGCTTAAGCCCTCTGTACAATGTCAATTGCCGGTGGTGGTATGCGCACAAATGTGTCAGTTGTTGAACAAAAAACATTGGTATGATGGATAAGATCAAGAAAAAGTTTGAAATTTTGAAGAAAGAAATAAAGGGTTGGGTGGGGTCTCGATCCCGGGCCCCCTCAGCGTGGCTCCAGCACGCTAACCGCTTCGCCATGGCGGCTTGACAGACTCCTGGCGAGAGTAAGCCGTGACCCTAACACCGGAGGGTGGTAAACGCCCTTTATCTAAAGCCAATCACGTTATAGCACACAAAACTGCCATAGGTTGATCAAAAATGGGTCGTTCGCATATCAAACGAATCAGCGTTCAATGACGCATCTTTTCGACACAACATGGTGGCGAAAAAATTAATATCGGAAGCTTGTAGGGCCCCTCAAACATCTGTCCCGATTGGGGAGGGCTTAAGCCCTCTGTACAATGTCAATTGCCGGTGGTGGTATGCGCACAAATGTGTCAGTTGTTGAACAAAAAACATTGGTATGATGGATAAGATCAAGAAAAAGTTTGAAATTTTGAAGAAAGAAATAAAGGGTTGGGTGGGGTCTCGATCCCGGGCCCCCTCAGCGTGGCTCCAGCACGCTAACCGCTTCGCCATGGCGGCTTGACAGACTCCTGGCGAGAGTAAGCCGTGACCCTAACACCGGAGGGTGGTAAACGCCCTTTATCTAAAGCCAATCACGTTATAGCACACAAAACTGCCATAGGTTGATCAAAAATGGGTCGTTCGCATATCAAACGAATCAGCGTTCAATGACGCATCTTTTCGACACAACATGGTGGCGAAAAAATTAATATCGGAAGCTTGTAGGGCCCCTCAAACATCTGTCCCGATTGGGGAGGGCTTAAGCCCTCTGTACAATGTCAATTGCCGGTGGTGGTATGCGCACAAATGTGTCAGTTGTTGAACAAAAAACATTGGTATGATGGATAAGATCAAGAAAAAGTTTGAAATTTTGAAGAAAGAAATAAAGGGTTGGGTGGGGCCTCGATCCCGGGCCCCCTCAGCGTGGCTCCAGCACGCTAACCGCTTCGCCATGGCGGCTTGACAGACTCCTGGCGAGAGTAAGCCGTGACCCTAACACCGGAGGGTGGTAAACGCCCTTTATCTAAAGCCAATCACGTTATAGCACACAAAACTGCCATAGGTTGATCAAAAATGGGTCGTTCGCATATCAAACGAATCAGCGTTCAATGACGCATCTTTTCGACACAACATGGTGGCGAAAAAATTAATATCGGAAGCTTGTAGGGCCCCTCAAACATCTGTCCCGATTGGGGAGGGCTTAAGCCCTCTGTACAATGTCAATTGCCGGTGGTGGTATGCGCACAAATGTGTCAGTTGTTGAACAAAAAACATTGGTATGATGGATAAGATCAAGAAAAAGTTTGAAATTTTGAAGAAAGAAATAAAGGGTTGGGTGGGGTCTCGATCCCGGGCCCCCTCAGCGTGGCTCCAGCACGCTAACCGCTTCGCCATGGCGGCTTGACAGACTCCTGGCGAGAGTAAGCCGTGACCCTAACACCGGAGGGTGGTAAACGCCCTTTATCTAAAGCCAATCACGTTATAGCACACAAAACTGCCATAGGTTGATCAAAAATGGGTCGTTCGCATATCAAACGAATCAGCGTTCAATGACGCATCTTTTCGACACAACATGGTGGCGAAAAAATTAATATCGGAAGCTTGTAGGGCCCCTCAAACATCTGTCCCGATTGGGGAGGGCTTAAGCCCTCTGTACAATGTCAATTGCCGGTGGTGGTATGCGCACAAATGTGTCAGTTGTTGAACAAAAAACATTGGTATGATGGATAAGATCAAGAAAAAGTTTGAAATTTTGAAGAAAGAAATAAAGGGTTGGGTGGGGTCTCGATCCCGGGCCCCCTCAGCGTGGCTCCAGCACGCTAACCGCTTCGCCATGGCGGCTTGACAGACTCCTGGCGAGAGTAAGCCGTGACCCTAACACCGGAGGGTGGTAAACGCCCTTTATCTAAAGCCAATCACGTTATAGCACACAAAACTGCCATAGGTTGATCAAAAATGGGTCGTTCGCATATCAAACGAATCAGCGTTCAATGACGCATCTTTTCGACACAACATGGTGGCGAAAAAATTAATATCGGAAGCTTGTAGGGCCCCTCAAACATCTGTCCCGATTGGGGAGGGCTTAAGCCCTCCGTACAATGTCAATTGCCGGTGGTGGTATGCGCACAAATGTGTCAGTTGTTGAACAAAAAACATTGGTATGATGGATAAGATCAAGAAAAAGTTTGAAATTTTGAAGAAAGAAATAAAGGGTTGGGTGGGGCCTCGATCCCGGGCCCCCTCAGCGTGGCTCCAGCACGCTAACCGCTTCGCCATGGCGGCTTGACAGACTCCTGGCGAGAGTAAGCCGTGACCCTAACACCGGAGGGTGGTAAACGCCCTTTATCTAAAGCCAATCACGTTATAGCACACAAAACTGCCATAGGTTGATCAAAAATGGGTCGTTCGCATATCAAACGAATCAGCGTTCAATGACGCATCTTTTCGACACAACATGGTGGCGAAAAAATTAATATCGGAAGCTTGTAGGGCCCCTCAAACATCTGTCCCGATTGGGGAGGGCTTAAGCCCTCTGTACAATGTCAATTGCCGGTGGTGGTATGCGCACAAATGTGTCAGTTGTTGAACAAAAAACATTGGTATGATGGATAAGATCAAGAAAAAGTTTGAAATTTTGAAGAAAGAAATAAAGGGTTGGGTGGGGCCTCGATCCCGGGCCCCCTCAGCGTGGCTCCAGCACGCTAACCGCTTCGCCATGGCGGCTTGACAGACTCCTGGCGAGAGTAAGCCGTGACCCTAACACCGGAGGGTGGTAAACGCCCTTTATCTAAAGCCAATCACGTTATAGCACACAAAACTGCCATAGGTTGATCAAAAATGGGTCGTTCGCATATCAAACGAATCAGCGTTCAATGACGCATCTTTTCGACACAACATGGTGGCGAAAAAATTAATATCGGAAGCTTGTAGGGCCCCTCAAACATCTGTCCCGATTGGGGAGGGCTTAAGCCCTCTGTACAATGTCAATTGCCGGTGGTGGTATGCGCACAAATGTGTCAGTTGTTGAACAAAAAACATTGGTATGATGGATAAGATCAAGAAAAAGTTTGAAATTTTGAAGAAAGAAATAAAGGGTTGGGTGGGGTCTCGATCCCGGGCCCCCTCAGCGTGGCTCCAGCACGCTAACCGCTTCGCCATGGCGGCTTGACAGACTCCTGGCGAGAGTAAGCCGTGACCCTAACACCGGAGGGTGGTAAACGCCCTTTATCTAAAGCCAATCACGTTATAGCACACAAAACTGCCATAGGTTGATCAAAAATGGGTCGTTCGCATATCAAACGAATCAGCGTTCAATGACGCATCTTTTCGACACAACATGGTGGCGAAAAAATTAATATCGGAAGCTTGTAGGGCCCCTCAAACATCTGTCCCGATTGGGGAGGGCTTAAGCCCTCTGTACAATGTCAATTGCCGGTGGTGGTATGCGCACAAATGTGTCAGTTGTTGAACAAAAAACATTGGTATGATGGATAAGATCAAGAAAAAGTTTGAAATTTTGAAGAAAGAAATAAAGGGTTGGGTGGGGCCTCGATCCCGGGCCCCCTCAGCGTGGCTCCAGCACGCTAACCGCTTCGCCATGGCGGCTTGACAGACTCCTGGCGAGAGTAAGCCGTGACCCTAACACCGGAGGGTGGTAAACGCCCTTTATCTAAAGCCAATCACGTTATAGCACACAAAACTGCCATAGGTTGATCAAAAATGGGTCGTTCGCATATCAAACGAATCAGCGTTCAATGACGCATCTTTTCGACACAACATGGTGGCGAAAAAATTAATATCGGAAGCTTGTAGGGCCCCTCAAACATCTGTCCCGATTGGGGAGGGCTTAAGCCCTCTGTACAATGTCAATTGCCGGTGGTGGTATGCGCACAAATGTGTCAGTTGTTGAACAAAAAACATTGGTATGATGGATAAGATCAAGAAAAAGTTTGAAATTTTGAAGAAAGAAATAAAGGGTTGGGTGGGGTCTCGATCCCGGGCCCCCTCAGCGTGGCTCCAGCACGCTAACCGCTTCGCCATGGCGGCTTGACAGACTCCTGGCGAGAGTAAGCCGTGACCCTAACACCGGAGGGTGGTAAACGCCCTTTATCTAAAGCCAATCACGTTATAGCACACAAAACTGCCATAGGTTGATCAAAAATGGGTCGTTCGCATATCAAACGAATCAGCGTTCAATGACGCATCTTTTCGACACAACATGGTGGCGAAAAAATTAATATCGGAAGCTTGTAGGGCCCCTCAAACATCTGTCCCGATTGGGGAGGGCTTAAGCCCTCTGTACAATGTCAATTGCCGGTGGTGGTATGCGCACAAATGTGTCAGTTGTTGAACAAAAAACATTGGTATGATGGATAAGATCAAGAAAAAGTTTGAAATTTTGAAGAAAGAAATAAAGGGTTGGGTGGGGTCTCGATCCCGGGCCCCCTCAGCGTGGCTCCAGCACGCTAACCGCTTCGCCATGGCGGCTTGACAGACTCCTGGCGAGAGTAAGCCGTGACCCTAACACCGGAGGGTGGTAAACGCCCTTTATCTAAAGCCAATCACGTTATAGCACACAAAACTGCCATAGGTTGATCAAAAATGGGTCGTTCGCATATCAAACGAATCAGCGTTCAATGACGCATCTTTTCGACACAACATGGTGGCGAAAAAATTAATATCGGAAGCTTGTAGGGCCCCTCAAACATCTGTCCCGATTGGGGAGGGCTTAAGCCCTCTGTACAATGTCAATTGCCGGTGGTGGTATGCGCACAAATGTGTCAGTTGTTGAACAAAAAACATTGGTATGATGGATAAGATCAAGAAAAAGTTTGAAATTTTGAAGAAAGAAATAAAGGGTTGGGTGGGGTCTCGATCCCGGGCCCCCTCAGCGTGGCTCCAGCACGCTAACCGCTTCGCCATGGCGGCTTGACAGACTCCTGGCGAGAGTAAGCCGTGACCCTAACACCGGAGGGTGGTAAACGCCCTTTATCTAAAGCCAATCACGTTATAGCACACAAAACTGCCATAGGTTGATCAAAAATGGGTCGTTCGCATATCAAACGAATCAGCGTTCAATGACGCATCTTTTCGACACAACATGGTGGCGAAAAAATTAATATCGGAAGCTTGTAGGGCCCCTCAAACATCTGTCCCGATTGGGGAGGGCTTAAGCCCTCTGTACAATGTCAATTGCCGGTGGTGGTATGCGCACAAATGTGTCAGTTGTTGAACAAAAAACATTGGTATGATGGATAAGATCAAGAAAAAGTTTGAAATTTTGAAGAAAGAAATAAAGGGTTGGGTGGGGCCTCGATCCCGGGCCCCCTCAGCGTGGCTCCAGCACGCTAACCGCTTCGCCATGGCGGCTTGACAGACTCCTGGCGAGAGTAAGCCGTGACCCTAACACCGGAGGGTGGTAAACGCCCTTTATCTAAAGCCAATCACGTTATAGCACACAAAACTGCCATAGGTTGATCAAAAATGGGTCGTTCGCATATCAAACGAATCAGCGTTCAATGACGCATCTTTTCGACACAACATGGTGGCGAAAAAATTAATATCGGAAGCTTGTAGGGCCCCTCAAACATCTGTCCCGATTGGGGAGGGCTTAAGCCCTCTGTACAATGTCAATTGCCGGTGGTGGTATGCGCACAAATGTGTCAGTTGTTGAACAAAAAACATTGGTATGATGGATAAGATCAAGAAAAAGTTTGAAATTTTGAAGAAAGAAATAAAGGGTTGGGTGGGGCCTCGATCCCGGGCCCCCTCAGCGTGGCTCCAGCACGCTAACCGCTTCGCCATGGCGGCTTGACAGACTCCTGGCGAGAGTAAGCCGTGACCCTAACACCGGAGGGTGGTAAACGCCCTTTATCTAAAGCCAATCACGTTATAGCACACAAAACTGCCATAGGTTGATCAAAAATGGGTCGTTCGCATATCAAACGAATCAGCGTTCAATGACGCATCTTTTCGACACAACATGGTGGCGAAAAAATTAATATCGGAAGCTTGTAGGGCCCCTCAAACATCTGTCCCGATTGGGGAGGGCTTAAGCCCTCTGTACAATGTCAATTGCCGGTGGTGGTATGCGCACAAATGTGTCAGTTGTTGAACAAAAAACATTGGTATGATGGATAAGATCAAGAAAAAGTTTGAAATTTTGAAGAAAGAAATAAAGGGTTGGGTGGGGTCTCGATCCCGGGCCCCCTCAGCGTGGCTCCAGCACGCTAACCGCTTCGCCATGGCGGCTTGACAGACTCCTGGCGAGAGTAAGCCGTGACCCTAACACCGGAGGGTGGTAAACGCCCTTTATCTAAAGCCAATCACGTTATAGCACACAAAACTGCCATAGGTTGATCAAAAATGGGTCGTTCGCATATCAAACGAATCAGCGTTCAATGACGCATCTTTTCGACACAACATGGTGGCGAAAAAATTAATATCGGAAGCTTGTAGGGCCCCTCAAACATCTGTCCCGATTGGGGAGGGCTTAAGCCCTCTGTACAATGTCAATTGCCGGTGGTGGTATGCGCACAAATGTGTCAGTTGTTGAACAAAAAACATTGGTATGATGGATAAGATCAAGAAAAAGTTTGAAATTTTGAAGAAAGAAATAAAGGGTTGGGTGGGGTCTCGATCCCGGGCCCCCTCAGCGTGGCTCCAGCACGCTAACCGCTTCGCCATGGCGGCTTGACAGACTCCTGGCGAGAGTAAGCCGTGACCCTAACACCGGAGGGTGGTAAACGCCCTTTATCTAAAGCCAATCACGTTATAGCACACAAAACTGCCATAGGTTGATCAAAAATGGGTCGTTCGCATATCAAACGAATCAGCGTTCAATGACGCATCTTTTCGACACAACATGGTGGCGAAAAAATTAATATCGGAAGCTTGTAGGGCCCCTCAAACATCTGTCCCGATTGGGGAGGGCTTAAGCCCTCTGTACAATGTCAATTGCCGGTGGTGGTATGCGCACAAATGTGTCAGTTGTTGAACAAAAAACATTGGTATGATGGATAAGATCAAGAAAAAGTTTGAAATTTTGAAGAAAGAAATAAAGGGTTGGGTGGGGTCTCGATCCCGGGCCCCCTCAGCGTGGCTCCAGCACGCTAACCGCTTCGCCATGGCGGCTTGACAGACTCCTGGCGAGAGTAAGCCGTGACCCTAACACCGGAGGGTGGTAAACGCCCTTTATCTAAAGCCAATCACGTTATAGCACACAAAACTGCCATAGGTTGATCAAAAATGGGTCGTTCGCATATCAAACGAATCAGCGTTCAATGACGCATCTTTTCGACACAACATGGTGGCGAAAAAATTAATATCGGAAGCTTGTAGGGCCCCTCAAACATCTGTCCCGATTGGGGAGGGCTTAAGCCCTCTGTACAATGTCAATTGCCGGTGGTGGTATGCGCACAAATGTGTCAGTTGTTGAACAAAAAACATTGGTATGATGGATAAGATCAAGAAAAAGTTTGAAATTTTGAAGAAAGAAATAAAGGGTTGGGTGGGGTCTCGATCCCGGGCCCCCTCAGCGTGGCTCCAGCACGCTAACCGCTTCGCCATGGCGGCTTGACAGACTCCTGGCGAGAGTAAGCCGTGACCCTAACACCGGAGGGTGGTAAACGCCCTTTATCTAAAGCCAATCACGTTATAGCACACAAAACTGCCATAGGTTGATCAAAAATGGGTCGTTCGCATATCAAACGAATCAGCGTTCAATGACGCATCTTTTCGACACAACATGGTGGCGAAAAAATTAATATCGGAAGCTTGTAGGGCCCCTCAAACATCTGTCCCGATTGGGGAGGGCTTAAGCCCTCTGTACAATGTCAATTGCCGGTGGTGGTATGCGCACAAATGTGTCAGTTGTTGAACAAAAAACATTGGTATGATGGATAAGATCAAGAAAAAGTTTGAAATTTTGAAGAAAGAAATAAAGGGTTGGGTGGGGTCTCGATCCCGGGCCCCCTCAGCGTGGCTCCAGCACGCTAACCGCTTCGCCATGGCGGCTTGACAGACTCCTGGCGAGAGTAAGCCGTGACCCTAACACCGGAGGGTGGTAAACGCCCTTTATCTAAAGCCAATCACGTTATAGCACACAAAACTGCCATAGGTTGATCAAAAATGGGTCGTTCGCATATCAAACGAATCAGCGTTCAATGACGCATCTTTTCGACACAACATGGTGGCGAAAAAATTAATATCGGAAGCTTGTAGGGCCCCTCAAACATCTGTCCCGATTGGGGAGGGCTTAAGCCCTCTGTACAATGTCAATTGCCGGTGGTGGTATGCGCACAAATGTGTCAGTTGTTGAACAAAAAACATTGGTATGATGGATAAGATCAAGAAAAAGTTTGAAATTTTGAAGAAAGAAATAAAGGGTTGGGTGGGGTCTCGATCCCGGGCCCCCTCAGCGTGGCTCCAGCACGCTAACCGCTTCGCCATGGCGGCTTGACAGACTCCTGGCGAGAGTAAGCCGTGACCCTAACACCGGAGGGTGGTAAACGCCCTTTATCTAAAGCCAATCACGTTATAGCACACAAAACTGCCATAGGTTGATCAAAAATGGGTCGTTCGCATATCAAACGAATCAGCGTTCAATGACGCATCTTTTCGACACAACATGGTGGCGAAAAAATTAATATCGGAAGCTTGTAGGGCCCCTCAAACATCTGTCCCGATTGGGGAGGGCTTAAGCCCTCTGTACAATGTCAATTGCCGGTGGTGGTATGCGCACAAATGTGTCAGTTGTTGAACAAAAAACATTGGTATGATGGATAAGATCAAGAAAAAGTTTGAAATTTTGAAGAAAGAAATAAAGGGTTGGGTGGGGTCTCGATCCCGGGCCCCCTCAGCGTGGCTCCAGCACGCTAACCGCTTCGCCATGGCGGCTTGACAGACTCCTGGCGAGAGTAAGCCGTGACCCTAACACCGGAGGGTGGTAAACGCCCTTTATCTAAAGCCAATCACGTTATAGCACACAAAACTGCCATAGGTTGATCAAAAATGGGTCGTTCGCATATCAAACGAATCAGCGTTCAATGACGCATCTTTTCGACACAACATGGTGGCGAAAAAATTAATATCGGAAGCTTGTAGGGCCCCTCAAACATCTGTCCCGATTGGGGAGGGCTTAAGCCCTCTGTACAATGTCAATTGCCGGTGGTGGTATGCGCACAAATGTGTCAGTTGTTGAACAAAAAACATTGGTATGATGGATAAGATCAAGAAAAAGTTTGAAATTTTGAAGAAAGAAATAAAGGGTTGGGTGGGGTCTCGATCCCGGGCCCCCTCAGCGTGGCTCCAGCACGCTAACCGCTTCGCCATGGCGGCTTGACAGACTCCTGGCGAGAGTAAGCCGTGACCCTAACACCGGAGGGTGGTAAACGCCCTTTATCTAAAGCCAATCACGTTATAGCACACAAAACTGCCATAGGTTGATCAAAAATGGGTCGTTCGCATATCAAACGAATCAGCGTTCAATGACGCATCTTTTCGACACAACATGGTGGCGAAAAAATTAATATCGGAAGCTTGTAGGGCCCCTCAAACATCTGTCCCGATTGGGGAGGGCTTAAGCCCTCTGTACAATGTCAATTGCCGGTGGTGGTATGCGCACAAATGTGTCAGTTGTTGAACAAAAAACATTGGTATGATGGATAAGATCAAGAAAAAGTTTGAAATTTTGAAGAAAGAAATAAAGGGTTGGGTGGGGCCTCGATCCCGGGCCCCCTCAGCGTGGCTCCAGCACGCTAACCGCTTCGCCATGGCGGCTTGACAGACTCCTGGCGAGAGTAAGCCGTGACCCTAACACCGGAGGGTGGTAAACGCCCTTTATCTAAAGCCAATCACGTTATAGCACACAAAACTGCCATAGGTTGATCAAAAATGGGTCGTTCGCATATCAAACGAATCAGCGTTCAATGACGCATCTTTTCGACACAACATGGTGGCGAAAAAATTAATATCGGAAGCTTGTAGGGCCCCTCAAACATCTGTCCCGATTGGGGAGGGCTTAAGCCCTCTGTACAATGTCAATTGCCGGTGGTGGTATGCGCACAAATGTGTCAGTTGTTGAACAAAAAACATTGGTATGATGGATAAGATCAAGAAAAAGTTTGAAATTTTGAAGAAAGAAATAAAGGGTTGGGTGGGGCCTCGATCCCGGGCCCCCTCAGCGTGGCTCCAGCACGCTAACCGCTTCGCCATGGCGGCTTGACAGACTCCTGGCGAGAGTAAGCCGTGACCCTAACACCGGAGGGTGGTAAACGCCCTTTATCTAAAGCCAATCACGTTATAGCACACAAAACTGCCATAGGTTGATCAAAAATGGGTCGTTCGCATATCAAACGAATCAGCGTTCAATGACGCATCTTTTCGACACAACATGGTGGCGAAAAAATTAATATCGGAAGCTTGTAGGGCCCCTCAAACATCTGTCCCGATTGGGGAGGGCTTAAGCCCTCTGTACAATGTCAATTGCCGGTGGTGGTATGCGCACAAATGTGTCAGTTGTTGAACAAAAAACATTGGTATGATGGATAAGATCAAGAAAAAGTTTGAAATTTTGAAGAAAGAAATAAAGGGTTGGGTGGGGTCTCGATCCCGGGCCCCCTCAGCGTGGCTCCAGCACGCTAACCGCTTCGCCATGGCGGCTTGACAGACTCCTGGCGAGAGTAAGCCGTGACCCTAACACCGGAGGGTGGTAAACGCCCTTTATCTAAAGCCAATCACGTTATAGCACACAAAACTGCCATAGGTTGATCAAAAATGGGTCGTTCGCATATCAAACGAATCAGCGTTCAATGACGCATCTTTTCGACACAACATGGTGGCGAAAAAATTAATATCGGAAGCTTGTAGGGCCCCTCAAACATCTGTCCCGATTGGGGAGGGCTTAAGCCCTCTGTACAATGTCAATTGCCGGTGGTGGTATGCGCACAAATGTGTCAGTTGTTGAACAAAAAACATTGGTATGATGGATAAGATCAAGAAAAAGTTTGAAATTTTGAAGAAAGAAATAAAGGGTTGGGTGGGGTCTCGATCCCGGGCCCCCTCAGCGTGGCTCCAGCACGCTAACCGCTTCGCCATGGCGGCTTGACAGACTCCTGGCGAGAGTAAGCCGTGACCCTAACACCGGAGGGTGGTAAACGCCCTTTATCTAAAGCCAATCACGTTATAGCACACAAAACTGCCATAGGTTGATCAAAAATGGGTCGTTCGCATATCAAACGAATCAGCGTTCAATGACGCATCTTTTCGACACAACATGGTGGCGAAAAAATTAATATCGGAAGCTTGTAGGGCCCCTCAAACATCTGTCCCGATTGGGGAGGGCTTAAGCCCTCTGTACAATGTCAATTGCCGGTGGTGGTATGCGCACAAATGTGTCAGTTGTTGAACAAAAAACATTGGTATGATGGATAAGATCAAGAAAAAGTTTGAAATTTTGAAGAAAGAAATAAAGGGTTGGGTGGGGTCTCGATCCCGGGCCCCCTCAGCGTGGCTCCAGCACGCTAACCGCTTCGCCATGGCGGCTTGACAGACTCCTGGCGAGAGTAAGCCGTGACCCTAACACCGGAGGGTGGTAAACGCCCTTTATCTAAAGCCAATCACGTTATAGCACACAAAACTGCCATAGGTTGATCAAAAATGGGTCGTTCGCATATCAAACGAATCAGCGTTCAATGACGCATCTTTTCGACACAACATGGTGGCGAAAAAATTAATATCGGAAGCTTGTAGGGCCCCTCAAACATCTGTCCCGATTGGGGAGGGCTTAAGCCCTCTGTACAATGTCAATTGCCGGTGGTGGTATGCGCACAAATGTGTCAGTTGTTGAACAAAAAACATTGGTATGATGGATAAGATCAAGAAAAAGTTTGAAATTTTGAAGAAAGAAATAAAGGGTTGGGTGGGGTCTCGATCCCGGGCCCCCTCAGCGTGGCTCCAGCACGCTAACCGCTTCGCCATGGCGGCTTGACAGACTCCTGGCGAGAGTAAGCCGTGACCCTAACACCGGAGGGTGGTAAACGCCCTTTATCTAAAGCCAATCACGTTATAGCACACAAAACTGCCATAGGTTGATCAAAAATGGGTCGTTCGCATATCAAACGAATCAGCGTTCAATGACGCATCTTTTCGACACAACATGGTGGCGAAAAAATTAATATCGGAAGCTTGTAGGGCCCCTCAAACATCTGTCCCGATTGGGGAGGGCTTAAGCCCTCTGTACAATGTCAATTGCCGGTGGTGGTATGCGCACAAATGTGTCAGTTGTTGAACAAAAAACATTGGTATGATGGATAAGATCAAGAAAAAGTTTGAAATTTTGAAGAAAGAAATAAAGGGTTGGGTGGGGTCTCGATCCCGGGCCCCCTCAGCGTGGCTCCAGCACGCTAACCGCTTCGCCATGGCGGCTTGACAGACTCCTGGCGAGAGTAAGCCGTGACCCTAACACCGGAGGGTGGTAAACGCCCTTTATCTAAAGCCAATCACGTTATAGCACACAAAACTGCCATAGGTTGATCAAAAATGGGTCGTTCGCATATCAAACGAATCAGCGTTCAATGACGCATCTTTTCGACACAACATGGTGGCGAAAAAATTAATATCGGAAGCTTGTAGGGCCCCTCAAACATCTGTCCCGATTGGGGAGGGCTTAAGCCCTCTGTACAATGTCAATTGCCGGTGGTGGTATGCGCACAAATGTGTCAGTTGTTGAACAAAAAACATTGGTATGATGGATAAGATCAAGAAAAAGTTTGAAATTTTGAAGAAAGAAATAAAGGGTTGGGTGGGGTCTCGATCCCGGGCCCCCTCAGCGTGGCTCCAGCACGCTAACCGCTTCGCCATGGCGGCTTGACAGACTCCTGGCGAGAGTAAGCCGTGACCCTAACACCGGAGGGTGGTAAACGCCCTTTATCTAAAGCCAATCACGTTATAGCACACAAAACTGCCATAGGTTGATCAAAAATGGGTCGTTCGCATATCAAACGAATCAGCGTTCAATGACGCATCTTTTCGACACAACATGGTGGCGAAAAAATTAATATCGGAAGCTTGTAGGGCCCCTCAAACATCTGTCCCGATTGGGGAGGGCTTAAGCCCTCTGTACAATGTCAATTGCCGGTGGTGGTATGCGCACAAATGTGTCAGTTGTTGAACAAAAAACATTGGTATGATGGATAAGATCAAGAAAAAGTTTGAAATTTTGAAGAAAGAAATGAAGGGTTGGGTGGGGTCTCGATCCCGGGCCCCCTCAGCGTGGCTCCAGCACGCTAACCGCTTCGCCATGGCGGCTTGACAGACTCCTGGCGAGAGTAAGCCGTGACCCTAACACCGGAGGGTGGTAAACGCCCTTTATCTAAAGCCAATCACGTTATAGCACACAAAACTGCCATAGGTTGATCAAAAATGGGTCGTTCGCATATCAAACGAATCAGCGTTCAATGACGCATCTTTTCGACACAACATGGTGGCGAAAAAATTAATATCGGAAGCTTGTAAGGCCCCTCAAACATCTGTCCCGATTGGGGAGGGCTTAAGCCCTCTGTACAATGTCAATTGCCGGTGGTGGTATGCGCACAAATGTGTCAGTTGTTGAACAAAAAACATTGGTATGATGGATAAGATCAAGAAAAAGTTTGAAATTTTGAAGAAAGAAATAAAGGGTTGGGTGGGGTCTCGATCCCGGGCCCCCTCAGCGTGGCTCCAGCACGCTAACCGCTTCGCCATGGCGGCTTGACAGACTCCTGGCGAGAGTAAGCCGTGACCCTAACACCGGAGGGTGGTAAACGCCCTTTATCTAAAGCCAATCACGTTATAGCACACAAAACTGCCATAGGTTGATCAAAAATGGGTCGTTCGCATATCAAACGAATCAGCGTTCAATGACGCATCTTTTCGACACAACATGGTGGCGAAAAAATTAATATCGGAAGCTTGTAGGGCCCCTCAAACATCTGTCCCGATTGGGGAGGGCTTAAGCCCTCTGTACAATGTCAATTGCCGGTGGTGGTATGCGCACAAATGTGTCAGTTGTTGAACAAAAAACATTGGTATGATGGATAAGATCAAGAAAAAGTTTGAAATTTTGAAGAAAGAAATAAAGGGTTGGGTGGGGTCTCGATCCCGGGCCCCCTCAGCGTGGCTCCAGCACGCTAACCGCTTCGCCATGGCGGCTTGACAGACTCCTGGCGAGAGTAAGCCGTGACCCTAACACCGGAGGGTGGTAAACGCCCTTTATCTAAAGCCAATCACGTTATAGCACACAAAACTGCCATAGGTTGATCAAAAATGGGTCGTTCGCATATCAAACGAATCAGCGTTCAATGACGCATCTTTTCGACACAACATGGTGGCGAAAAAATTAATATCGGAAGCTTGTAGGGCCCCTCAAACATCTGTCCCGATTGGGGAGGGCTTAAGCCCTCTGTACAATGTCAATTGCCGGTGGTGGTATGCGCACAAATGTGTCAGTTGTTGAACAAAAAACATTGGTATGATGGATAAGATCAAGAAAAAGTTTGAAATTTTGAAGAAAGAAATAAAGGGTTGGGTGGGGTCTCGATCCCGGGCCCCCTCAGCGTGGCTCCAGCACGCTAACCGCTTCGCCATGGCGGCTTGACAGACTCCTGGCGAGAGTAAGCCGTGACCCTAACACCGGAGGGTGGTAAACGCCCTTTATCTAAAGCCAATCACGTTATAGCACACAAAACTGCCATAGGTTGATCAAAAATGGGTCGTTCGCATATCAAACGAATCAGCGTTCAATGACGCATCTTTTCGACACAACATGGTGGCGAAAAAATTAATATCGGAAGCTTGTAGGGCCCCTCAAACATCTGTCCCGATTGGGGAGGGCTTAAGCCCTCTGTACAATGTCAATTGCCGGTGGTGGTATGCGCACAAATGTGTCAGTTGTTGAACAAAAAACATTGGTATGATGGATAAGATCAAGAAAAAGTTTGAAATTTTGAAGAAAGAAATAAAGGGTTGGGTGGGGTCTCGATCCCGGGCCCCCTCAGCGTGGCTCCAGCACGCTAACCGCTTCGCCATGGCGGCTTGACAGACTCCTGGCGAGAGTAAGCCGTGACCCTAACACCGGAGGGTGGTAAACGCCCTTTATCTAAAGCCAATCACGTTATAGCACACAAAACTGCCATAGGTTGATCAAAAATGGGTCGTTCGCATATCAAACGAATCAGCGTTCAATGACGCATCTTTTCGACACAACATGGTGGCGAAAAAATTAATATCGGAAGCTTGTAGGGCCCCTCAAACATCTGTCCCGATTGGGGAGGGCTTAAGCCCTCTGTACAATGTCAATTGCCGGTGGTGGTATGCGCACAAATGTGTCAGTTGTTGAACAAAAAACATTGGTATGATGGATAAGATCAAGAAAAAGTTTGAAATTTTGAAGAAAGAAATAAAGGGTTGGGTGGGGTCTCGATCCCGGGCCCCCTCAGCGTGGCTCCAGCACGCTAACCGCTTCGCCATGGCGGCTTGACAGACTCCTGGCGAGAGTAAGCCGTGACCCTAACACCGGAGGGTGGTAAACGCCCTTTATCTAAAGCCAATCACGTTATAGCACACAAAACTGCCATAGGTTGATCAAAAATGGGTCGTTCGCATATCAAACGAATCAGCGTTCAATGACGCATCTTTTCGACACAACATGGTGGCGAAAAAATTAATATCGGAAGCTTGTAGGGCCCCTCAAACATCTGTCCCGATTGGGGAGGGCTTAAGCCCTCTGTACAATGTCAATTGCCGGTGGTGGTATGCGCACAAATGTGTCAGTTGTTGAACAAAAAACATTGGTATGATGGATAAGATCAAGAAAAAGTTTGAAATTTTGAAGAAAGAAATAAAGGGTTGGGTGGGGTCTCGATCCCGGGCCCCCTCAGCGTGGCTCCAGCACGCTAACCGCTTCGCCATGGCGGCTTGACAGACTCCTGGCGAGAGTAAGCCGTGACCCTAACACCGGAGGGTGGTAAACGCCCTTTATCTAAAGCCAATCACGTTATAGCACACAAAACTGCCATAGGTTGATCAAAAATGGGTCGTTCGCATATCAAACGAATCAGCGTTCAATGACGCATCTTTTCGACACAACATGGTGGCGAAAAAATTAATATCGGAAGCTTGTAGGGCCCCTCAAACATCTGTCCCGATTGGGGAGGGCTTAAGCCCTCTGTACAATGTCAATTGCCGGTGGTGGTATGCGCACAAATGTGTCAGTTGTTGAACAAAAAACATTGGTATGATGGATAAGATCAAGAAAAAGTTTGAAATTTTGAAGAAAGAAATAAAGGGTTGGGTGGGGTCTCGATCCCGGGCCCCCTCAGCGTGGCTCCAGCACGCTAACCGCTTCGCCATGGCGGCTTGACAGACTCCTGGCGAGAGTAAGCCGTGACCCTAACACCGGAGGGTGGTAAACGCCCTTTATCTAAAGCCAATCACGTTATAGCACACAAAACTGCCATAGGTTGATCAAAAATGGGTCGTTCGCATATCAAACGAATCAGCGTTCAATGACGCATCTTTTCGACACAACATGGTGGCGAAAAAATTAATATCGGAAGCTTGTAGGGCCCCTCAAACATCTGTCCCGATTGGGGAGGGCTTAAGCCCTCTGTACAATGTCAATTGCCGGTGGTGGTATGCGCACAAATGTGTCAGTTGTTGAACAAAAAACATTGGTATGATGGATAAGATCAAGAAAAAGTTTGAAATTTTGAAGAAAGAAATAAAGGGTTGGGTGGGGTCTCGATCCCGGGCCCCCTCAGCGTGGCTCCAGCACGCTAACCGCTTCGCCATGGCGGCTTGACAGACTCCTGGCGAGAGTAAGCCGTGACCCTAACACCGGAGGGTGGTAAACGCCCTTTATCTAAAGCCAATCACGTTATAGCACACAAAACTGCCATAGGTTGATCAAAAATGGGTCGTTCGCATATCAAACGAATCAGCGTTCAATGACGCATCTTTTCGACACAACATGGTGGCGAAAAAATTAATATCGGAAGCTTGTAGGGCCCCTCAAACATCTGTCCCGATTGGGGAGGGCTTAAGCCCTCTGTACAATGTCAATTGCCGGTGGTGGTATGCGCACAAATGTGTCAGTTGTTGAACAAAAAACATTGGTATGATGGATAAGATCAAGAAAAAGTTTGAAATTTTGAAGAAAGAAATAAAGGGTTGGGTGGGGTCTCGATCCCGGGCCCCCTCAGCGTGGCTCCAGCACGCTAACCGCTTCGCCATGGCGGCTTGACAGACTCCTGGCGAGAGTAAGCCGTGACCCTAACACCGGAGGGTGGTAAACGCCCTTTATCTAAAGCCAATCACGTTATAGCACACAAAACTGCCATAGGTTGATCAAAAATGGGTCGTTCGCATATCAAACGAATCAGCGTTCAATGACGCATCTTTTCGACACAACATGGTGGCGAAAAAATTAATATCGGAAGCTTGTAGGGCCCCTCAAACATCTGTCCCGATTGGGGAGGGCTTAAGCCCTCTGTACAATGTCAATTGCCGGTGGTGGTATGCGCACAAATGTGTCAGTTGTTGAACAAAAAACATTGGTATGATGGATAAGATCAAGAAAAAGTTTGAAATTTTGAAGAAAGAAATAAAGGGTTGGGTGGGGTCTCGATCCCGGGCCCCCTCAGCGTGGCTCCAGCACGCTAACCGCTTCGCCATGGCGGCTTGACAGACTCCTGGCGAGAGTAAGCCGTGACCCTAACACCGGAGGGTGGTAAACGCCCTTTATCTAAAGCCAATCACGTTATAGCACACAAAACTGCCATAGGTTGATCAAAAATGGGTCGTTCGCATATCAAACGAATCAGCGTTCAATGACGCATCTTTTCGACACAACATGGTGGCGAAAAAATTAATATCGGAAGCTTGTAGGGCCCCTCAAACATCTGTCCCGATTGGGGAGGGCTTAAGCCCTCTGTACAATGTCAATTGCCGGTGGTGGTATGCGCACAAATGTGTCAGTTGTTGAACAAAAAACATTGGTATGATGGATAAGATCAAGAAAAAGTTTGAAATTTTGAAGAAAGAAATAAAGGGTTGGGTGGGGTCTCGATCCCGGGCCCCCTCAGCGTGGCTCCAGCACGCTAACCGCTTCGCCATGGCGGCTTGACAGACTCCTGGCGAGAGTAAGCCGTGACCCTAACACCGGAGGGTGGTAAACGCCCTTTATCTAAAGCCAATCACGTTATAGCACACAAAACTGCCATAGGTTGATCAAAAATGGGTCGTTCGCATATCAAACGAATCAGCGTTCAATGACGCATCTTTTCGACACAACATGGTGGCGAAAAAATTAATATCGGAAGCTTGTAGGGCCCCTCAAACATCTGTCCCGATTGGGGAGGGCTTAAGCCCTCTGTACAATGTCAATTGCCGGTGGTGGTATGCGCACAAATGTGTCAGTTGTTGAACAAAAAACATTGGTATGATGGATAAGATCAAGAAAAAGTTTGAAATTTTGAAGAAAGAAATAAAGGGTTGGGTGGGGTCTCGATCCCGGGCCCCCTCAGCGTGGCTCCAGCACGCTAACCGCTTCGCCATGGCGGCTTGACAGACTCCTGGCGAGAGTAAGCCGTGACCCTAACACCGGAGGGTGGTAAACGCCCTTTATCTAAAGCCAATCACGTTATAGCACACAAAACTGCCATAGGTTGATCAAAAATGGGTCGTTCGCATATCAAACGAATCAGCGTTCAATGACGCATCTTTTCGACACAACATGGTGGCGAAAAAATTAATATCGGAAGCTTGTAGGGCCCCTCAAACATCTGTCCCGATTGGGGAGGGCTTAAGCCCTCTGTACAATGTCAATTGCCGGTGGTGGTATGCGCACAAATGTGTCAGTTGTTGAACAAAAAACATTGGTATGATGGATAAGATCAAGAAAAAGTTTGAAATTTTGAAGAAAGAAATAAAGGGTTGGGTGGGGTCTCGATCCCGGGCCCCCTCAGCGTGGCTCCAGCACGCTAACCGCTTCGCCATGGCGGCTTGACAGACTCCTGGCGAGAGTAAGCCGTGACCCTAACACCGGAGGGTGGTAAACGCCCTTTATCTAAAGCCAATCACGTTATAGCACACAAAACTGCCATAGGTTGATCAAAAATGGGTCGTTCGCATATCAAACGAATCAGCGTTCAATGACGCATCTTTTCGACACAACATGGTGGCGAAAAAATTAATATCGGAAGCTTGTAGGGCCCCTCAAACATCTGTCCCGATTGGGGAGGGCTTAAGCCCTCTGTACAATGTCAATTGCCGGTGGTGGTATGCGCACAAATGTGTCAGTTGTTGAACAAAAAACATTGGTATGATGGATAAGATCAAGAAAAAGTTTGAAATTTTGAAGAAAGAAATAAAGGGTTGGGTGGGGTCTCGATCCCGGGCCCCCTCAGCGTGGCTCCAGCACGCTAACCGCTTCGCCATGGCGGCTTGACAGACTCCTGGCGAGAGTAAGCCGTGACCCTAACACCGGAGGGTGGTAAACGCCCTTTATCTAAAGCCAATCACGTTATAGCACACAAAACTGCCATAGGTTGATCAAAAATGGGTCGTTCGCATATCAAACGAATCAGCGTTCAATGACGCATCTTTTCGACACAACATGGTGGCGAAAAAATTAATATCGGAAGCTTGTAGGGCCCCTCAAACATCTGTCCCGATTGGGGAGGGCTTAAGCCCTCTGTACAATGTCAATTGCCGGTGGTGGTATGCGCACAAATGTGTCAGTTGTTGAACAAAAAACATTGGTATGATGGATAAGATCAAGAAAAAGTTTGAAATTTTGAAGAAAGAAATAAAGGGTTGGGTGGGGTCTCGATCCCGGGCCCCCTCAGCGTGGCTCCAGCACGCTAACCGCTTCGCCATGGCGGCTTGACAGACTCCTGGCGAGAGTAAGCCGTGACCCTAACACCGGAGGGTGGTAAACGCCCTTTATCTAAAGCCAATCACGTTATAGCACACAAAACTGCCATAGGTTGATCAAAAATGGGTCGTTCGCATATCAAACGAATCAGCGTTCAATGACGCATCTTTTCGACACAACATGGTGGCGAAAAAATTAATATCGGAAGCTTGTAGGGCCCCTCAAACATCTGTCCCGATTGGGGAGGGCTTAAGCCCTCTGTACAATATCAATTGCCGGTGGTGGTATGCGCACAAATGTGTCAGTTGTTGAACAAAAAACATTGGTATGATGGATAAGATCAAGAAAAAGTTTGAAATTTTGAAGAAAGAAATAAAGGGTTGGGTGGGGTCTCGATCCCGGGCCCCCTCAGCGTGGCTCCAGCACGCTAACCGCTTCGCCATGGCGGCTTGACAGACTCCTGGCGAGAGTAAGCCGTGACCCTAACACCGGAGGGTGGTAAACGCCCTTTATCTAAAGCCAATCACGTTATAGCACACAAAACTGCCATAGGTTGATCAAAAATGGGTCGTTCGCATATCAAACGAATCAGCGTTCAATGACGCATCTTTTCGACACAACATGGTGGCGAAAAAATTAATATCGGAAGCTTGTAGGGCCCCTCAAACATCTGTCCCGATTGGGGAGGGCTTAAGCCCTCTGTACAATGTCAATTGCCGGTGGTGGTATGCGCACAAATGTGTCAGTTGTTGAACAAAAAACATTGGTATGATGGATAAGATCAAGAAAAAGTTTGAAATTTTGAAGAAAGAAATAAAGGGTTGGGTGGGGTCTCGATCCCGGGCCCCCTCAGCGTGGCTCCAGCACGCTAACCGCTTCGCCATGGCGGCTTGACAGACTCCTGGCGAGAGTAAGCCGTGACCCTAACACCGGAGGGTGGTAAACGCCCTTTATCTAAAGCCAATCACGTTATAGCACACAAAACTGCCATAGGTTGATCAAAAATGGGTCGTTCGCATATCAAACGAATCAGCGTTCAATGACGCATCTTTTCGACACAACATGGTGGCGAAAAAATTAATATCGGAAGCTTGTAGGGCCCCTCAAACATCTGTCCCGATTGGGGAGGGCTTAAGCCCTCTGTACAATGTCAATTGCCGGTGGTGGTATGCGCACAAATGTGTCAGTTGTTGAACAAAAAACATTGGTATGATGGATAAGATCAAGAAAAAGTTTGAAATTTTGAAGAAAGAAATAAAGGGTTGGGTGGGGTCTCGATCCCGGGCCCCCTCAGCGTGGCTCCAGCACGCTAACCGCTTCGCCATGGCGGCTTGACAGACTCCTGGCGAGAGTAAGCCGTGACCCTAACACCGGAGGGTGGTAAACGCCCTTTATCTAAAGCCAATCACGTTATAGCACACAAAACTGCCATAGGTTGATCAAAAATGGGTCGTTCGCATATCAAACGAATCAGCGTTCAATGACGCATCTTTTCGACACAACATGGTGGCGAAAAAATTAATATCGGAAGCTTGTAGGGCCCCTCAAACATCTGTCCCGATTGGGGAGGGCTTAAGCCCTCTGTACAATGTCAATTGCCGGTGGTGGTATGCGCACAAATGTGTCAGTTGTTGAACAAAAAACATTGGTATGATGGATAAGATCAAGAAAAAGTTTGAAATTTTGAAGAAAGAAATAAAGGGTTGGGTGGGGTCTCGATCCCGGGCCCCCTCAGCGTGGCTCCAGCACGCTAACCGCTTCGCCATGGCGGCTTGACAGACTCCTGGCGAGAGTAAGCCGTGACCCTAACACCGGAGGGTGGTAAACGCCCTTTATCTAAAGCCAATCACGTTATAGCACACAAAACTGCCATAGGTTGATCAAAAATGGGTCGTTCGCATATCAAACGAATCAGCGTTCAATGACGCATCTTTTCGACACAACATGGTGGCGAAAAAATTAATATCGGAAGCTTGTAGGGCCCCTCAAACATCTGTCCCGATTGGGGAGGGCTTAAGCCCTCTGTACAATGTCAATTGCCGGTGGTGGTATGCGCACAAATGTGTCAGTTGTTGAACAAAAAACATTGGTATGATGGATAAGATCAAGAAAAAGTTTGAAATTTTGAAGAAAGAAATAAAGGGTTGGGTGGGGTCTCGATCCCGGGCCCCCTCAGCGTGGCTCCAGCACGCTAACCGCTTCGCCATGGCGGCTTGACAGACTCCTGGCGAGAGTAAGCCGTGACCCTAACACCGGAGGGTGGTAAACGCCCTTTATCTAAAGCCAATCACGTTATAGCACACAAAACTGCCATAGGTTGATCAAAAATGGGTCGTTCGCATATCAAACGAATCAGCGTTCAATGACGCATCTTTTCGACACAACATGGTGGCGAAAAAATTAATATCGGAAGCTTGTAGGGCCCCTCAAACATCTGTCCCGATTGGGGAGGGCTTAAGCCCTCTGTACAATGTCAATTGCCGGTGGTGGTATGCGCACAAATGTGTCAGTTGTTGAACAAAAAACATTGGTATGATGGATAAGATCAAGAAAAAGTTTGAAATTTTGAAGAAAGAAATAAAGGGTTGGGTGGGGTCTCGATCCCGGGCCCCCTCAGCGTGGCTCCAGCACGCTAACCGCTTCGCCATGGCGGCTTGACAGACTCCTGGCGAGAGTAAGCCGTGACCCTAACACCGGAGGGTGGTAAACGCCCTTTATCTAAAGCCAATCACGTTATAGCACACAAAACTGCCATAGGTTGATCAAAAATGGGTCGTTCGCATATCAAACGAATCAGCGTTCAATGACGCATCTTTTCGACACAACATGGTGGCGAAAAAATTAATATCGGAAGCTTGTAGGGCCCCTCAAACATCTGTCCCGATTGGGGAGGGCTTAAGCCCTCTGTACAATGTCAATTGCCGGTGGTGGTATGCGCACAAATGTGTCAGTTGTTGAACAAAAAACATTGGTATGATGGATAAGATCAAGAAAAAGTTTGAAATTTTGAAGAAAGAAATAAAGGGTTGGGTGGGGTCTCGATCCCGGGCCCCCTCAGCGTGGCTCCAGCACGCTAACCGCTTCGCCATGGCGGCTTGACAGACTCCTGGCGAGAGTAAGCCGTGACCCTAACACCGGAGGGTGGTAAACGCCCTTTATCTAAAGCCAATCACGTTATAGCACACAAAACTGCCATAGGTTGATCAAAAATGGGTCGTTCGCATATCAAACGAATCAGCGTTCAATGACGCATCTTTTCGACACAACATGGTGGCGAAAAAATTAATATCGGAAGCTTGTAGGGCCCCTCAAACATCTGTCCCGATTGGGGAGGGCTTAAGCCCTCTGTACAATGTCAATTGCCGGTGGTGGTATGCGCACAAATGTGTCAGTTGTTGAACAAAAAACATTGGTATGATGGATAAGATCAAGAAAAAGTTTGAAATTTTGAAGAAAGAAATAAAGGGTTGGGTGGGGTCTCGATCCCGGGCCCCCTCAGCGTGGCTCCAGCACGCTAACCGCTTCGCCATGGCGGCTTGACAGACTCCTGGCGAGAGTAAGCCGTGACCCTAACACCGGAGGGTGGTAAACGCCCTTTATCTAAAGCCAATCACGTTATAGCACACAAAACTGCCATAGGTTGATCAAAAATGGGTCGTTCGCATATCAAACGAATCAGCGTTCAATGACGCATCTTTTCGACACAACATGGTGGCGAAAAAATTAATATCGGAAGCTTGTAGGGCCCCTCAAACATCTGTCCCGATTGGGGAGGGCTTAAGCCCTCTGTACAATGTCAATTGCCGGTGGTGGTATGCGCACAAATGTGTCAGTTGTTGAACAAAAAATATTGGTATGATGGATAAGATCAAGAAAAAGTTTGAAATTTTGAAGAAAGAAATAAAGGGTTGGGTGGGGTCTCGATCCCGGGCCCCCTCAGCGTGGCTCCAGCACGCTAACCGCTTCGCCATGGCGGCTTGACAGACTCCTGGCGAGAGTAAGCCGTGACCCTAACACCGGAGGGTGGTAAACGCCCTTTATCTAAAGCCAATCACGTTATAGCACACAAAACTGCCATAGGTTGATCAAAAATGGGTCGTTCGCATATCAAACGAATCAGCGTTCAATGACGCATCTTTTCGACACAACATGGTGGCGAAAAAATTAATATCGGAAGCTTGTAGGGCCCCTCAAACATCTGTCCCGATTGGGGAGGGCTTAAGCCCTCTGTACAATGTCAATTGCCGGTGGTGGTATGCGCACAAATGTGTCAGTTGTTGAACAAAAAACATTGGTATGATGGATAAGATCAAGAAAAAGTTTGAAATTTTGAAGAAAGAAATAAAGGGTTGGGTGGGGTCTCGATCCCGGGCCCCCTCAGCGTGGCTCCAGCACGCTAACCGCTTCGCCATGGCGGCTTGACAGACTCCTGGCGAGAGTAAGCCGTGACCCTAACACCGGAGGGTGGTAAACGCCCTTTATCTAAAGCCAATCACGTTATAGCACACAAAACTGCCATAGGTTGATCAAAAATGGGTCGTTCGCATATCAAACGAATCAGCGTTCAATGACGCATCTTTTCGACACAACATGGTGGCGAAAAAATTAATATCGGAAGCTTGTAGGGCCCCTCAAACATCTGTCCCGATTGGGGAGGGCTTAAGCCCTCTGTACAATGTCAATTGCCGGTGGTGGTATGCGCACAAATGTGTCAGTTGTTGAACAAAAAACATTGGTATGATGGATAAGATCAAGAAAAAGTTTGAAATTTTGAAGAAAGAAATAAAGGGTTGGGTGGGGTCTCGATCCCGGGCCCCCTCAGCGTGGCTCCAGCACGCTAACCGCTTCGCCATGGCGGCTTGACAGACTCCTGGCGAGAGTAAGCCGTGACCCTAACACCGGAGGGTGGTAAACGCCCTTTATCTAAAGCCAATCACGTTATAGCACACAAAACTGCCATAGGTTGATCAAAAATGGGTCGTTCGCATATCAAACGAATCAGCGTTCAATGACGCATCTTTTCGACACAACATGGTGGCGAAAAAATTAATATCGGAAGCTTGTAGGGCCCCTCAAACATCTGTCCCGATTGGGGAGGGCTTAAGCCCTCTGTACAATGTCAATTGCCGGTGGTGGTATGCGCACAAATGTGTCAGTTGTTGAACAAAAAACATTGGTATGATGGATAAGATCAAGAAAAAGTTTGAAATTTTGAAGAAAGAAATAAAGGGTTGGGTGGGGTCTCGATCCCGGGCCCCCTCAGCGTGGCTCCAGCACGCTAACCGCTTCGCCATGGCGGCTTGACAGACTCCTGGCGAGAGTAAGCCGTGACCCTAACACCGGAGGGTGGTAAACGCCCTTTATCTAAAGCCAATCACGTTATAGCACACAAAACTGCCATAGGTTGATCAAAAATGGGTCGTTCGCATATCAAACGAATCAGCGTTCAATGACGCATCTTTTCGACACAACATGGTGGCGAAAAAATTAATATCGGAAGCTTGTAGGGCCCCTCAAACATCTGTCCCGATTGGGGAGGGCTTAAGCCCTCTGTACAATGTCAATTGCCGGTGGTGGTATGCGCACAAATGTGTCAGTTGTTGAACAAAAAACATTGGTATGATGGATAAGATCAAGAAAAAGTTTGAAATTTTGAAGAAAGAAATAAAGGGTTGGGTGGGGTCTCGATCCCGGGCCCCCTCAGCGTGGCTCCAGCACGCTAACCGCTTCGCCATGGCGGCTTGACAGACTCCTGGCGAGAGTAAGCCGTGACCCTAACACCGGAGGGTGGTAAACGCCCTTTATCTAAAGCCAATCACGTTATAGCACACAAAACTGCCATAGGTTGATCAAAAATGGGTCGTTCGCATATCAAACGAATCAGCGTTCAATGACGCATCTTTTCGACACAACATGGTGGCGAAAAAATTAATATCGGAAGCTTGTAGGGCCCCTCAAACATCTGTCCCGATTGGGGAGGGCTTAAGCCCTCTGTACAATGTCAATTGCCGGTGGTGGTATGCGCACAAATGTGTCAGTTGTTGAACAAAAAACATTGGTATGATGGATAAGATCAAGAAAAAGTTTGAAATTTTGAAGAAAGAAATAAAGGGTTGGGTGGGGTCTCGATCCCGGGCCCCCTCAGCGTGGCTCCAGCACGCTAACCGCTTCGCCATGGCGGCTTGACAGACTCCTGGCGAGAGTAAGCCGTGACCCTAACACCGGAGGGTGGTAAACGCCCTTTATCTAAAGCCAATCACGTTATAGCACACAAAACTGCCATAGGTTGATCAAAAATGGGTCGTTCGCATATCAAACGAATCAGCGTTCAATGACGCATCTTTTCGACACAACATGGTGGCGAAAAAATTAATATCGGAAGCTTGTAGGGCCCCTCAAACATCTGTCCCGATTGGGGAGGGCTTAAGCCCTCTGTACAATGTCAATTGCCGGTGGTGGTATGCGCACAAATGTGTCAGTTGTTGAACAAAAAACATTGGTATGATGGATAAGATCAAGAAAAAGTTTGAAATTTTGAAGAAAGAAATAAAGGGTTGGGTGGGGTCTCGATCCCGGGCCCCCTCAGCGTGGCTCCAGCACGCTAACCGCTTCGCCATGGCGGCTTGACAGACTCCTGGCGAGAGTAAGCCGTGACCCTAACACCGGAGGGTGGTAAACGCCCTTTATCTAAAGCCAATCACGTTATAGCACACAAAACTGCCATAGGTTGATCAAAAATGGGTCGTTCGCATATCAAACGAATCAGCGTTCAATGACGCATCTTTTCGACACAACATGGTGGCGAAAAAATTAATATCGGAAGCTTGTAGGGCCCCTCAAACATCTGTCCCGATTGGGGAGGGCTTAAGCCCTCTGTACAATGTCAATTGCCGGTGGTGGTATGCGCACAAATGTGTCAGTTGTTGAACAAAAAACATTGGTATGATGGATAAGATCAAGAAAAAGTTTGAAATTTTGAAGAAAGAAATAAAGGGTTGGGTGGGGTCTCGATCCCGGGCCCCCTCAGCGTGGCTCCAGCACGCTAACCGCTTCGCCATGGCGGCTTGACAGACTCCTGGCGAGAGTAAGCCGTGACCCTAACACCGGAGGGTGGTAAACGCCCTTTATCTAAAGCCAATCACGTTATAGCACACAAAACTGCCATAGGTTGATCAAAAATGGGTCGTTCGCATATCAAACGAATCAGCGTTCAATGACGCATCTTTTCGACACAACATGGTGGCGAAAAAATTAATATCGGAAGCTTGTAGGGCCCCTCAAACATCTGTCCCGATTGGGGAGGGCTTAAGCCCTCTGTACAATGTCAATTGCCGGTGGTGGTATGCGCACAAATGTGTCAGTTGTTGAACAAAAAACATTGGTATGATGGATAAGATCAAGAAAAAGTTTGAAATTTTGAAGAAAGAAATAAAGGGTTGGGTGGGGTCTCGATCCCGGGCCCCCTCAGCGTGGCTCCAGCACGCTAACCGCTTCGCCATGGCGGCTTGACAGACTCCTGGCGAGAGTAAGCCGTGACCCTAACACCGGAGGGTGGTAAACGCCCTTTATCTAAAGCCAATCACGTTATAGCACACAAAACTGCCATAGGTTGATCAAAAATGGGTCGTTCGCATATCAAACGAATCAGCGTTCAATGACGCATCTTTTCGACACAACATGGTGGCGAAAAAATTAATATCGGAAGCTTGTAGGGCCCCTCAAACATCTGTCCCGATTGGGGAGGGCTTAAGCCCTCTGTACAATGTCAATTGCCGGTGGTGGTATGCGCACAAATGTGTCAGTTGTTGAACAAAAAACATTGGTATGATGGATAAGATCAAGAAAAAGTTTGAAATTTTGAAGAAAGAAATAAAGGGTTGGGTGGGGTCTCGATCCCGGGCCCCCTCAGCGTGGCTCCAGCACGCTAACCGCTTCGCCATGGCGGCTTGACAGACTCCTGGCGAGAGTAAGCCGTGACCCTAACACCGGAGGGTGGTAAACGCCCTTTATCTAAAGCCAATCACGTTATAGCACACAAAACTGCCATAGGTTGATCAAAAATGGGTCGTTCGCATATCAAACGAATCAGCGTTCAATGACGCATCTTTTCGACACAACATGGTGGCGAAAAAATTAATATCGGAAGCTTGTAGGGCCCCTCAAACATCTGTCCCGATTGGGGAGGGCTTAAGCCCTCTGTACAATGTCAATTGCCGGTGGTGGTATGCGCACAAATGTGTCAGTTGTTGAACAAAAAACATTGGTATGATGGATAAGATCAAGAAAAAGTTTGAAATTTTGAAGAAAGAAATAAAGGGTTGGGTGGGGTCTCGATCCCGGGCCCCCTCAGCGTGGCTCCAGCACGCTAACCGCTTCGCCATGGCGGCTTGACAGACTCCTGGCGAGAGTAAGCCGTGACCCTAACACCGGAGGGTGGTAAACGCCCTTTATCTAAAGCCAATCACGTTATAGCACACAAAACTGCCATAGGTTGATCAAAAATGGGTCGTTCGCATATCAAACGAATCAGCGTTCAATGACGCATCTTTTCGACACAACATGGTGGCGAAAAAATTAATATCGGAAGCTTGTAGGGCCCCTCAAACATCTGTCCCGATTGGGGAGGGCTTAAGCCCTCTGTACAATGTCAATTGCCGGTGGTGGTATGCGCACAAATGTGTCAGTTGTTGAACAAAAAACATTGGTATGATGGATAAGATCAAGAAAAAGTTTGAAATTTTGAAGAAAGAAATAAAGGGTTGGGTGGGGTCTCGATCCCGGGCCCCCTCAGCGTGGCTCCAGCACGCTAACCGCTTCGCCATGGCGGCTTGACAGACTCCTGGCGAGAGTAAGCCGTGACCCTAACACCGGAGGGTGGTAAACGCCCTTTATCTAAAGCCAATCACGTTATAGCACACAAAACTGCCATAGGTTGATCAAAAATGGGTCGTTCGCATATCAAACGAATCAGCGTTCAATGACGCATCTTTTCGACACAACATGGTGGCGAAAAAATTAATATCGGAAGCTTGTAGGGCCCCTCAAACATCTGTCCCGATTGGGGAGGGCTTAAGCCCTCTGTACAATGTCAATTGCCGGTGGTGGTATGCGCACAAATGTGTCAGTTGTTGAACAAAAAACATTGGTATGATGGATAAGATCAAGAAAAAGTTTGAAATTTTGAAGAAAGAAATAAAGGGTTGGGTGGGGTCTCGATCCCGGGCCCCCTCAGCGTGGCTCCAGCACGCTAACCGCTTCGCCATGGCGGCTTGACAGACTCCTGGCGAGAGTAAGCCGTGACCCTAACACCGGAGGGTGGTAAACGCCCTTTATCTAAAGCCAATCACGTTATAGCACACAAAACTGCCATAGGTTGATCAAAAATGGGTCGTTCGCATATCAAACGAATCAGCGTTCAATGACGCATCTTTTCGACACAACATGGTGGCGAAAAAATTAATATCGGAAGCTTGTAGGGCCCCTCAAACATCTGTCCCGATTGGGGAGGGCTTAAGCCCTCTGTACAATGTCAATTGCCGGTGGTGGTATGCGCACAAATGTGTCAGTTGTTGAACAAAAAACATTGGTATGATGGATAAGATCAAGAAAAAGTTTGAAATTTTGAAGAAAGAAATAAAGGGTTGGGTGGGGTCTCGATCCCGGGCCCCCTCAGCGTGGCTCCAGCACGCTAACCGCTTCGCCATGGCGGCTTGACAGACTCCTGGCGAGAGTAAGCCGTGACCCTAACACCGGAGGGTGGTAAACGCCCTTTATCTAAAGCCAATCACGTTATAGCACACAAAACTGCCATAGGTTGATCAAAAATGGGTCGTTCGCATATCAAACGAATCAGCGTTCAATGACGCATCTTTTCGACACAACATGGTGGCGAAAAAATTAATATCGGAAGCTTGTAGGGCCCCTCAAACATCTGTCCCGATTGGGGAGGGCTTAAGCCCTCTGTACAATGTCAATTGCCGGTGGTGGTATGCGCACAAATGTGTCAGTTGTTGAACAAAAAACATTGGTATGATGGATAAGATCAAGAAAAAGTTTGAAATTTTGAAGAAAGAAATAAAGGGTTGGGTGGGGTCTCGATCCCGGGCCCCCTCAGCGTGGCTCCAGCACGCTAACCGCTTCGCCATGGCGGCTTGACAGACTCCTGGCGAGAGTAAGCCGTGACCCTAACACCGGAGGGTGGTAAACGCCCTTTATCTAAAGCCAATCACGTTATAGCACACAAAACTGCCATAGGTTGATCAAAAATGGGTCGTTCGCATATCAAACGAATCAGCGTTCAATGACGCATCTTTTCGACACAACATGGTGGCGAAAAAATTAATATCGGAAGCTTGTAGGGCCCCTCAAACATCTGTCCCGATTGGGGAGGGCTTAAGCCCTCTGTACAATGTCAATTGCCGGTGGTGGTATGCGCACAAATGTGTCAGTTGTTGAACAAAAAACATTGGTATGATGGATAAGATCAAGAAAAAGTTTGAAATTTTGAAGAAAGAAATAAAGGGTTGGGTGGGGTCTCGATCCCGGGCCCCCTCAGCGTGGCTCCAGCACGCTAACCGCTTCGCCATGGCGGCTTGACAGACTCCTGGCGAGAGTAAGCCGTGACCCTAACACCGGAGGGTGGTAAACGCCCTTTATCTAAAGCCAATCACGTTATAGCACACAAAACTGCCATAGGTTGATCAAAAATGGGTCGTTCGCATATCAAACGAATCAGCGTTCAATGACGCATCTTTTCGACACAACATGGTGGCGAAAAAATTAATATCGGAAGCTTGTAGGGCCCCTCAAACATCTGTCCCGATTGGGGAGGGCTTAAGCCCTCTGTACAATGTCAATTGCCGGTGGTGGTATGCGCACAAATGTGTCAGTTGTTGAACAAAAAACATTGGTATGATGGATAAGATCAAGAAAAAGTTTGAAATTTTGAAGAAAGAAATAAAGGGTTGGGTGGGGTCTCGATCCCGGGCCCCCTCAGCGTGGCTCCAGCACGCTAACCGCTTCGCCATGGCGGCTTGACAGACTCCTGGCGAGAGTAAGCCGTGACCCTAACACCGGAGGGTGGTAAACGCCCTTTATCTAAAGCCAATCACGTTATAGCACACAAAACTGCCATAGGTTGATCAAAAATGGGTCGTTCGCATATCAAACGAATCAGCGTTCAATGACGCATCTTTTCGACACAACATGGTGGCGAAAAAATTAATATCGGAAGCTTGTAGGGCCCCTCAAACATCTGTCCCGATTGGGGAGGGCTTAAGCCCTCTGTACAATGTCAATTGCCGGTGGTGGTATGCGCACAAATGTGTCAGTTGTTGAACAAAAAACATTGGTATGATGGATAAGATCAAGAAAAAGTTTGAAATTTTGAAGAAAGAAATAAAGGGTTGGGTGGGGTCTCGATCCCGGGCCCCCTCAGCGTGGCTCCAGCACGCTAACCGCTTCGCCATGGCGGCTTGACAGACTCCTGGCGAGAGTAAGCCGTGACCCTAACACCGGAGGGTGGTAAACGCCCTTTATCTAAAGCCAATCACGTTATAGCACACAAAACTGCCATAGGTTGATCAAAAATGGGTCGTTCGCATATCAAACGAATCAGCGTTCAATGACGCATCTTTTCGACACAACATGGTGGCGAAAAAATTAATATCGGAAGCTTGTAGGGCCCCTCAAACATCTGTCCCGATTGGGGAGGGCTTAAGCCCTCTGTACAATGTCAATTGCCGGTGGTGGTATGCGCACAAATGTGTCAGTTGTTGAACAAAAAACATTGGTATGATGGATAAGATCAAGAAAAAGTTTGAAATTTTGAAGAAAGAAATAAAGGGTTGGGTGGGGTCTCGATCCCGGGCCCCCTCAGCGTGGCTCCAGCACGCTAACCGCTTCGCCATGGCGGCTTGACAGACTCCTGGCGAGAGTATGCCGTGACCCTAACACCGGAGGGTGGTAAACGCCCTTTATCTAAAGCCAATCACGTTATAGCACACAAAACTGCCATAGGTTGATCAAAAATGGGTCGTTCGCATATCAAACGAATCAGCGTTCAATGACGCATCTTTTCGACACAACATGGTGGCGAAAAAATTAATATCGGAAGCTTGTAGGGCCCCTCAAACATCTGTCCCGATTGGGGAGGGCTTAAGCCCTCTGTACAATGTCAATTGCCGGTGGTGGTATGCGCACAAATGTGTCAGTTGTTGAACAAAAAACATTGGTATGATGGATAAGATCAAGAAAAAGTTTGAAATTTTGAAGAAAGAAATAAAGGGTTGGGTGGGGTCTCGATCCCGGGCCCCCTCAGCGTGGCTCCAGCACGCTAACCGCTTCGCCATGGCGGCTTGACAGACTCCTGGCGAGAGTAAGCCGTGACCCTAACACCGGAGGGTGGTAAACGCCCTTTATCTAAAGCCAATCACGTTATAGCACACAAAACTGCCATAGGTTGATCAAAAATGGGTCGTTCGCATATCAAACGAATCAGCGTTCAATGACGCATCTTTTCGACACAACATGGTGGCGAAAAAATTAATATCGGAAGCTTGTAGGGCCCCTCAAACATCTGTCCCGATTGGGGAGGGCTTAAGCCCTCTGTACAATGTCAATTGCCGGTGGTGGTATGCGCACAAATGTGTCAGTTGTTGAACAAAAAACATTGGTATGATGGATAAGATCAAGAAAAAGTTTGAAATTTTGAAGAAAGAAATAAAGGGTTGGGTGGGGTCTCGATCCCGGGCCCCCTCAGCGTGGCTCCAGCACGCTAACCGCTTCGCCATGGCGGCTTGACAGACTCCTGGCGAGAGTAAGCCGTGACCCTAACACCGGAGGGTGGTAAACGCCCTTTATCTAAAGCCAATCACGTTATAGCACACAAAACTGCCATAGGTTGATCAAAAATGGGTCGTTCGCATATCAAACGAATCAGCGTTCAATGACGCATCTTTTCGACACAACATGGTGGCGAAAAAATTAATATCGGAAGCTTGTAGGGCCCCTCAAACATCTGTCCCGATTGGGGAGGGCTTAAGCCCTCTGTACAATGTCAATTGCCGGTGGTGGTATGCGCACAAATGTGTCAGTTGTTGAACAAAAAACATTGGTATGATGGATAAGATCAAGAAAAAGTTTGAAATTTTGAAGAAAGAAATAAAGGGTTGGGTGGGGTCTCGATCCCGGGCCCCCTCAGCGTGGCTCCAGCACGCTAACCGCTTCGCCATGGCGGCTTGACAGACTCCTGGCGAGAGTAAGCCGTGACCCTAACACCGGAGGGTGGTAAACGCCCTTTATCTAAAGCCAATCACGTTATAGCACACAAAACTGCCATAGGTTGATCAAAAATGGGTCGTTCGCATATCAAACGAATCAGCGTTCAATGACGCATCTTTTCGACACAACATGGTGGCGAAAAAATTAATATCGGAAGCTTGTAGGGCCCCTCAAACATCTGTCCCGATTGGGGAGGGCTTAAGCCCTCTGTACAATGTCAATTGCCGGTGGTGGTATGCGCACAAATGTGTCAGTTGTTGAACAAAAAACATTGGTATGATGGATAAGATCAAGAAAAAGTTTGAAATTTTGAAGAAAGAAATAAAGGGTTGGGTGGGGTCTCGATCCCGGGCCCCCTCAGCGTGGCTCCAGCACGCTAACCGCTTCGCCATGGCGGCTTGACAGACTCCTGGCGAGAGTAAGCCGTGACCCTAACACCGGAGGGTGGTAAACGCCCTTTATCTAAAGCCAATCACGTTATAGCACACAAAACTGCCATAGGTTGATCAAAAATGGGTCGTTCGCATATCAAACGAATCAGCGTTCAATGACGCATCTTTTCGACACAACATGGTGGCGAAAAAATTAATATCGGAAGCTTGTAGGGCCCCTCAAACATCTGTCCCGATTGGGGAGGGCTTAAGCCCTCTGTACAATGTCAATTGCCGGTGGTGGTATGCGCACAAATGTGTCAGTTGTTGAACAAAAAACATTGGTATGATGGATAAGATCAAGAAAAAGTTTGAAATTTTGAAGAAAGAAATAAAGGGTTGGGTGGGGTCTCGATCCCGGGCCCCCTCAGCGTGGCTCCAGCACGCTAACCGCTTCGCCATGGCGGCTTGACAGACTCCTGGCGAGAGTAAGCCGTGACCCTAACACCGGAGGGTGGTAAACGCCCTTTATCTAAAGCCAATCACGTTATAGCACACAAAACTGCCATAGGTTGATCAAAAATGGGTCGTTCGCATATCAAACGAATCAGCGTTCAATGACGCATCTTTTCGACACAACATGGTGGCGAAAAAATTAATATCGGAAGCTTGTAGGGCCCCTCAAACATCTGTCCCGATTGGGGAGGGCTTAAGCCCTCTGTACAATGTCAATTGCCGGTGGTGGTATGCGCACAAATGTGTCAGTTGTTGAACAAAAAACATTGGTATGATGGATAAGATCAAGAAAAAGTTTGAAATTTTGAAGAAAGAAATAAAGGGTTGGGTGGGGTCTCGATCCCGGGCCCCCTCAGCGTGGCTCCAGCACGCTAACCGCTTCGCCATGGCGGCTTGACAGACTCCTGGCGAGAGTAAGCCGTGACCCTAACACCGGAGGGTGGTAAACGCCCTTTATCTAAAGCCAATCACGTTATAGCACACAAAACTGCCATAGGTTGATCAAAAATGGGTCGTTCGCATATCAAACGAATCAGCGTTCAATGACGCATCTTTTCGACACAACATGGTGGCGAAAAAATTAATATGCGCACAAATGTGTCAGTTGTTGAACAAAAAACATTGGTATGATGGATAAGATCAAGAAAAAGTTTGAAATTTTGAAGAAAGAAATAAAGGGTTGGGTGGGGTCTCGATCCCGGGCCCCCTCAGCGTGGCTCCAGCACGCTAACCGCTTCGCCATGGCGGCTTGACAGACTCCTGGCGAGAGTAAGCCGTGACCCTAACACCGGAGGGTGGTAAACGCCCTTTATCTAAAGCCAATCACGTTATAGCACACAAAACTGCCATAGGTTGATCAAAAATGGGTCGTTCGCATATCAAACGAATCAGCGTTCAATGACGCATCTTTTCGACACAACATGGTGGCGAAAAAATTAATATCGGAAGCTTGTAGGGCCCCTCAAACATCTGTCCCGATTGGGGAGGGCTTAAGCCCTCTGTACAATGTCAATTGCCGGTGGTGGTATGCGCACAAATGTGTCAGTTGTTGAACAAAAAACATTGGTATGATGGATAAGATCAAGAAAAAGTTTGAAATTTTGAAGAAAGAAATAAAGGGTTGGGTGGGGTCTCGATCCCGGGCCCCCTCAGCGTGGCTCCAGCACGCTAACCGCTTCGCCATGGCGGCTTGACAGACTCCTGGCGAGAGTAAGCCGTGACCCTAACACCGGAGGGTGGTAAACGCCCTTTATCTAAAGCCAATCACGTTATAGCACACAAAACTGCCATAGGTTGATCAAAAATGGGTCGTTCGCATATCAAACGAATCAGCGTTCAATGACGCATCTTTTCGACACAACATGGTGGCGAAAAAATTAATATCGGAAGCTTGTAGGGCCCCTCAAACATCTGTCCCGATTGGGGAGGGCTTAAGCCCTCTGTACAATGTCAATTGCCGGTGGTGGTATGCGCACAAATGTGTCAGTTGTTGAACAAAAAACATTGGTATGATGGATAAGATCAAGAAAAAGTTTGAAATTTTGAAGAAAGAAATAAAGGGTTGGGTGGGGTCTCGATCCCGGGCCCCCTCAGCGTGGCTCCAGCACGCTAACCGCTTCGCCATGGCGGCTTGACAGACTCCTGGCGAGAGTAAGCCGTGACCCTAACACCGGAGGGTGGTAAACGCCCTTTATCTAAAGCCAATCACGTTATAGCACACAAAACTGCCATAGGTTGATCAAAAATGGGTCGTTCGCATATCAAACGAATCAGCGTTCAATGACGCATCTTTTCGACACAACATGGTGGCGAAAAAATTAATATCGGAAGCTTGTAGGGCCCCTCAAACATCTGTCCCGATTGGGGAGGGCTTAAGCCCTCTGTACAATGTCAATTGCCGGTGGTGGTATGCGCACAAATGTGTCAGTTGTTGAACAAAAAACATTGGTATGATGGATAAGATCAAGAAAAAGTTTGAAATTTTGAAGAAAGAAATAAAGGGTTGGGTGGGGTCTCGATCCCGGGCCCCCTCAGCGTGGCTCCAGCACGCTAACCGCTTCGCCATGGCGGCTTGACAGACTCCTGGCGAGAGTAAGCCGTGACCCTAACGCCCTTTATCTAAAGCCAATCACGTTATAGCACACAAAACTGCCATAGGTTGATCAAAAATGGGTCGTTCGCATATCAAACGAATCAGCGTTCAATGACGCATCTTTTCGACACAACATGGTGGCGAAAAAATTAATATCGGAAGCTTGTAGGGCCCCTCAAACATCTGTCCCGATTGGGGAGGGCTTAAGCCCTCTGTACAATGTCAATTGCCGGTGGTGGTATGCGCACAAATGTGTCAGTTGTTGAACAAAAAACATTGGTATGATGGATAAGATCAAGAAAAAGTTTGAAATTTTGAAGAAAGAAATAAAGGGTTGGGTGGGGTCTCGATCCCGGGCCCCCTCAGCGTGGCTCCAGCACGCTAACCGCTTCGCCATGGCGGCTTGACAGACTCCTGGCGAGAGTAAGCCGTGACCCTAACACCGGAGGGTGGTAAACGCCCTTTATCTAAAGCCAATCACGTTATAGCACACAAAACTGCCATAGGTTGATCAAAAATGGGTCGTTCGCATATCAAACGAATCAGCGTTCAATGACGCATCTTTTCGACACAACATGGTGGCGAAAAAATTAATATCGGAAGCTTGTAGGGCCCCTCAAACATCTGTCCCGATTGGGGAGGGCTTAAGCCCTCTGTACAATGTCAATTGCCGGTGGTGGTATGCGCACAAATGTGTCAGTTGTTGAACAAAAAACATTGGTATGATGGATAAGATCAAGAAAAAGTTTGAAATTTTGAAGAAAGAAATAAAGGGTTGGGTGGGGTCTCGATCCCGGGCCCCCTCAGCGTGGCTCCAGCACGCTAACCGCTTCGCCATGGCGGCTTGACAGACTCCTGGCGAGAGTAAGCCGTGACCCTAACACCGGAGGGTGGTAAACGCCCTTTATCTAAAGCCAATCACGTTATAGCACACAAAACTGCCATAGGTTGATCAAAAATGGGTCGTTCGCATATCAAACGAATCAGCGTTCAATGACGCATCTTTTCGACACAACATGGTGGCGAAAAAATTAATATCGGAAGCTTGTAGGGCCCCTCAAACATCTGTCCCGATTGGGGAGGGCTTAAGCCCTCTGTACAATGTCAATTGCCGGTGGTGGTATGCGCACAAATGTGTCAGTTGTTGAACAAAAAACATTGGTATGATGGATAAGATCAAGAAAAAGTTTGAAATTTTGAAAAAAGAAATAAAGGGTTGGGTGGGGTCTCGATCCCGGGCCCCCTCAGCGTGGCTCCAGCACGCTAACCGCTTCGCCATGGCGGCTTGACAGACTCCTGGCGAGAGTAAGCCGTGACCCTAACACCGGAGGGTGGTAAACGCCCTTTATCTAAAGCCAATCACGTTATAGCACACAAAACTGCCATAGGTTGATCAAAAATGGGTCGTTCGCATATCAAACGAATCAGCGTTCAATGACGCATCTTTTCGACACAACATGGTGGCGAAAAAATTAATATCGGAAGCTTGTAGGGCCCCTCAAACATCTGTCCCGATTGGGGAGGGCTTAAGCCCTCTGTACAATGTCAATTGCCGGTGGTGGTATGCGCACAAATGTGTCAGTTGTTGAACAAAAAACATTGGTATGATGGATAAGATCAAGAAAAAGTTTGAAATTTTGAAGAAAGAAATAAAGGGTTGGGTGGGGTCTCGATCCCGGGCCCCCTCAGCGTGGCTCCAGCACGCTAACCGCTTCGCCATGGCGGCTTGACAGACTCCTGGCGAGAGTAAGCCGTGACCCTAACACCGGAGGGTGGTAAACGCCCTTTATCTAAAGCCAATCACGTTATAGCACACAAAACTGCCATAGGTTGATCAAAAATGGGTCGTTCGCATATCAAACGAATCAGCGTTCAATGACGCATCTTTTCGACACAACATGGTGGCGAAAAAATTAATATCGGAAGCTTGTAGGGCCCCTCAAACATCTGTCCCGATTGGGGAGGGCTTAAGCCCTCTGTACAATGTCAATTGCCGGTGGTGGTATGCGCACAAATGTGTCAGTTGTTGAACAAAAAACATTGGTATGATGGATAAGATCAAGAAAAAGTTTGAAATTTTGAAGAAAGAAATAAAGGGTTGGGTGGGGTCTCGATCCCGGGCCCCCTCAGCGTGGCTCCAGCACGCTAACCGCTTCGCCATGGCGGCTTGACAGACTCCTGGCGAGAGTAAGCCGTGACCCTAACACCGGAGGGTGGTAAACGCCCTTTATCTAAAGCTAATCACGTTATAGCACACAAAACTGCCATAGGTTGATCAAAAATGGGTCGTTCGCATATCAAACGAATCAGCGTTCAATGACGCATCTTTTCGACACAACATGGTGGCGAAAAAATTAATATCGGAAGCTTGTAGGGCCCCTCAAACATCTGTCCCGATTGGGGAGGGCTTAAGCCCTCTGTACAATGTCAATTGCCGGTGGTGGTATGCGCACAAATGTGTCAGTTGTTGAACAAAAAACATTGGTATGATGGATAAGATCAAGAAAAAGTTTGAAATTTTGAAGAAAGAAATAAAGGGTTGGGTGGGGTCTCGATCCCGGGCCCCCTCAGCGTGGCTCCAGCACGCTAACCGCTTCGCCATGGCGGCTTGACAGACTCCTGGCGAGAGTAAGCCGTGACCCTAACACCGGAGGGTGGTAAACGCCCTTTATCTAAAGCCAATCACGTTATAGCACACAAAACTGCCATAGGTTGATCAAAAATGGGTCGTTCGCATATCAAACGAATCAGCGTTCAATGACGCATCTTTTCGACACAACATGGTGGCGAAAAAATTAATATCGGAAGCTTGTAGGGCCCCTCAAACATCTGTCCCGATTGGGGAGGGCTTAAGCCCTCTGTACAATGTCAATTGCCGGTGGTGGTATGCGCACAAATGTGTCAGTTGTTGAACAAAAAACATTGGTATGATGGATAAGATCAAGAAAAAGTTTGAAATTTTGAAGAAAGAAATAAAGGGTTGGGTGGGGTCTCGATCCCGGGCCCCCTCAGCGTGGCTCCAGCACGCTAACCGCTTCGCCATGGCGGCTTGACAGACTCCTGGCGAGAGTAAGCCGTGACCCTAACACCGGAGGGTGGTAAACGCCCTTTATCTAAAGCCAATCACGTTATAGCACACAAAACTGCCATAGGTTGATCAAAAATGGGTCGTTCGCATATCAAACGAATCAGCGTTCAATGACGCATCTTTTCGACACAACATGGTGGCGAAAAAATTAATATCGGAAGCTTGTAGGGCCCCTCAAACATCTGTCCCGATTGGGGAGGGCTTAAGCCCTCTGTACAATGTCAATTGCCGGTGGTGGTATGCGCACAAATGTGTCAGTTGTTGAACAAAAAACATTGGTATGATGGATAAGATCAAGAAAAAGTTTGAAATTTTGAAGAAAGAAATAAAGGGTTGGGTGGGGTCTCGATCCCGGGCCCCCTCAGCGTGGCTCCAGCACGCTAACCGCTTCGCCATGGCGGCTTGACAGACTCCTGGCGAGAGTAAGCCGTGACCCTAACACCGGAGGGTGGTAAACGCCCTTTATCTAAAGCCAATCACGTTATAGCACACAAAACTGCCATAGGTTGATCAAAAATGGGTCGTTCGCATATCAAACGAATCAGCGTTCAATGACGCATCTTTTCGACACAACATGGTGGCGAAAAAATTAATATCGGAAGCTTGTAGGGCCCCTCAAACATCTGTCCCGATTGGGGAGGGCTTAAGCCCTCTGTACAATGTCAATTGCCGGTGGTGGTATGCGCACAAATGTGTCAGTTGTTGAACAAAAAACATTGGTATGATGGATAAGATCAAGAAAAAGTTTGAAATTTTGAAGAAAGAAATAAAGGGTTGGGTGGGGTCTCGATCCCGGGCCCCCTCAGCGTGGCTCCAGCACGCTAACCGCTTCGCCATGGCGGCTTGACAGACTCCTGGCGAGAGTAAGCCGTGACCCTAACACCGGAGGGTGGTAAACGCCCTTTATCTAAAGCCAATCACGTTATAGCACACAAAACTGCCATAGGTTGATCAAAAATGGGTCGTTCGCATATCAAACGAATCAGCGTTCAATGACGCATCTTTTCGACACAACATGGTGGCGAAAAAATTAATATCGGAAGCTTGTAGGGCCCCTCAAACATCTGTCCCGATTGGGGAGGGCTTAAGCCCTCTGTACAATGTCAATTGCCGGTGGTGGTATGCGCACAAATGTGTCAGTTGTTGAACAAAAAACATTGGTATGATGGATAAGATCAAGAAAAAGTTTGAAATTTTGAAGAAAGAAATAAAGGGTTGGGTGGGGTCTCGATCCCGGGCCCCCTCAGCGTGGCTCCAGCACGCTAACCGCTTCGCCATGGCGGCTTGACAGACTCCTGGCGAGAGTAAGCCGTGACCCTAACACCGGAGGGTGGTAAACGCCCTTTATCTAAAGCCAATCACGTTATAGCACACAAAACTGCCATAGGTTGATCAAAAATGGGTCGTTCGCATATCAAACGAATCAGCGTTCAATGACGCATCTTTTCGACACAACATGGTGGCGAAAAAATTAATATCGGAAGCTTGTAGGGCCCCTCAAACATCTGTCCCGATTGGGGAGGGCTTAAGCCCTCTGTACAATGTCAATTGCCGGTGGTGGTATGCGCACAAATGTGTCAGTTGTTGAACAAAAAACATTGGTATGATGGATAAGATCAAGAAAAAGTTTGAAATTTTGAAGAAAGAAATAAAGGGTTGGGTGGGGTCTCGATCCCGGGCCCCCTCAGCGTGGCTCCAGCACGCTAACCGCTTCGCCATGGCGGCTTGACAGACTCCTGGCGAGAGTAAGCCGTGACCCTAACACCGGAGGGTGGTAAACGCCCTTTATCTAAAGCCAATCACGTTATAGCACACAAAACTGCCATAGGTTGATCAAAAATGGGTCGTTCGCATATCAAACGAATCAGCGTTCAATGACGCATCTTTTCGACACAACATGGTGGCGAAAAAATTAATATCGGAAGCTTGTAGGGCCCCTCAAACATCTGTCCCGATTGGGGAGGGCTTAAGCCCTCTGTACAATGTCAATTGCCGGTGGTGGTATGCGCACAAATGTGTCAGTTGTTGAACAAAAAACATTGGTATGATGGATAAGATCAAGAAAAAGTTTGAAATTTTGAAGAAAGAAATAAAGGGTTGGGTGGGGTCTCGATCCCGGGCCCCCTCAGCGTGGCTCCAGCACGCTAACCGCTTCGCCATGGCGGCTTGACAGACTCCTGGCGAGAGTAAGCCGTGACCCTAACACCGGAGGGTGGTAAACGCCCTTTATCTAAAGCCAATCACGTTATAGCACACAAAACTGCCATAGGTTGATCAAAAATGGGTCGTTCGCATATCAAACGAATCAGCGTTCAATGACGCATCTTTTCGACACAACATGGTGGCGAAAAAATTAATATCGGAAGCTTGTAGGGCCCCTCAAACATCTGTCCCGATTGGGGAGGGCTTAAGCCCTCTGTACAATGTCAATTGCCGGTGGTGGTATGCGCACAAATGTGTCAGTTGTTGAACAAAAAACATTGGTATGATGGATAAGATCAAGAAAAAGTTTGAAATTTTGAAGAAAGAAATAAAGGGTTGGGTGGGGTCTCGATCCCGGGCCCCCTCAGCGTGGCTCCAGCACGCTAACCGCTTCGCCATGGCGGCTTGACAGACTCCTGGCGAGAGTAAGCCGTGACCCTAACACCGGAGGGTGGTAAACGCCCTTTATCTAAAGCCAATCACGTTATAGCACACAAAACTGCCATAGGTTGATCAAAAATGGGTCGTTCGCATATCAAACGAATCAGCGTTCAATGACGCATCTTTTCGACACAACATGGTGGCGAAAAAATTAATATCGGAAGCTTGTAGGGCCCCTCAAACATCTGTCCCGATTGGGGAGGGCTTAAGCCCTCTGTACAATGTCAATTGCCGGTGGTGGTATGCGCACAAATGTGTCAGTTGTTGAACAAAAAACATTGGTATGATGGATAAGATCAAGAAAAAGTTTGAAATTTTGAAGAAAGAAATAAAGGGTTGGGTGGGGTCTCGATCCCGGGCCCCCTCAGCGTGGCCCCAGCACGCTAACCGCTTCGCCATGGCGGCTTGACAGACTCCTGGCGAGAGTAAGCCGTGACCCTAACACCGGAGGGTGGTAAACGCCCTTTATCTAAAGCCAATCACGTTATAGCACACAAAACTGCCATAGGTTGATCAAAAATGGGTCGTTCGCATATCAAACGAATCAGCGTTCAATGACGCATCTTTTCGACACAACATGGTGGCGAAAAAATTAATATCGGAAGCTTGTAGGGCCCCTCAAACATCTGTCCCGATTGGGGAGGGCTTAAGCCCTCTGTACAATGTCAATTGCCGGTGGTGGTATGCGCACAAATGTGTCAGTTGTTGAACAAAAAACATTGGTATGATGGATAAGATCAAGAAAAAGTTTGAAATTTTGAAGAAAGAAATAAAGGGTTGGGTGGGGTCTCGATCCCGGGCCCCCTCAGCGTGGCTCCAGCACGCTAACCGCTTCGCCATGGCGGCTTGACAGACTCCTGGCGAGAGTAAGCCGTGACCCTAACACCGGAGGGTGGTAAACGCCCTTTATCTAAAGCCAATCACGTTATAGCACACAAAACTGCCATAGGTTGATCAAAAATGGGTCGTTCGCATATCAAACGAATCAGCGTTCAATGACGCATCTTTTCGACACAACATGGTGGCGAAAAAATTAATATCGGAAGCTTGTAGGGCCCCTCAAACATCTGTCCCGATTGGGGAGGGCTTAAGCCCTCTGTACAATGTCAATTGCCGGTGGTGGTATGCGCACAAATGTGTCAGTTGTTGAACAAAAAACATTGGTATGATGGATAAGATCAAGAAAAAGTTTGAAATTTTGAAGAAAGAAATAAAGGGTTGGGTGGGGTCTCGATCCCGGGCCCCCTCAGCGTGGCTCCAGCACGCTAACCGCTTCGCCATGGCGGCTTGACAGACTCCTGGCGAGAGTAAGCCGTGACCCTAACACCGGAGGGTGGTAAACGCCCTTTATCTAAAGCCAATCACGTTATAGCACACAAAACTGCCATAGGTTGATCAAAAATGGGTCGTTCGCATATCAAACGAATCAGCGTTCAATGACGCATCTTTTCGACACAACATGGTGGCGAAAAAATTAATATCGGAAGCTTGTAGGGCCCCTCAAACATCTGTCCCGATTGGGGAGGGCTTAAGCCCTCTGTACAATGTCAATTGCCGGTGGTGGTATGCGCACAAATGTGTCAGTTGTTGAACAAAAAACATTGGTATGATGGATAAGATCAAGAAAAAGTTTGAAATTTTGAAGAAAGAAATAAAGGGTTGGGTGGGGTCTCGATCCCGGGCCCCCTCAGCGTGGCTCCAGCACGCTAACCGCTTCGCCATGGCGGCTTGACAGACTCCTGGCGAGAGTAAGCCGTGACCCTAACACCGGAGGGTGGTAAACGCCCTTTATCTAAAGCCAATCACGTTATAGCACACAAAACTGCCATAGGTTGATCAAAAATGGGTCGTTCGCATATCAAACGAATCAGCGTTCAATGACGCATCTTTTCGACACAACATGGTGGCGAAAAAATTAATATCGGAAGCTTGTAGGGCCCCTCAAACATCTGTCCCGATTGGGGAGGGCTTAAGCCCTCTGTACAATGTCAATTGCCGGTGGTGGTATGCGCACAAATGTGTCAGTTGTTGAACAAAAAACATTGGTATGATGGATAAGATCAAGAAAAAGTTTGAAATTTTGAAGAAAGAAATAAAGGGTTGGGTGGGGTCTCGATCCCGGGCCCCCTCAGCGTGGCTCCAGCACGCTAACCGCTTCGCCATGGCGGCTTGACAGACTCCTGGCGAGAGTAAGCCGTGACCCTAACACCGGAGGGTGGTAAACGCCCTTTATCTAAAGCCAATCACGTTATAGCACACAAAACTGCCATAGGTTGATCAAAAATGGGTCGTTCGCATATCAAACGAATCAGCGTTCAATGACGCATCTTTTCGACACAACATGGTGGCGAAAAAATTAATATCGGAAGCTTGTAGGGCCCCTCAAACATCTGTCCCGATTGGGGAGGGCTTAAGCCCTCTGTACAATGTCAATTGCCGGTGGTGGTATGCGCACAAATGTGTCAGTTGTTGAACAAAAAACATTGGTATGATGGATAAGATCAAGAAAAAGTTTGAAATTTTGAAGAAAGAAATAAAGGGTTGGGTGGGGTCTCGATCCCGGGCCCCCTCAGCGTGGCTCCAGCACGCTAACCGCTTCGCCATGGCGGCTTGACAGACTCCTGGCGAGAGTAAGCCGTGACCCTAACACCGGAGGGTGGTAAACGCCCTTTATCTAAAGCCAATCACGTTATAGCACACAAAACTGCCATAGGTTGATCAAAAATGGGTCGTTCGCATATCAAACGAATCAGCGTTCAATGACGCATCTTTTCGACACAACATGGTGGCGAAAAAATTAATATCGGAAGCTTGTAGGGCCCCTCAAACATCTGTCCCGATTGGGGAGGGCTTAAGCCCTCTGTACAATGTCAATTGCCGGTGGTGGTATGCGCACAAATGTGTCAGTTGTTGAACAAAAAACATTGGTATGATGGATAAGATCAAGAAAAAGTTTGAAATTTTGAAGAAAGAAATAAAGGGTTGGGTGGGGTCTCGATCCCGGGCCCCCTCAGCGTGGCTCCAGCACGCTAACCGCTTCGCCATGGCGGCTTGACAGACTCCTGGCGAGAGTAAGCCGTGACCCTAACACCGGAGGGTGGTAAACGCCCTTTATCTAAAGCCAATCACGTTATAGCACACAAAACTGCCATAGGTTGATCAAAAATGGGTCGTTCGCATATCAAACGAATCAGCGTTCAATGACGCATCTTTTCGACACAACATGGTGGCGAAAAAATTAATATCGGAAGCTTGTAGGGCCCCTCAAACATCTGTCCCGATTGGGGAGGGCTTAAGCCCTCTGTACAATGTCAATTGCCGGTGGTGGTATGCGCACAAATGTGTCAGTTGTTGAACAAAAAACATTGGTATGATGGATAAGATCAAGAAAAAGTTTGAAATTTTGAAGAAAGAAATAAAGGGTTGGGTGGGGTCTCGATCCCGGGCCCCCTCAGCGTGGCTCCAGCACGCTAACCGCTTCGCCATGGCGGCTTGACAGACTCCTGGCGAGAGTAAGCCGTGACCCTAACACCGGAGGGTGGTAAACGCCCTTTATCTAAAGCCAATCACGTTATAGCACACAAAACTGCCATAGGTTGATCAAAAATGGGTCGTTCGCATATCAAACGAATCAGCGTTCAATGACGCATCTTTTCGACACAACATGGTGGCGAAAAAATTAATATCGGAAGCTTGTAGGGCCCCTCAAACATCTGTCCCGATTGGGGAGGGCTTAAGCCCTCTGTACAATGTCAATTGCCGGTGGTGGTATGCGCACAAATGTGTCAGTTGTTGAACAAAAAACATTGGTATGATGGATAAGATCAAGAAAAAGTTTGAAATTTTGAAGAAAGAAATAAAGGGTTGGGTGGGGTCTCGATCCCGGGCCCCCTCAGCGTGGCTCCAGCACGCTAACCGCTTCGCCATGGCGGCTTGACAGACTCCTGGCGAGAGTAAGCCGTGACCCTAACACCGGAGGGTGGTAAACGCCCTTTATCTAAAGCCAATCACGTTATAGCACACAAAACTGCCATAGGTTGATCAAAAATGGGTCGTTCGCATATCAAACGAATCAGCGTTCAATGACGCATCTTTTCGACACAACATGGTGGCGAAAAAATTAATATCGGAAGCTTGTAGGGCCCCTCAAACATCTGTCCCGATTGGGGAGGGCTTAAGCCCTCTGTACAATGTCAATTGCCGGTGGTGGTATGCGCACAAATGTGTCAGTTGTTGAACAAAAAACATTGGTATGATGGATAAGATCAAGAAAAAGTTTGAAATTTTGAAGAAAGAAATAAAGGGTTGGGTGGGGTCTCGATCCCGGGCCCCCTCAGCGTGGCTCCAGCACGCTAACCGCTTCGCCATGGCGGCTTGACAGACTCCTGGCGAGAGTAAGCCGTGACCCTAACACCGGAGGGTGGTAAACGCCCTTTATCTAAAGCCAATCACGTTATAGCACACAAAACTGCCATAGGTTGATCAAAAATGGGTCGTTCGCATATCAAACGAATCAGCGTTCAATGACGCATCTTTTCGACACAACATGGTGGCGAAAAAATTAATATCGGAAGCTTGTAGGGCCCCTCAAACATCTGTCCCGATTGGGGAGGGCTTAAGCCCTCTGTACAATGTCAATTGCCGGTGGTGGTATGCGCACAAATGTGTCAGTTGTTGAACAAAAAACATTGGTATGATGGATAAGATCAAGAAAAAGTTTGAAATTTTGAAGAAAGAAATAAAGGGTTGGGTGGGGTCTCGATCCCGGGCCCCCTCAGCGTGGCTCCAGCACGCTAACCGCTTCGCCATGGCGGCTTGACAGACTCCTGGCGAGAGTAAGCCGTGACCCTAACACCGGAGGGTGGTAAACGCCCTTTATCTAAAGCCAATCACGTTATAGCACACAAAACTGCCATAGGTTGATCAAAAATGGGTCGTTCGCATATCAAACGAATCAGCGTTCAATGACGCATCTTTTCGACACAACATGGTGGCGAAAAAATTAATATCGGAAGCTTGTAGGGCCCCTCAAACATCTGTCCCGATTGGGGAGGGCTTAAGCCCTCTGTACAATGTCAATTGCCGGTGGTGGTATGCGCACAAATGTGTCAGTTGTTGAACAAAAAACATTGGTATGATGGATAAGATCAAGAAAAAGTTTGAAATTTTGAAGAAAGAAATAAAGGGTTGGGTGGGGTCTCGATCCCGGGCCCCCTCAGCGTGGCTCCAGCACGCTAACCGCTTCGCCATGGCGGCTTGACAGACTCCTGGCGAGAGTAAGCCGTGACCCTAACACCGGAGGGTGGTAAACGCCCTTTATCTAAAGCCAATCACGTTATAGCACACAAAACTGCCATAGGTTGATCAAAAATGGGTCGTTCGCATATCAAACGAATCAGCGTTCAATGACGCATCTTTTCGACACAACATGGTGGCGAAAAAATTAATATCGGAAGCTTGTAGGGCCCCTCAAACATCTGTCCCGATTGGGGAGGGCTTAAGCCCTCTGTACAATGTCAATTGCCGGTGGTGGTATGCGCACAAATGTGTCAGTTGTTGAACAAAAAACATTGGTATGATGGATAAGATCAAGAAAAAGTTTGAAATTTTGAAGAAAGAAATAAAGGGTTGGGTGGGGTCTCGATCCCGGGCCCCCTCAGCGTGGCTCCAGCACGCTAACCGCTTCGCCATGGCGGCTTGACAGACTCCTGGCGAGAGTAAGCCGTGACCCTAACACCGGAGGGTGGTAAACGCCCTTTATCTAAAGCCAATCACGTTATAGCACACAAAACTGCCATAGGTTGATCAAAAATGGGTCGTTCGCATATCAAACGAATCAGCGTTCAATGACGCATCTTTTCGACACAACATGGTGGCGAAAAAATTAATATCGGAAGCTTGTAGGGCCCCTCAAACATCTGTCCCGATTGGGGAGGGCTTAAGCCCTCTGTACAATGTCAATTGCCGGTGGTGGTATGCGCACAAATGTGTCAGTTGTTGAACAAAAAACATTGGTATGATGGATAAGATCAAGAAAAAGTTTGAAATTTTGAAGAAAGAAATAAAGGGTTGGGTGGGGTCTCGATCCCGGGCCCCCTCAGCGTGGCTCCAGCACGCTAACCGCTTCGCCATGGCGGCTTGACAGACTCCTGGCGAGAGTAAGCCGTGACCCTAACACCGGAGGGTGGTAAACGCCCTTTATCTAAAGCCAATCACGTTATAGCACACAAAACTGCCATAGGTTGATCAAAAATGGGTCGTTCGCATATCAAACGAATCAGCGTTCAATGACGCATCTTTTCGACACAACATGGTGGCGAAAAAATTAATATCGGAAGCTTGTAGGGCCCCTCAAACATCTGTCCCGATTGGGGAGGGCTTAAGCCCTCTGTACAATGTCAATTGCCGGTGGTGGTATGCGCACAAATTTGTCAGTTGTTGAACAAAAAACATTGGTATGATGGATAAGATCAAGAAAAAGTTTGAAATTTTGAAGAAAGAAATAAAGGGTTGGGTGGGGTCTCGATCCCGGGCCCCCTCAGCGTGGCTCCAGCACGCTAACCGCTTCGCCATGGCGGCTTGACAGACTCCTGGCGAGAGTAAGCCGTGACCCTAACACCGGAGGGTGGTAAACGCCCTTTATCTAAAGCCAATCACGTTATAGCACACAAAACTGCCATAGGTTGATCAAAAATGGGTCGTTCGCATATCAAACGAATCAGCGTTCAATGACGCATCTTTTCGACACAACATGGTGGCGAAAAAATTAATATCGGAAGCTTGTAGGGCCCCTCAAACATCTGTCCCGATTGGGGAGGGCTTAAGCCCTCTGTACAATGTCAATTGCCGGTGGTGGTATGCGCACAAATGTGTCAGTTGTTGAACAAAAAACATTGGTATGATGGATAAGATCAAGAAAAAGTTTGAAATTTTGAAGAAAGAAATAAAGGGTTGGGTGGGGTCTCGATCCCGGGCCCCCTCAGCGTGGCTCCAGCACGCTAACCGCTTCGCCATGGCGGCTTGACAGACTCCTGGCGAGAGTAAGCCGTGACCCTAACACCGGAGGGTGGTAAACGCCCTTTATCTAAAGCCAATCACGTTATAGCACACAAAACTGCCATAGGTTGATCAAAAATGGGTCGTTCGCATATCAAACGAATCAGCGTTCAATGACGCATCTTTTCGACACAACATGGTGGCGAAAAAATTAATATCGGAAGCTTGTAGGGCCCCTCAAACATCTGTCCCGATTGGGGAGGGCTTAAGCCCTCTGTACAATGTCAATTGCCGGTGGTGGTATGCGCACAAATGTGTCAGTTGTTGAACAAAAAACATTGGTATGATGGATAAGATCAAGAAAAAGTTTGAAATTTTGAAGAAAGAAATAAAGGGTTGGGTGGGGTCTCGATCCCGGGCCCCCTCAGCGTGGCTCCAGCACGCTAACCGCTTCGCCATGGCGGCTTGACAGACTCCTGGCGAGAGTAAGCCGTGACCCTAACACCGGAGGGTGGTAAACGCCCTTTATCTAAAGCCAATCACGTTATAGCACACAAAACTGCCATAGGTTGATCAAAAATGGGTCGTTCGCATATCAAACGAATCAGCGTTCAATGACGCATCTTTTCGACACAACATGGTGGCGAAAAAATTAATATCGGAAGCTTGTAGGGCCCCTCAAACATCTGTCCCGATTGGGGAGGGCTTAAGCCCTCTGTACAATGTCAATTGCCGGTGGTGGTATGCGCACAAATGTGTCAGTTGTTGAACAAAAAACATTGGTATGATGGATAAGATCAAGAAAAAGTTTGAAATTTTGAAGAAAGAAATAAAGGGTTGGGTGGGGTCTCGATCCCGGGCCCCCTCAGCGTGGCTCCAGCACGCTAACCGCTTCGCCATGGCGGCTTGACAGACTCCTGGCGAGAGTAAGCCGTGACCCTAACACCGGAGGGTGGTAAACGCCCTTTATCTAAAGCCAATCACGTTATAGCACACAAAACTGCCATAGGTTGATCAAAAATGGGTCGTTCGCATATCAAACGAATCAGCGTTCAATGACGCATCTTTTCGACACAACATGGTGGCGAAAAAATTAATATCGGAAGCTTGTAGGGCCCCTCAAACATCTGTCCCGATTGGGGAGGGCTTAAGCCCTCTGTACAATGTCAATTGCCGGTGGTGGTATGCGCACAAATGTGTCAGTTGTTGAACAAAAAACATTGGTATGATGGATAAGATCAAGAAAAAGTTTGAAATTTTGAAGAAAGAAATAAAGGGTTGGGTGGGGTCTCGATCCCGGGCCCCCTCAGCGTGGCTCCAGCACGCTAACCGCTTCGCCATGGCGGCTTGACAGACTCCTGGCGAGAGTAAGCCGTGACCCTAACACCGGAGGGTGGTAAACGCCCTTTATCTAAAGCCAATCACGTTATAGCACACAAAACTGCCATAGGTTGATCAAAAATGGGTCGTTCGCATATCAAACGAATCAGCGTTCAATGACGCATCTTTTCGACACAACATGGTGGCGAAAAAATTAATATCGGAAGCTTGTAGGGCCCCTCAAACATCTGTCCCGATTGGGGAGGGCTTAAGCCCTCTGTACAATGTCAATTGCCGGTGGTGGTATGCGCACAAATGTGTCAGTTGTTGAACAAAAAACATTGGTATGATGGATAAGATCAAGAAAAAGTTTGAAATTTTGAAGAAAGAAATAAAGGGTTGGGTGGGGTCTCGATCCCGGGCCCCCTCAGCGTGGCTCCAGCACGCTAACCGCTTCGCCATGGCGGCTTGACAGACTCCTGGCGAGAGTAAGCCGTGACCCTAACACCGGAGGGTGGTAAACGCCCTTTATCTAAAGCCAATCACGTTATAGCACACAAAACTGCCATAGGTTGATCAAAAATGGGTCGTTCGCATATCAAACGAATCAGCGTTCAATGACGCATCTTTTCGACACAACATGGTGGCGAAAAAATTAATATCGGAAGCTTGTAGGGCCCCTCAAACATCTGTCCCGATTGGGGAGGGCTTAAGCCCTCTGTACAATGTCAATTGCCGGTGGTGGTATGCGCACAAATGTGTCAGTTGTTGAACAAAAAACATTGGTATGATGGATAAGATCAAGAAAAAGTTTGAAATTTTGAAGAAAGAAATAAAGGGTTGGGTGGGGTCTCGATCCCGGGCCCCCTCAGCGTGGCTCCAGCACGCTAACCGCTTCGCCATGGCGGCTTGACAGACTCCTGGCGAGAGTAAGCCGTGACCCTAACACCGGAGGGTGGTAAACGCCCTTTATCTAAAGCCAATCACGTTATAGCACACAAAACTGCCATAGGTTGATCAAAAATGGGTCGTTCGCATATCAAACGAATCAGCGTTCAATGACGCATCTTTTCGACACAACATGGTGGCGAAAAAATTAATATCGGAAGCTTGTAGGGCCCCTCAAACATCTGTCCCGATTGGGGAGGGCTTAAGCCCTCTGTACAATGTCAATTGCCGGTGGTGGTATGCGCACAAATGTGTCAGTTGTTGAACAAAAAACATTGGTATGATGGATAAGATCAAGAAAAAGTTTGAAATTTTGAAGAAAGAAATAAAGGGTTGGGTGGGGTCTCGATCCCGGGCCCCCTCAGCGTGGCTCCAGCACGCTAACCGCTTCGCCATGGCGGCTTGACAGACTCCTGGCGAGAGTAAGCCGTGACCCTAACACCGGAGGGTGGTAAACGCCCTTTATCTAAAGCCAATCACGTTATAGCACACAAAACTGCCATAGGTTGATCAAAAATGGGTCGTTCGCATATCAAACGAATCAGCGTTCAATGACGCATCTTTTCGACACAACATGGTGGCGAAAAAATTAATATCGGAAGCTTGTAGGGCCCCTCAAACATCTGTCCCGATTGGGGAGGGCTTAAGCCCTCTGTACAATGTCAATTGCCGGTGGTGGTATGCGCACAAATGTGTCAGTTGTTGAACAAAAAACATTGGTATGATGGATAAGATCAAGAAAAAGTTTGAAATTTTGAAGAAAGAAATAAAGGGTTGGGTGGGGTCTCGATCCCGGGCCCCCTCAGCGTGGCTCCAGCACGCTAACCGCTTCGCCATGGCGGCTTGACAGACTCCTGGCGAGAGTAAGCCGTGACCCTAACACCGGAGGGTGGTAAACGCCCTTTATCTAAAGCCAATCACGTTATAGCACACAAAACTGCCATAGGTTGATCAAAAATGGGTCGTTCGCATATCAAACGAATCAGCGTTCAATGACGCATCTTTTCGACACAACATGGTGGCGAAAAAATTAATATCGGAAGCTTGTAGGGCCCCTCAAACATCTGTCCCGATTGGGGAGGGCTTAAGCCCTCTGTACAATGTCAATTGCCGGTGGTGGTATGCGCACAAATGTGTCAGTTGTTGAACAAAAAACATTGGTATGATGGATAAGATCAAGAAAAAGTTTGAAATTTTGAAGAAAGAAATAAAGGGTTGGGTGGGGTCTCGATCCCGGGCCCCCTCAGCGTGGCTCCAGCACGCTAACCGCTTCGCCATGGCGGCTTGACAGACTCCTGGCGAGAGTAAGCCGTGACCCTAACACCGGAGGGTGGTAAACGCCCTTTATCTAAAGCCAATCACGTTATAGCACACAAAACTGCCATAGGTTGATCAAAAATGGGTCGTTCGCATATCAAACGAATCAGCGTTCAATGACGCATCTTTTCGACACAACATGGTGGCGAAAAAATTAATATCGGAAGCTTGTAGGGCCCCTCAAACATCTGTCCCGATTGGGGAGGGCTTAAGCCCTCTGTACAATGTCAATTGCCGGTGGTGGTATGCGCACAAATGTGTCAGTTGTTGAACAAAAAACATTGGTATGATGGATAAGATCAAGAAAAAGTTTGAAATTTTGAAGAAAGAAATAAAGGGTTGGGTGGGGTCTCGATCCCGGGCCCCCTCAGCGTGGCTCCAGCACGCTAACCGCTTCGCCATGGCGGCTTGACAGACTCCTGGCGAGAGTAAGCCGTGACCCTAACACCGGAGGGTGGTAAACGCCCTTTATCTAAAGCCAATCACGTTATAGCACACAAAACTGCCATAGGTTGATCAAAAATGGGTCGTTCGCATATCAAACGAATCAGCGTTCAATGACGCATCTTTTCGACACAACATGGTGGCGAAAAAATTAATATCGGAAGCTTGTAGGGCCCCTCAAACATCTGTCCCGATTGGGGAGGGCTTAAGCCCTCTGTACAATGTCAATTGCCGGTGGTGGTATGCGCACAAATGTGTCAGTTGTTGAACAAAAAACATTGGTATGATGGATAAGATCAAGAAAAAGTTTGAAATTTTGAAGAAAGAAATAAAGGGTTGGGTGGGGTCTCGATCCCGGGCCCCCTCAGCGTGGCTCCAGCACGCTAACCGCTTCGCCATGGCGGCTTGACAGACTCCTGGCGAGAGTAAGCCGTGACCCTAACACCGGAGGGTGGTAAACGCCCTTTATCTAAAGCCAATCACGTTATAGCACACAAAACTGCCATAGGTTGATCAAAAATGGGTCGTTCGCATATCAAACGAATCAGCGTTCAATGACGCATCTTTTCGACACAACATGGTGGCGAAAAAATTAATATCGGAAGCTTGTAGGGCCCCTCAAACATCTGTCCCGATTGGGGAGGGCTTAAGCCCTCTGTACAATGTCAATTGCCGGTGGTGGTATGCGCACAAATGTGTCAGTTGTTGAACAAAAAACATTGGTATGATGGATAAGATCAAGAAAAAGTTTGAAATTTTGAAGAAAGAAATAAAGGGTTGGGTGGGGTCTCGATCCCGGGCCCCCTCAGCGTGGCTCCAGCACGCTAACCGCTTCGCCATGGCGGCTTGACAGACTCCTGGCGAGAGTAAGCCGTGACCCTAACACCGGAGGGTGGTAAACGCCCTTTATCTAAAGCCAATCACGTTATAGCACACAAAACTGCCATAGGTTGATCAAAAATGGGTCGTTCGCATATCAAACGAATCAGCGTTCAATGACGCATCTTTTCGACACAACATGGTGGCGAAAAAATTAATATCGGAAGCTTGTAGGGCCCCTCAAACATCTGTCCCGATTGGGGAGGGCTTAAGCCCTCTGTACAATGTCAATTGCCGGTGGTGGTATGCGCACAAATGTGTCAGTTGTTGAACAAAAAACATTGGTATGATGGATAAGATCAAGAAAAAGTTTGAAATTTTGAAGAAAGAAATAAAGGGTTGGGTGGGGTCTCGATCCCGGGCCCCCTCAGCGTGGCTCCAGCACGCTAACCGCTTCGCCATGGCGGCTTGACAGACTCCTGGCGAGAGTAAGCCGTGACCCTAACACCGGAGGGTGGTAAACGCCCTTTATCTAAAGCCAATCACGTTATAGCACACAAAACTGCCATAGGTTGATCAAAAATGGGTCGTTCGCATATCAAACGAATCAGCGTTCAATGACGCATCTTTTCGACACAACATGGTGGCGAAAAAATTAATATCGGAAGCTTGTAGGGCCCCTCAAACATCTGTCCCGATTGGGGAGGGCTTAAGCCCTCTGTACAATGTCAATTGCCGGTGGTGGTATGCGCACAAATGTGTCAGTTGTTGAACAAAAAACATTGGTATGATGGATAAGATCAAGAAAAAGTTTGAAATTTTGAAGAAAGAAATAAAGGGTTGGGTGGGGTCTCGATCCCGGGCCCCCTCAGCGTGGCTCCAGCACGCTAACCGCTTCGCCATGGCGGCTTGACAGACTCCTGGCGAGAGTAAGCCGTGACCCTAACACCGGAGGGTGGTAAACGCCCTTTATCTAAAGCCAATCACGTTATAGCACACAAAACTGCCATAGGTTGATCAAAAATGGGTCGTTCGCATATCAAACGAATCAGCGTTCAATGACGCATCTTTTCGACACAACATGGTGGCGAAAAAATTAATATCGGAAGCTTGTAGGGCCCCTCAAACATCTGTCCCGATTGGGGAGGGCTTAAGCCCTCTGTACAATGTCAATTGCCGGTGGTGGTATGCGCACAAATGTGTCAGTTGTTGAACAAAAAACATTGGTATGATGGATAAGATCAAGAAAAAGTTTGAAATTTTGAAGAAAGAAATAAAGGGTTGGGTGGGGTCTCGATCCCGGGCCCCCTCAGCGTGGCTCCAGCACGCTAACCGCTTCGCCATGGCGGCTTGACAGACTCCTGGCGAGAGTAAGCCGTGACCCTAACACCGGAGGGTGGTAAACGCCCTTTATCTAAAGCCAATCACGTTATAGCACACAAAACTGCCATAGGTTGATCAAAAATGGGTCGTTCGCATATCAAACGAATCAGCGTTCAATGACGCATCTTTTCGACACAACATGGTGGCGAAAAAATTAATATCGGAAGCTTGTAGGGCCCCTCAAACATCTGTCCCGATTGGGGAGGGCTTAAGCCCTCTGTACAATGTCAATTGCCGGTGGTGGTATGCGCACAAATGTGTCAGTTGTTGAACAAAAAACATTGGTATGATGGATAAGATCAAGAAAAAGTTTGAAATTTTGAAGAAAGAAATAAAGGGTTGGGTGGGGTCTCGATCCCGGGCCCCCTCAGCGTGGCTCCAGCACGCTAACCGCTTCGCCATGGCGGCTTGACAGACTCCTGGCGAGAGTAAGCCGTGACCCTAACACCGGAGGGTGGTAAACGCCCTTTATCTAAAGCCAATCACGTTATAGCACACAAAACTGCCATAGGTTGATCAAAAATGGGTCGTTCGCATATCAAACGAATCAGCGTTCAATGACGCATCTTTTCGACACAACATGGTGGCGAAAAAATTAATATCGGAAGCTTGTAGGGCCCCTCAAACATCTGTCCCGATTGGGGAGGGCTTAAGCCCTCTGTACAATGTCAATTGCCGGTGGTGGTATGCGCACAAATGTGTCAGTTGTTGAACAAAAAACATTGGTATGATGGATAAGATCAAGAAAAAGTTTGAAATTTTGAAGAAAGAAATAAAGGGTTGGGTGGGGTCTCGATCCCGGGCCCCCTCAGCGTGGCTCCAGCACGCTAACCGCTTCGCCATGGCGGCTTGACAGACTCCTGGCGAGAGTAAGCCGTGACCCTAACACCGGAGGGTGGTAAACGCCCTTTATCTAAAGCCAATCACGTTATAGCACACAAAACTGCCATAGGTTGATCAAAAATGGGTCGTTCGCATATCAAACGAATCAGCGTTCAATGACGCATCTTTTCGACACAACATGGTGGCGAAAAAATTAATATCGGAAGCTTGTAGGGCCCCTCAAACATCTGTCCCGATTGGGGAGGGCTTAAGCCCTCTGTACAATGTCAATTGCCGGTGGTGGTATGCGCACAAATGTGTCAGTTGTTGAACAAAAAACATTGGTATGATGGATAAGATCAAGAAAAAGTTTGAAATTTTGAAGAAAGAAATAAAGGGTTGGGTGGGGTCTCGATCCCGGGCCCCCTCAGCGTGGCTCCAGCACGCTAACCGCTTCGCCATGGCGGCTTGACAGACTCCTGGCGAGAGTAAGCCGTGACCCTAACACCGGAGGGTGGTAAACGCCCTTTATCTAAAGCCAATCACGTTATAGCACACAAAACTGCCATAGGTTGATCAAAAATGGGTCGTTCGCATATCAAACGAATCAGCGTTCAATGACGCATCTTTTCGACACAACATGGTGGCGAAAAAATTAATATCGGAAGCTTGTAGGGCCCCTCAAACATCTGTCCCGATTGGGGAGGGCTTAAGCCCTCTGTACAATGTCAATTGCCGGTGGTGGTATGCGCACAAATGTGTCAGTTGTTGAACAAAAAACATTGGTATGATGGATAAGATCAAGAAAAAGTTTGAAATTTTGAAGAAAGAAATAAAGGGTTGGGTGGGGTCTCGATCCCGGGCCCCCTCAGCGTGGCTCCAGCACGCTAACCGCTTCGCCATGGCGGCTTGACAGACTCCTGGCGAGAGTAAGCCGTGACCCTAACACCGGAGGGTGGTAAACGCCCTTTATCTAAAGCCAATCACGTTATAGCACACAAAACTGCCATAGGTTGATCAAAAATGGGTCGTTCGCATATCAAACGAATCAGCGTTCAATGACGCATCTTTTCGACACAACATGGTGGCGAAAAAATTAATATCGGAAGCTTGTAGGGCCCCTCAAACATCTGTCCCGATTGGGGAGGGCTTAAGCCCTCTGTACAATGTCAATTGCCGGTGGTGGTATGCGCACAAATGTGTCAGTTGTTGAACAAAAAACATTGGTATGATGGTTAAGATCAAGAAAAAGTTTGAAATTTTGAAGAAAGAAATAAAGGGTTGGGTGGGGTCTCGATCCCGGGCCCCCTCAGCGTGGCTCCAGCACGCTAACCGCTTCGCCATGGCGGCTTGACAGACTCCTGGCGAGAGTAAGCCGTGACCCTAACACCGGAGGGTGGTAAACGCCCTTTATCTAAAGCCAATCACGTTATAGCACACAAAACTGCCATAGGTTGATCAAAAATGGGTCGTTCGCATATCAAACGAATCAGCGTTCAATGACGCATCTTTTCGACACAACATGGTGGCGAAAAAATTAATATCGGAAGCTTGTAGGGCCCCTCAAACATCTGTCCCGATTGGGGAGGGCTTAAGCCCTCTGTACAATGTCAATTGCCGGTGGTGGTATGCGCACAAATGTGTCAGTTGTTGAACAAAAAACATTGGTATGATGGATAAGATCAAGAAAAAGTTTGAAATTTTGAAGAAAGAAATAAAGGGTTGGGTGGGGTCTCGATCCCGGGCCCCCTCAGCGTGGCTCCAGCACGCTAACCGCTTCGCCATGGCGGCTTGACAGACTCCTGGCGAGAGTAAGCCGTGACCCTAACACCGGAGGGTGGTAAACGCCCTTTATCTAAAGCCAATCACGTTATAGCACACAAAACTGCCATAGGTTGATCAAAAATGGGTCGTTCGCATATCAAACGAATCAGCGTTCAATGACGCATCTTTTCGACACAACATGGTGGCGAAAAAATTAATATCGGAAGCTTGTAGGGCCCCTCAAACATCTGTCCCGATTGGGGAGGGCTTAAGCCCTCTGTACAATGTCAATTGCCGGTGGTGGTATGCGCACAAATGTGTCAGTTGTTGAACAAAAAACATTGGTATGATGGATAAGATCAAGAAAAAGTTTGAAATTTTGAAGAAAGAAATAAAGGGTTGGGTGGGGTCTCGATCCCGGGCCCCCTCAGCGTGGCTCCAGCACGCTAACCGCTTCGCCATGGCGGCTTGACAGACTCCTGGCGAGAGTAAGCCGTGACCCTAACACCGGAGGGTGGTAAACGCCCTTTATCTAAAGCCAATCACGTTATAGCACACAAAACTGCCATAGGTTGATCAAAAATGGGTCGTTCGCATATCAAACGAATCAGCGTTCAATGACGCATCTTTTCGACACAACATGGTGGCGAAAAAATTAATATCGGAAGCTTGTAGGGCCCCTCAAACATCTGTCCCGATTGGGGAGGGCTTAAGCCCTCTGTACAATGTCAATTGCCGGTGGTGGTATGCGCACAAATGTGTCAGTTGTTGAACAAAAAACATTGGTATGATGGATAAGATCAAGAAAAAGTTTGAAATTTTGAAGAAAGAAATAAAGGGTTGGGTGGGGTCTCGATCCCGGGCCCCCTCAGCGTGGCTCCAGCACGCTAACCGCTTCGCCATGGCGGCTTGACAGACTCCTGGCGAGAGTAAGCCGTGACCCTAACACCGGAGGGTGGTAAACGCCCTTTATCTAAAGCCAATCACGTTATAGCACACAAAACTGCCATAGGTTGATCAAAAATGGGTCGTTCGCATATCAAACGAATCAGCGTTCAATGACGCATCTTTTCGACACAACATGGTGGCGAAAAAATTAATATCGGAAGCTTGTAGGGCCCCTCAAACATCTGTCCCGATTGGGGAGGGCTTAAGCCCTCTGTACAATGTCAATTGCCGGTGGTGGTATGCGCACAAATGTGTCAGTTGTTGAACAAAAAACATTGGTATGATGGATAAGATCAAGAAAAAGTTTGAAATTTTGAAGAAAGAAATAAAGGCTTGGGTGGGGTCTCGATCCCGGGCCCCCTCAGCGTGGCTCCAGCACGCTAACCGCTTCGCCATGGCGGCTTGACAGACTCCTGGCGAGAGTAAGCCGTGACCCCAACACCGGAGGGTGGTAAACGCCCTTTATCTAAAGCCAATCACGTTATAGCACACAAAACTGCCATAGGTTGATCAAAAATGGGTCGTTCGCATATCAAACGAATCAGCGTTCAATGACGCATCTTTTCGACACAACATGGTGGCGAAAAAATTAATATCGGAAGCTTGTAGGGCCCCTCAAACATCTGTCCCGATTGGGGAGGGCTTAAGCCCTCTGTACAATGTCAATTGCCGGTGGTGGTATGCGCACAAATGTGTCAGTTGTTGAACAAAAAACATTGGTATGATGGATAAGATCAAGAAAAAGTTTGAAATTTTGAAGAAAGAAATAAAGGGTTGGGTGGGGTCTCGATCCCGGGCCCCCTCAGCGTGGCTCCAGCACGCTAACCGCTTCGCCATGGCGGCTTGACAGACTCCTGGCGAGAGTAAGCCGTGACCCTAACACCGGAGGGTGGTAAACGCCCTTTATCTAAAGCCAATCACGTTATAGCACACAAAACTGCCATAGGTTGATCAAAAATGGGTCGTTCGCATATCAAACGAATCAGCGTTCAATGACGCATCTTTTCGACACAACATGGTGGCGAAAAAATTAATATCGGAAGCTTGTAGGGCCCCTCAAACATCTGTCCCGATTGGGGAGGGCTTAAGCCCTCTGTACAATGTCAATTGCCGGTGGTGGTATGCGCACAAATGTGTCAGTTGTTGAACAAAAAACATTGGTATGATGGATAAGATCAAGAAAAAGTTTGAAATTTTGAAGAAAGAAATAAAGGGTTGGGTGGGGTCTCGATCCCGGGCCCCCTCAGCGTGGCTCCAGCACGCTAACCGCTTCGCCATGGCGGCTTGACAGACTCCTGGCGAGAGTAAGCCGTGACCCTAACACCGGAGGGTGGTAAACGCCCTTTATCTAAAGCCAATCACGTTATAGCACACAAAACTGCCATAGGTTGATCAAAAATGGGTCGTTCGCATATCAAACGAATCAGCGTTCAATGACGCATCTTTTCGACACAACATGGTGGCGAAAAAATTAATATCGGAAGCTTGTAGGGCCCCTCAAACATCTGTCCCGATTGGGGAGGGCTTAAGCCCTCTGTACAATGTCAATTGCCGGTGGTGGTATGCGCACAAATGTGTCAGTTGTTGAACAAAAAACATTGGTATGATGGATAAGATCAAGAAAAAGTTTGAAATTTTGAAGAAAGAAATAAAGGGTTGGGTGGGGTCTCGATCCCGGGCCCCCTCAGCGTGGCTCCAGCACGCTAACCGCTTCGCCATGGCGGCTTGACAGACTCCTGGCGAGAGTAAGCCGTGACCCTAACACCGGAGGGTGGTAAACGCCCTTTATCTAAAGCCAATCACGTTATAGCACACAAAACTGCCATAGGTTGATCAAAAATGGGTCGTTCGCATATCAAACGAATCAGCGTTCAATGACGCATCTTTTCGACACAACATGGTGGCGAAAAAATTAATATCGGAAGCTTGTAGGGCCCCTCAAACATCTGTCCCGATTGGGGAGGGCTTAAGCCCTCTGTACAATGTCAATTGCCGGTGGTGGTATGCGCACAAATGTGTCAGTTGTTGAACAAAAAACATTGGTATGATGGTTAAGATCAAGAAAAAGTTTGAAATTTTGAAGAAAGAAATAAAGGGTTGGGTGGGGTCTCGATCCCGGGCCCCCTCAGCGTGGCTCCAGCACGCTAACCGCTTCGCCATGGCGGCTTGACAGACTCCTGGCGAGAGTAAGCCGTGACCCTAACACCGGAGGGTGGTAAACGCCCTTTATCTAAAGCCAATCACGTTATAGCACACAAAACTGCCATAGGTTGATCAAAAATGGGTCGTTCGCATATCAAACGAATCAGCGTTCAATGACGCATCTTTTCGACACAACATGGTGGCGAAAAAATTAATATCGGAAGCTTGTAGGGCCCCTCAAACATCTGTCCCGATTGGGGAGGGCTTAAGCCCTCTGTACAATGTCAATTGCCGGTGGTGGTATGCGCACAAATGTGTCAGTTGTTGAACAAAAAACATTGGTATGATGGATAAGATCAAGAAAAAGTTTGAAATTTTGAAGAAAGAAATAAAGGGTTGGGTGGGGTCTCGATCCCGGGCCCCCTCAGCGTGGCTCCAGCACGCTAACCGCTTCGCCATGGCGGCTTGACAGACTCCTGGCGAGAGTAAGCCGTGACCCTAACACCGGAGGGTGGTAAACGCCCTTTATCTAAAGCCAATCACGTTATAGCACACAAAACTGCCATAGGTTGATCAAAAATGGGTCGTTCGCATATCAAACGAATCAGCGTTCAATGACGCATCTTTTCGACACAACATGGTGGCGAAAAAATTAATATCGGAAGCTTGTAGGGCCCCTCAAACATCTGTCCCGATTGGGGAGGGCTTAAGCCCTCTGTACAATGTCAATTGCCGGTGGTGGTATGCGCACAAATGTGTCAGTTGTTGAACAAAAAACATTGGTATGATGGATAAGATCAAGAAAAAGTTTGAAATTTTGAAGAAAGAAATAAAGGGTTGGGTGGGGTCTCGATCCCGGGCCCCCTCAGCGTGGCTCCAGCACGCTAACCGCTTCGCCATGGCGGCTTGACAGACTCCTGGCGAGAGTAAGCCGTGACCCTAACACCGGAGGGTGGTAAACGCCCTTTATCTAAAGCCAATCACGTTATAGCACACAAAACTGCCATAGGTTGATCAAAAATGGGTCGTTCGCATATCAAACGAATCAGCGTTCAATGACGCATCTTTTCGACACAACATGGTGGCGAAAAAATTAATATCGGAAGCTTGTAGGGCCCCTCAAACATCTGTCCCGATTGGGGAGGGCTTAAGCCCTCTGTACAATGTCAATTGCCGGTGGTGGTATGCGCACAAATGTGTCAGTTGTTGAACAAAAAACATTGGTATGATGGATAAGATCAAGAAAAAGTTTGAAATTTTGAAGAAAGAAATAAAGGGTTGGGTGGGGTCTCGATCCCGGGCCCCCTCAGCGTGGCTCCAGCACGCTAACCGCTTCGCCATGGCGGCTTGACAGACTCCTGGCGAGAGTAAGCCGTGACCCTAACACCGGAGGGTGGTAAACGCCCTTTATCTAAAGCCAATCACGTTATAGCACACAAAACTGCCATAGGTTGATCAAAAATGGGTCGTTCGCATATCAAACGAATCAGCGTTCAATGACGCATCTTTTCGACACAACATGGTGGCGAAAAAATTAATATCGGAAGCTTGTAGGGCCCCTCAAACATCTGTCCCGATTGGGGAGGGCTTAAGCCCTCTGTACAATGTCAATTGCCGGTGGTGGTATGCGCACAAATGTGTCAGTTGTTGAACAAAAAACATTGGTATGATGGATAAGATCAAGAAAAAGTTTGAAATTTTGAAGAAAGAAATAAAGGGTTGGGTGGGGTCTCGATCCCGGGCCCCCTCAGCGTGGCTCCAGCACGCTAACCGCTTCGCCATGGCGGCTTGACAGACTCCTGGCGAGAGTAAGCCGTGACCCTAACACCGGAGGGTGGTAAACGCCCTTTATCTAAAGCCAATCACGTTATAGCACACAAAACTACCATAGGTTGATCAAAAATGGGTCGTTCGCATATCAAACGAATCAGCGTTCAATGACGCATCTTTTCGACACAACATGGTGGCGAAAAAATTAATATCGGAAGCTTGTAGGGCCCCTCAAACATCTGTCCCGATTGGGGAGGGCTTAAGCCCTCTGTACAATGTCAATTGCCGGTGGTGGTATGCGCACAAATGTGTCAGTTGTTGAACAAAAAACATTGGTATGATGGATAAGATCAAGAAAAAGTTTGAAATTTTGAAGAAAGAAATAAAGGGTTGGGTGGGGTCTCGATCCCGGGCCCCCTCAGCGTGGCTCCAGCACGCTAACCGCTTCGCCATGGCGGCTTGACAGACTCCTGGCGAGAGTAAGCCGTGACCCTAACACCGGAGGGTGGTAAACGCCCTTTATCTAAAGCCAATCACGTTATAGCACACAAAACTGCCATAGGTTGATCAAAAATGGGTCGTTCGCATATCAAACGAATCAGCGTTCAATGACGCATCTTTTCGACACAACATGGTGGCGAAAAAATTAATATCGGAAGCTTGTAGGGCCCCTCAAACATCTGTCCCGATTGGGGAGGGCTTAAGCCCTCTGTACAATGTCAATTGCCGGTGGTGGTATGCGCACAAATGTGTCAGTTGTTGAACAAAAAACATTGGTATGATGGATAAGATCAAGAAAAAGTTTGAAATTTTGAAGAAAGAAATAAAGGGTTGGGTGGGGTCTCGATCCCGGGCCCCCTCAGCGTGGCTCCAGCACGCTAACCGCTTCGCCATGGCGGCTTGACAGACTCCTGGCGAGAGTAAGCCGTGACCCTAACACCGGAGGGTGGTAAACGCCCTTTATCTAAAGCCAATCACGTTATAGCACACAAAACTGCCATAGGTTGATCAAAAATGGGTCGTTCGCATATCAAACGAATCAGCGTTCAATGACGCATCTTTTCGACACAACATGGTGGCGAAAAAATTAATATCGGAAGCTTGTAGGGCCCCTCAAACATCTGTCCCGATTGGGGAGGGCTTAAGCCCTCTGTACAATGTCAATTGCCGGTGGTGGTATGCGCACAAATGTGTCAGTTGTTGAACAAAAAACATTGGTATGATGGATAAGATCAAGAAAAAGTTTGAAATTTTGAAGAAAGAAATAAAGGGTTGGGTGGGGTCTCGATCCCGGGCTCCAGCACGCTAACCGCTTCGCCATGGCGGCTTGACAGACTCCTGGCGAGAGTAAGCCGTGACCCTAACACCGGAGGGTGGTAAACGCCCTTTATCTAAAGCCAATCACGTTATAGCACACAAAACTGCCATAGGTTGATCAAAAATGGGTCGTTCGCATATCAAACGAATCAGCGTTCAATGACGCATCTTTTCGACACAACATGGTGGCGAAAAAATTAATATCGGAAGCTTGTAGGGCCCCTCAAACATCTGTCCCGATTGGGGAGGGCTTAAGCCCTCTGTACAATGTCAATTGCCGGTGGTGGTATGCGCACAAATGTGTCAGTTGTTGAACAAAAAACATTGGTATGATGGATAAGATCAAGAAAAAGTTTGAAATTTTGAAGAAAGAAATAAAGGGTTGGGTGGGGTCTCGATCCCGGGCTCCAGCACGCTAACCGCTTCGCCATGGCGGCTTGACAGACTCCTGGCGAGAGTAAGCCGTGACCCTAACACCGGAGGGTGGTAAACGCCCTTTATCTAAAGCCAATCACGTTATAGCACACAAAACTGCCATAGGTTGATCAAAAATGGGTCGTTCGCATATCAAACGAATCAGCGTTCAATGACGCATCTTTTCGACACAACATGGTGGCGAAAAAATTAATATCGGAAGCTTGTAGGGCCCCTCAAACATCTGTCCCGATTGGGGAGGGCTTAAGCCCTCTGTACAATGTCAATTGCCGGTGGTGGTATGCGCACAAATGTGTCAGTTGTTGAACAAAAAACATTGGTATGATGGATAAGATCAAGAAAAAGTTTGAAATTTTGAAGAAAGAAATAAAGGGTTGGGTGGGGTCTCGATCCCGGGCCCCCTCAGCGTGGCTCCAGCACGCTAACCGCTTCGCCATGGCGGCTTGACAGACTCCTGGCGAGAGTAAGCCGTGACCCTAACACCGGAGGGTGGTAAACGCCCTTTATCTAAAGCCAATCACGTTATAGCACACAAAACTGCCATAGGTTGATCAAAAATGGGTCGTTCGCATATCAAACGAATCAGCGTTCAATGACGCATCTTTTCGACACAACATGGTGGCGAAAAAATTAATATCGGAAGCTTGTAGGGCCCCTCAAACATCTGTCCCGATTGGGGAGGGCTTAAGCCCTCTGTACAATGTCAATTGCCGGTGGTGGTATGCGCACAAATGTGTCAGTTGTTGAACAAAAAACATTGGTATGATGGATAAGATCAAGAAAAAGTTTGAAATTTTGAAGAAAGAAATAAAGGGTTGGGTGGGGTCTCGATCCCGGGCCCCCTCAGCGTGGCTCCAGCACGCTAACCGCTTCGCCATGGCGGCTTGACAGACTCCTGGCGAGAGTAAGCCGTGACCCTAACACCGGAGGGTGGTAAACGCCCTTTATCTAAAGCCAATCACGTTATAGCACACAAAACTGCCATAGGTTGATCAAAAATGGGTCGTTCGCATATCAAACGAATCAGCGTTCAATGACGCATCTTTTCGACACAACATGGTGGCGAAAAAATTAATATCGGAAGCTTGTAGGGCCCCTCAAACATCTGTCCCGATTGGGGAGGGCTTAAGCCCTCTGTACAATGTCAATTGCCGGTGGTGGTATGCGCACAAATGTGTCAGTTGTTGAACAAAAAACATTGGTATGATGGATAAGATCAAGAAAAAGTTTGAAATTTTGAAGAAAGAAATAAAGGGTTGGGTGGGGTCTCGATCCCGGGCCCCCTCAGCGTGGCTCCAGCACGCTAACCGCTTCGCCATGGCGGCTTGACAGACTCCTGGCGAGAGTAAGCCGTGACCCTAACACCGGAGGGTGGTAAACGCCCTTTATCTAAAGCCAATCACGTTATAGCACACAAAACTGCCATAGGTTGATCAAAAATGGGTCGTTCGCATATCAAACGAATCAGCGTTCAATGACGCATCTTTTCGACACAACATGGTGGCGAAAAAATTAATATCGGAAGCTTGTAGGGCCCCTCAAACATCTGTCCCGATTGGGGAGGGCTTAAGCCCTCTGTACAATGTCAATTGCCGGTGGTGGTATGCGCACAAATGTGTCAGTTGTTGAACAAAAAACATTGGTATGATGGATAAGATCAAGAAAAAGTTTGAAATTTTGAAGAAAGAAATAAAGGGTTGGGTGGGGTCTCGATCCCGGGCCCCCTCAGCGTGGCTCCAGCACGCTAACCGCTTCGCCATGGCGGCTTGACAGACTCCTGGCGAGAGTAAGCCGTGACCCTAACACCGGAGGGTGGTAAACGCCCTTTATCTAAAGCCAATCACGTTATAGCACACAAAACTGCCATAGGTTGATCAAAAATGGGTCGTTCGCATATCAAACGAATCAGCGTTCAATGACGCATCTTTTCGACACAACATGGTGGCGAAAAAATTAATATCGGAAGCTTGTAGGGCCCCTCAAACATCTGTCCCGATTGGGGAGGGCTTAAGCCCTCTGTACAATGTCAATTGCCGGTGGTGGTATGCGCACAAATGTGTCAGTTGTTGAACAAAAAACATTGGTATGATGGATAAGATCAAGAAAAAGTTTGAAATTTTGAAGAAAGAAATAAAGGGTTGGGTGGGGTCTCGATCCCGGGCCCCCTCAGCGTGGCTCCAGCACGCTAACCGCTTCGCCATGGCGGCTTGACAGACTCCTGGCGAGAGTAAGCCGTGACCCTAACACCGGAGGGTGGTAAACGCCCTTTATCTAAAGCCAATCACGTTATAGCACACAAAACTGCCATAGGTTGATCAAAAATGGGTCGTTCGCATATCAAACGAATCAGCGTTCAATGACGCATCTTTTCGACACAACATGGTGGCGAAAAAATTAATATCGGAAGCTTGTAGGGTTCCTCAAACATCTGTCCCGATTGGGGAGGGCTTAAGCCCTCTGTACAATGTCAATTGCCGGTGGTGGTATGCGCACAAATGTGTCAGTTGTTGAACAAAAAACATTGGTATGATGGATAAGATCAAGAAAAAGTTTGAAATTTTGAAGAAAGAAATAAAGGGTTGGGTGGGGTCTCGATCCCGGGTCCCCTCAGCGTGGCTCCAGCACGCTAACCGCTTCGCCATGGCGGCTTGACAGACTCCTGGCGAGAGTAAGCCGTGACCCTAACACCGGAGGGTGGTAAACGCCCTTTATCTAAAGCCAATCACGTTATAGCACACAAAACTGCCATAGGTTGATCAAAAATGGGTCGTTCGCATATCAAACGAATCAGCGTTCAATGACGCATCTTTTCGACACAACATGGTGGCGAAAAAATTAATATCGGAAGCTTGTAGGGCCCCTCAAACATCTGTCCCGATTGGGGAGGGCTTAAGCCCTCTGTACAATGTCAATTGCCGGTGGTGGTATGCGCACAAATGTGTCAGTTGTTGAACAAAAAACATTGGTATGATGGATAAGATCAAGAAAAAGTTTGAAATTTTGAAGAAAGAAATAAAGGGTTGGGTGGGGTCTCGATCCCGGGCCCCCTCAGCGTGGCTCCAGCACGCTAACCGCTTCGCCATGGCGGCTTGACAGACTCCTGGCGAGAGTAAGCCGTGACCCTAACACCGGAGGGTGGTAAACGCCCTTTATCTAAAGCCAATCACGTTATAGCACACAAAACTGCCATAGGTTGATCAAAAATGGGTCGTTCGCATATCAAACGAATCAGCGTTCAATGACGCATCTTTTCGACACAACATGGTGGCGAAAAAATTAATATCGGAAGCTTGTAGGGCCCCTCAAACATCTGTCCCGATTGGGGAGGGCTTAAGCCCTCTGTACAATGTCAATTGCCGGTGGTGGTATGCGCACAAATGTGTCAGTTGTTGAACAAAAAACATTGGTATGATGGATAAGATCAAGAAAAAGTTTGAAATTTTGAAGAAAGAAATAAAGGGTTGGGTGGGGTCTCGATCCCGGGCCCCCTCAGCGTGGCTCCAGCACGCTAACCGCTTCGCCATGGCGGCTTGACAGACTCCTGGCGAGAGTAAGCCGTGACCCTAACACCGGAGGGTGGTAAACGCCCTTTATCTAAAGCCAATCACGTTATAGCACACAAAACTGCCATAGGTTGATCAAAAATGGGTCGTTCGCATATCAAACGAATCAGCGTTCAATGACGCATCTTTTCGACACAACATGGTGGCGAAAAAATTAATATCGGAAGCTTGTAGGGCCCCTCAAACATCTGTCCCGATTGGGGAGGGCTTAAGCCCTCTGTACAATGTCAATTGCCGGTGGTGGTATGCGCACAAATGTGTCAGTTGTTGAACAAAAAACATTGGTATGATGGATAAGATCAAGAAAAAGTTTGAAATTTTGAAGAAAGAAATAAAGGGTTGGGTGGGGTCTCGATCCCGGGCCCCCTCAGCGTGGCTCCAGCACGCTAACCGCTTCGCCATGGCGGCTTGACAGACTCCTGGCGAGAGTAAGCCGTGACCCTAACACCGGAGGGTGGTAAACGCCCTTTATCTAAAGCCAATCACGTTATAGCACACAAAACTGCCATAGGTTGATCAAAAATGGGTCGTTCGCATATCAAACGAATCAGCGTTCAATGACGCATCTTTTCGACACAACATGAGTTAAAGAAATAAAGGGTTGGGTGGGGTCTCGATCCCGGGCCCCCTCAGCGTGGCTCCAGCACGCTAACCGCTTCGCCATGGCGGCTTGACAGACTCCTGGCGAGAGTAAGCCGTGACCCTAACACCGGAGGGTGGTAAACGCCCTTTATCTAAAGCCAATCACGTTATAGCACACAAAACTGCCATAGGTTGATCAAAAATGGGTCGTTCGCATATCAAACGAATCAGCGTTCAATGACGCATCTTTTCGACACAACATGGTGGCGAAAAAATTAATATCGGAAGCTTGTAGGGCCCCTCAAACATCTGTCCCGATTGGGGAGGGCTTAAGCCCTCTGTACAATGTCAATTGCCGGTGGTGGTATGCGCACAAATGTGTCAGTTGTTGAACAAAAAACATTGGTATGATGGATAAGATCAAGAAAAAGTTTGAAATTTTGAAGAAAGAAATAAAGGGTTGGGTGGGGTCTCGATCCCGGGCCCCCTCAGCGTGGCTCCAGCACGCTAACCGCTTCGCCATGGCGGCTTGACAGACTCCTGGCGAGAGTAAGCCGTGACCCTAACACCGGAGGGTGGTAAACGCCCTTTATCTAAAGCCAATCACGTTATAGCACACAAAACTGCCATAGGTTGATCAAAAATGGGTCGTTCGCATATCAAACGAATCAGCGTTCAATGACGCATCTTTTCGACACAACATGGTGGCGAAAAAATTAATATCGGAAGCTTGTAGGGCCCCTCAAACATCTGTCCCGATTGGGGAGGGCTTAAGCCCTCTGTACAATGTCAATTGCCGGTGGTGGTATGCGCACAAATGTGTCAGTTGTTGAACAAAAAACATTGGTATGATGGATAAGATCAAGAAAAAGTTTGAAATTTTGAAGAAAGAAATAAAGGGTTGGGTGGGGTCTCGATCCCGGGCCCCCTCAGCGTGGCTCCAGCACGCTAACCGCTTCGCCATGGCGGCTTGACAGACTCCTGGCGAGAGTAAGCCGTGACCCTAACACCGGAGGGTGGTAAACGCCCTTTATCTAAAGCCAATCACGTTATAGCACACAAAACTGCCATAGGTTGATCAAAAATGGGTCGTTCGCATATCAAACGAATCAGCGTTCAATGACGCATCTTTTCGACACAACATGGTGGCGAAAAAATTAATATCGGAAGCTTGTAGGGCCCCTCAAACATCTGTCCCGATTGGGGAGGGCTTAAGCCCTCTGTACAATGTCAATTGCCGGTGGTGGTATGCGCACAAATGTGTCAGTTGTTGAACAAAAAACATTGGTATGATGGATAAGATCAAGAAAAAGTTTGAAATTTTGAAGAAAGAAATAAAGGGTTGGGTGGGGTCTCGATCCCGGGCCCCCTCAGCGTGGCTCCAGCACGCTAACCGCTTCGCCATGGCGGCTTGACAGACTCCTGGCGAGAGTAAGCCGTGACCCTAACACCGGAGGGTGGTAAACGCCCTTTATCTAAAGCCAATCACGTTATAGCACACAAAACTGCCATAGGTTGATCAAAAATGGGTCGTTCGCATATCAAACGAATCAGCGTTCAATGACGCATCTTTTCGACACAACATGGTGGCGAAAAAATTAATATCGGAAGCTTGTAGGGCCCCTCAAACATCTGTCCCGATTGGGGAGGGCTTAAGCCCTCTGTACAATGTCAATTGCCGGTGGTGGTATGCGCACAAATGTGTCAGTTGTTGAACAAAAAACATTGGTATGATGGATAAGATCAAGAAAAAGTTTGAAATTTTGAAGAAAGAAATAAAGGGTTGGGTGGGGTCTCGATCCCGGGCCCCCTCAGCGTGGCTCCAGCACGCTAACCGCTTCGCCATGGCGGCTTGACAGACTCCTGGCGAGAGTAAGCCGTGACCCTAACACCGGAGGGTGGTAAACGCCCTTTATCTAAAGCCAATCACGTTATAGCACACAAAACTGCCATAGGTTGATCAAAAATGGGTCGTTCGCATATCAAACGAATCAGCGTTCAATGACGCATCTTTTCGACACAACATGGTGGCGAAAAAATTAATATCGGAAGCTTGTAGGGCCCCTCAAACATCTGTCCCGATTGGGGAGGGCTTAAGCCCTCTGTACAATGTCAATTGCCGGTGGTGGTATGCGCACAAATGTGTCAGTTGTTGAACAAAAAACATTGGTATGATGGATAAGATCAAGAAAAAGTTTGAAATTTTGAAGAAAGAAATAAAGGGTTGGGTGGGGTCTCGATCCCGGGCCCCCTCAGCGTGGCTCCAGCACGCTAACCGCTTCGCCATGGCGGCTTGACAGACTCCTGGCGAGAGTAAGCCGTGACCCTAACACCGGAGGGTGGTAAACGCCCTTTATCTAAAGCCAATCACGTTATAGCACACAAAACTGCCATAGGTTGATCAAAAATGGGTCGTTCGCATATCAAACGAATCAGCGTTCAATGACGCATCTTTTCGACACAACATGGTGGCGAAAAAATTAATATCGGAAGCTTGTAGGGCCCCTCAAACATCTGTCCCGATTGGGGAGGGCTTAAGCCCTCTGTACAATGTCAATTGCCGGTGGTGGTATGCGCACAAATGTGTCAGTTGTTGAACAAAAAACATTGGTATGATGGATAAGATCAAGAAAAAGTTTGAAATTGTGAAGAAAGAAATAAAGGGTTGGGTGGGGTCTCGATCCCGGGCCCCCTCAGCGTGGCTCCAGCACGCTAACCGCTTCGCCATGGCGGCTTGACAGACTCCTGGCGAGAGTAAGCCGTGACCCTAACACCGGAGGGTGGTAAACGCCCTTTATCTAAAGCCAATCACGTTATAGCACACAAAACTGCCATAGGTTGATCAAAAATGGGTCGTTCGCATATCAAACGAATCAGCGTTCAATGACGCATCTTTTCGACACAACATGGTGGCGAAAAAATTAATATCGGAAGCTTGTAGGGCCCCTCAAACATCTGTCCCGATTGGGGAGGGCTTAAGCCCTCTGTACAATGTCAATTGCCGGTGGTGGTATGCGCACAAATGTGTCAGTTGTTGAACAAAAAACATTGGTATGATGGATAAGATCAAGAAAAAGTTTGAAATTTTGAAGAAAGAAATAAAGGGTTGGGTGGGGTCTCGATCCGGGCCCCCTCAGCGTGGCTCCAGCACGCTAACCGCTTCGCCATGGCGGCTTGACAGACTCCTGGCGAGAGTAAGCCGTGACCCTAACACCGGAGGGTGGTAAACGCCCTTTATCTAAAGCCAATCACGTTATAGCACACAAAACTGCCATAGGTTGATCAAAAATGGGTCGTTCGCATATCAAACGAATCAGCGTTCAATGACGCATCTTTTCGACACAACATGGTGGCGAAAAAATTAATATCGGAAGCTTGTAGGGCCCCTCAAACATCTGTCCCGATTGGGGAGGGCTTAAGCCCTCTGTACAATGTCAATTGCCGGTGGTGGTATGCGCACAAATGTGTCAGTTGTTGAACAAAAAACATTGGTATGATGGATAAGATCAAGAAAAAGTTTGAAATTTTGAAGAAAGAAATAAAGGGTTGGGTGGGGTCTCGATCCCGGGCCCCCTCAGCGTGGCTCCAGCACGCTAACCGCTTCGCCATGGCGGCTTGACAGACTCCTGGCGAGAGTAAGCCGTGACCCTAACACCGGAGGGTGGTAAACGCCCTTTATCTAAAGCCAATCACGTTATAGCACACAAAACTGCCATAGGTTGATCAAAAATGGGTCGTTCGCATATCAAACGAATCAGCGTTCAATGACGCATCTTTTCGACACAACATGGTGGCGAAAAAATTAATATCGGAAGCTTGTAGGGCCCCTCAAACATCTGTCCCGATTGGGGAGGGCTTAAGCCCTCTGTACAATGTCAATTGCCGGTGGTGGTATGCGCACAAATGTGTCAGTTGTTGAACAAAAAACATTGGTATGATGGATAAGATCAAGAAAAAGTTTGAAATTTTGAAGAAAGAAATAAAGGGTTGGGTGGGGTCTCGATCCCGGGCCCCCTCAGCGTGGCTCCAGCACGCTAACCGCTTCGCCATGGCGGCTTGACAGACTCCTGGCGAGAGTAAGCCGTGACCCTAACACCGGAGGGTGGTAAACGCCCTTTATCTAAAGCCAATCACGTTATAGCACACAAAACTGCCATAGGTTGATCAAAAATGGGTCGTTCGCATATCAAACGAATCAGCGTTCAATGACGCATCTTTTCGACACAACATGGTGGCGAAAAAATTAATATCGGAAGCTTGTAGGGCCCCTCAAACATCTGTCCCGATTGGGGAGGGCTTAAGCCCTCTGTACAATGTCAATTGCCGGTGGTGGTATGCGCACAAATGTGTCAGTTGTTGAACAAAAAACATTGGTATGATGGATAAGATCAAGAAAAAGTTTGAAATTTTGAAGAAAGAAATAAAGGGTTGGGTGGGGTCTCGATCCCGGGCCCCCTCAGCGTGGCTCCAGCACGCTAACCGCTTCGCCATGGCGGCTTGACAGACTCCTGGCGAGAGTAAGCCGTGACCCTAACACCGGAGGGTGGTAAACGCCCTTTATCTAAAGCCAATCACGTTATAGCACACAAAACTGCCATAGGTTGATCAAAAATGGGTCGTTCGCATATCAAACGAATCAGCGTTCAATGACGCATCTTTTCGACACAACATGGTGGCGAAAAAATTAATATCGGAAGCTTGTAGGGCCCCTCAAACATCTGTCCCGATTGGGGAGGGCTTAAGCCCTCTGTACAATGTCAATTGCCGGTGGTGGTATGCGCACAAATGTGTCAGTTGTTGAACAAAAAACATTGGTATGATGGATAAGATCAAGAAAAAGTTTGAAATTTTGAAGAAAGAAATAAAGGGTTGGGTGGGGTCTCGATCCCGGGCCCCCTCAGCGTGGCTCCAGCACGCTAACCGCTTCGCCATGGCGGCTTGACAGACTCCTGGCGAGAGTAAGCCGTGACCCTAACACCGGAGGGTGGTAAACGCCCTTTATCTAAAGCCAATCACGTTATAGCACACAAAACTGCCATAGGTTGATCAAAAATGGGTCGTTCGCATATCAAACGAATCAGCGTTCAATGACGCATCTTTTCGACACAACATGGTGGCGAAAAAATTAATATCGGAAGCTTGTAGGGCCCCTCAAACATCTGTCCCGATTGGGGAGGGCTTAAGCCCTCTGTACAATGTCAATTGCCGGTGGTGGTATGCGCACAAATGTGTCAGTTGTTGAACAAAAAACATTGGTATGATGGATAAGATCAAGAAAAAGTTTGAAATTTTGAAGAAAGAAATAAAGGGTTGGGTGGGGTCTCGATCCCGGGCCCCCTCAGCGTGGCTCCAGCACGCTAACCGCTTCGCCATGGCGGCTTGACAGACTCCTGGCGAGAGTAAGCCGTGACCCCAACACCGGAGGGTGGTAAACGCCCTTTATCTAAAGCCAATCACGTTATAGCACACAAAACTGCCATAGGTTGATCAAAAATGGGTCGTTCGCATATCAAACGAATCAGCGTTCAATGACGCATCTTTTCGACACAACATGGTGGCGAAAAAATTAATATCGGAAGCTTGTAGGGCCCCTCAAACATCTGTCCCGATTGGGGAGGGCTTAAGCCCTCTGTACAATGTCAATTGCCGGTGGTGGTATGCGCACAAATGTGTCAGTTGTTGAACAAAAAACATTGGTATGATGGATAAGATCAAGAAAAAGTTTGAAATTTTGAAGAAAGAAATAAAGGGTTGGGTGGGGTCTCGATCCCGGGCCCCCTCAGCGTGGCTCCAGCACGCTAACCGCTTCGCCATGGCGGCTTGACAGACTCCTGGCGAGAGTAAGCCGTGACCCTAACACCGGAGGGTGGTAAACGCCCTTTATCTAAAGCCAATCACGTTATAGCACACAAAACTGCCATAGGTTGATCAAAAATGGGTCGTTCGCATATCAAACGAATCAGCGTTCAATGACGCATCTTTTCGACACAACATGGTGGCGAAAAAATTAATATCGGAAGCTTGTAGGGCCCCTCAAACATCTGTCCCGATTGGGGAGGGCTTAAGCCCTCTGTACAATGTCAATTGCCGGTGGTGGTATGCGCACAAATGTGTCAGTTGTTGAACAAAAAACATTGGTATGATGGATAAGATCAAGAAAAAGTTTGAAATTTTGAAGAAAGAAATAAAGGGTTGGGTGGGGTCTCGATCCCGGGCCCCCTCAGCGTGGCTCCAGCACGCTAACCGCTTCGCCATGGCGGCTTGACAGACTCCTGGCGAGAGTAAGCCGTGACCCTAACACCGGAGGGTGGTAAACGCCCTTTATCTAAAGCCAATCACGTTATAGCACACAAAACTGCCATAGGTTGATCAAAAATGGGTCGTTCGCATATCAAACGAATCAGCGTTCAATGACGCATCTTTTCGACACAACATGGTGGCGAAAAAATTAATATCGGAAGCTTGTAGGGCCCCTCAAACATCTGTCCCGATTGGGGAGGGCTTAAGCCCTCTGTACAATGTCAATTGCCGGTGGTGGTATGCGCACAAATGTGTCAGTTGTTGAACAAAAAACATTGGTATGATGGATAAGATCAAGAAAAAGTTTGAAATTTTGAAGAAAGAAATAAAGGGTTGGGTGGGGTCTCGATCCCGGGCCCCCTCAGCGTGGCTCCAGCACGCTAACCGCTTCGCCATGGCGGCTTGACAGACTCCTGGCGAGAGTAAGCCGTGACCCTAACACCGGAGGGTGGTAAACGCCCTTTATCTAAAGCCAATCACGTTATAGCACACAAAACTGCCATAGGTTGATCAAAAATGGGTCGTTCGCATATCAAACGAATCAGCGTTCAATGACGCATCTTTTCGACACAACATGGTGGCGAAAAAATTAATATCGGAAGCTTGTAGGGCCCCTCAAACATCTGTCCCGATTGGGGAGGGCTTAAGCCCTCTGTACAATGTCAATTGCCGGTGGTGGTATGCGCACAAATGTGTCAGTTGTTGAACAAAAAACATTGGTATGATGGATAAGATCAAGAAAAAGTTTGAAATTTTGAAGAAAGAAATAAAGGGTTGGGTGGGGTCTCGATCCCGGGCCCCCTCAGCGTGGCTCCAGCACGCTAACCGCTTCGCCATGGCGGCTTGACAGACTCCTGGCGAGAGTAAGCCGTGACCCTAACACCGGAGGGTGGTAAACGCCCTTTATCTAAAGCCAATCACGTTATAGCACACAAAACTGCCATAGGTTGATCAAAAATGGGTCGTTCGCATATCAAACGAATCAGCGTCCAATGACGCATCTTTTCGACACAACATGGTGGCGAAAAAATTAATATCGGAAGCTTGTAGGGCCCCTCAAACATCTGTCCCGATTGGGGAGGGCTTAAGCCCTCTGTACAATGTCAATTGCCGGTGGTGGTATGCGCACAAATGTGTCAGTTGTTGAACAAAAAACATTGGTATGATGGATAAGATCAAGAAAAAGTTTGAAATTTTGAAGAAAGAAATAAAGGGTTGGGTGGGGTCTCGATCCCGGGCCCCCTCAGCGTGGCTCCAGCACGCTAACCGCTTCGCCATGGCGGCTTGACAGACTCCTGGCGAGAGTAAGCCGTGACCCTAACACCGGAGGGTGGTAAACGCCCTTTATCTAAAGCCAATCACGTTATAGCACACAAAACTGCCATAGGTTGATCAAAAATGGGTCGTTCGCATATCAAACGAATCAGCGTTCAATGACGCATCTTTTCGACACAACATGGTGGCGAAAAAATTAATATCGGAAGCTTGTAGGGCCCCTCAAACATCTGTCCCGATTGGGGAGGGCTTAAGCCCTCTGTACAATGTCAATTGCCGGTGGTGGTATGCGCACAAATGTGTCAGTTGTTGAACAAAAAACATTGGTATGATGGATAAGATCAAGAAAAAGTTTGAAATTTTGAAGAAAGAAATAAAGGGTTGGGTGGGGTCTCGATCCCGGGCCCCCTCAGCGTGGCTCCAGCACGCTAACCGCTTCGCCATGGCGGCTTGACAGACTCCTGGCGAGAGTAAGCCGTGACCCTAACACCGGAGGGTGGTAAACGCCCTTTATCTAAAGCCAATCACGTTATAGCACACAAAACTGCCATAGGTTGATCAAAAATGGGTCGTTCGCATATCAAACGAATCAGCGTTCAATGACGCATCTTTTCGACACAACATGGTGGCGAAAAAATTAATATCGGAAGCTTGTAGGGCCCCTCAAACATCTGTCCCGATTGGGGAGGGCTTAAGCCCTCTGTACAATGTCAATTGCCGGTGGTGGTATGCGCACAAATGTGTCAGTTGTTGAACAAAAAACATTGGTATGATGGATAAGATCAAGAAAAAGTTTGAAATTTTGAAGAAAGAAATAAAGGGTTGGGTGGGGTCTCGATCCCGGGCCCCCTCAGCGTGGCTCCAGCACGCTAACCGCTTCGCCATGGCGGCTTGACAGACTCCTGGCGAGAGTAAGCCGTGACCCTAACACCGGAGGGTGGTAAACGCCCTTTATCTAAAGCCAATCACGTTATAGCACACAAAACTGCCATAGGTTGATCAAAAATGGGTCGTTCGCATATCAAACGAATCAGCGTTCAATGACGCATCTTTTCGACACAACATGGTGGCGAAAAAATTAATATCGGAAGCTTGTAGGGCCCCTCAAACATCTGTCCCGATTGGGGAGGGCTTAAGCCCTCTGTACAATGTCAATTGCCGGTGGTGGTATGCGCACAAATGTGTCAGTTGTTGAACAAAAAACATTGGTATGATGGATAAGATCAAGAAAAAGTTTGAAATTTTGAAGAAAGAAATAAAGGGTTGGGTGGGGTCTCGATCCCGGGCCCCCTCAGCGTGGCTCCAGCACGCTAACCGCTTCGCCATGGCGGCTTGACAGACTCCTGGCGAGAGTAAGCCGTGACCCTAACACCGGAGGGTGGTAAACGCCCTTTATCTAAAGCCAATCACGTTATAGCACACAAAACTGCCATAGGTTGATCAAAAATGGGTCGTTCGCATATCAAACGAATCAGCGTTCAATGACGCATCTTTTCGACACAACATGGTGGCGAAAAAATTAATATCGGAAGCTTGTAGGGCCCCTCAAACATCTGTCCCGATTGGGGAGGGCTTAAGCCCTCTGTACAATGTCAATTGCCGGTGGTGGTATGCGCACAAATGTGTCAGTTGTTGAACAAAAAACATTGGTATGATGGATAAGATCAAGAAAAAGTTTGAAATTTTGAAGAAAGAAATAAAGGGTTGGGTGGGGTCTCGATCCCGGGCCCCCTCAGCGTGGCTCCAGCACGCTAACCGCTTCGCCATGGCGGCTTGACAGACTCCTGGCGAGAGTAAGCCGTGACCCTAACACCGGAGGGTGGTAAACGCCCTTTATCTAAAGCCAATCACGTTATAGCACACAAAACTGCCATAGGTTGATCAAAAATGGGTCGTTCGCATATCAAACGAATCAGCGTTCAATGACGCATCTTTTCGACACAACATGGTGGCGAAAAAATTAATATCGGAAGCTTGTAGGGCCCCTCAAACATCTGTCCCGATTGGGGAGGGCTTAAGCCCTCTGTACAATGTCAATTGCCGGTGGTGGTATGCGCACAAATGTGTCAGTTGTTGAACAAAAAACATTGGTATGATGGATAAGATCAAGAAAAAGTTTGAAATTTTGAAGAAAGAAATAAAGGGTTGGGTGGGGTCTCGATCCCGGGCCCCCTCAGCGTGGCTCCAGCACGCTAACCGCTTCGCCATGGCGGCTTGACAGACTCCTGGCGAGAGTAAGCCGTGACCCTAACACCGGAGGGTGGTAAACGCCCTTTATCTAAAGCCAATCACGTTATAGCACACAAAACTGCCATAGGTTGATCAAAAATGGGTCGTTCGCATATCAAACGAATCAGCGTTCAATGACGCATCTTTTCGACACAACATGGTGGCGAAAAAATTAATATCGGAAGCTTGTAGGGCCCCTCAAACATCTGTCCCGATTGGGGAGGGCTTAAGCCCTCTGTACAATGTCAATTGCCGGTGGTGGTATGCGCACAAATGTGTCAGTTGTTGAACAAAAAACATTGGTATGATGGATAAGATCAAGAAAAAGTTTGAAATTTTGAAGAAAGAAATAAAGGGTTGGGTGGGGTCTCGATCCCGGGCCCCCTCAGCGTGGCTCCAGCACGCTAACCGCTTCGCCATGGCGGCTTGACAGACTCCTGGCGAGAGTAAGCCGTGACCCTAACACCGGAGGGTGGTAAACGCCCTTTATCTAAAGCCAATCACGTTATAGCACACAAAACTGCCATAGGTTGATCAAAAATGGGTCGTTCGCATATCAAACGAATCAGCGTTCAATGACGCATCTTTTCGACACAACATGGTGGCGAAAAAATTAATATCGGAAGCTTGTAGGGCCCCTCAAACATCTGTCCCGATTGGGGAGGGCTTAAGCCCTCTGTACAATGTCAATTGCCGGTGGTGGTATGCGCACAAATGTGTCAGTTGTTGAACAAAAAACATTGGTATGATGGATAAGATCAAGAAAAAGTTTGAAATTTTGAAGAAAGAAATAAAGGGTTGGGTGGGGTCTCGATCCCGGGCCCCCTCAGCGTGGCTCCAGCACGCTAACCGCTTCGCCATGGCGGCTTGACAGACTCCTGGCGAGAGTAAGCCGTGACCCTAACACCGGAGGGTGGTAAACGCCCTTTATCTAAAGCCAATCACGCTATAGCACACAAAACTGCCATAGGTTGATCAAAAATGGGTCGTTCGCATATCAAACGAATCAGCGTTCAATGACGCATCTTTTCGACACAACATGGTGGCGAAAAAATTAATATCGGAAGCTTGTAGGGCCCCTCAAACATCTGTCCCGATTGGGGAGGGCTTAAGCCCTCTGTACAATGTCAATTGCCGGTGGTGGTATGCGCACAAATGTGTCAGTTGTTGAACAAAAAACATTGGTATGATGGATAAGATCAAGAAAAAGTTTGAAATTTTGAAGAAAGAAATAAAGGGTTGGGTGGGGTCTCGATCCCGGGCCCCCTCAGCGTGGCTCCAGCACGCTAACCGCTTCGCCATGGCGGCTTGACAGACTCCTGGCGAGAGTAAGCCGTGACCCTAACACCGGAGGGTGGTAAACGCCCTTTATCTAAAGCCAATCACGTTATAGCACACAAAACTGCCATAGGTTGATCAAAAATGGGTCGTTCGCATATCAAACGAATCAGCGTTCAATGACGCATCTTTTCGACACAACATGGTGGCGAAAAAATTAATATCGGAAGCTTGTAGGGCCCCTCAAACATCTGTCCCGATTGGGGAGGGCTTAAGCCCTCTGTACAATGTCAATTGCCGGTGGTGGTATGCGCACAAATGTGTCAGTTGTTGAACAAAAAACATTGGTATGATGGATAAGATCAAGAAAAAGTTTGAAATTTTGAAGAAAGAAATAAAGGGTTGGGTGGGGTCTCGATCCCGGGCCCCCTCAGCGTGGCTCCAGCACGCTAACCGCTTCGCCATGGCGGCTTGACAGACTCCTGGCGAGAGTAAGCCGTGACCCTAACACCGGAGGGTGGTAAACGCCCTTTATCTAAAGCCAATCACGTTATAGCACACAAAACTGCCATAGGTTGATCAAAAATGGGTCGTTCGCATATCAAACGAATCAGCGTTCAATGACGCATCTTTTCGACACAACATGGTGGCGAAAAAATTAATATCGGAAGCTTGTAGGGCCCCTCAAACATCTGTCCCGATTGGGGAGGGCTTAAGCCCTCTGTACAATGTCAATTGCCGGTGGTGGTATGCGCACAAATGTGTCAGTTGTTGAACAAAAAACATTGGTATGATGGATAAGATCAAGAAAAAGTTTGAAATTTTGAAGAAAGAAATAAAGGGTTGGGTGGGGTCTCGATCCCGGGCCCCCTCAGCGTGGCTCCAGCACGCTAACCGCTTCGCCATGGCGGCTTGACAGACTCCTGGCGAGAGTAAGCCGTGACCCTAACACCGGAGGGTGGTAAACGCCCTTTATCTAAAGCCAATCACGTTATAGCACACAAAACTGCCATAGGTTGATCAAAAATGGGTCGTTCGCATATCAAACGAATCAGCGTTCAATGACGCATCTTTTCGACACAACATGGTGGCGAAAAAATTAATATCGGAAGCTTGTAGGGCCCCTCAAACATCTGTCCCGATTGGGGAGGGCTTAAGCCCTCTGTACAATGTCAATTGCCGGTGGTGGTATGCGCACAAATGTGTCAGTTGTTGAACAAAAAACATTGGTATGATGGATAAGATCAAGAAAAAGTTTGAAATTTTGAAGAAAGAAATAAAGGGTTGGGTGGGGTCTCGATCCCGGGCCCCCTCAGCGTGGCTCCAGCACGCTAACCGCTTCGCCATGGCGGCTTGACAGACTCCTGGCGAGAGTAAGCCGTGACCCTAACACCGGAGGGTGGTAAACGCCCTTTATCTAAAGCCAATCACGTTATAGCACACAAAACTGCCATAGGTTGATCAAAAATGGGTCGTTCGCATATCAAACGAATCAGCGTTCAATGACGCATCTTTTCGACACAACATGGTGGCGAAAAAATTAATATCGGAAGCTTGTAGGGCCCCTCAAACATCTGTCCCGATTGGGGAGGGCTTAAGCCCTCTGTACAATGTCAATTGCCGGTGGTGGTATGCGCACAAATGTGTCAGTTGTTGAACAAAAAACATTGGTATGATGGATAAGATCAAGAAAAAGTTTGAAATTTTGAAGAAAGAAATAAAGGGTTGGGTGGGGTCTCGATCCCGGGCCCCCTCAGCGTGGCTCCAGCACGCTAACCGCTTCGCCATGGCGGCTTGACAGACTCCTGGCGAGAGTAAGCCGTGACCCTAACACCGGAGGGTGGTAAACGCCCTTTATCTAAAGCCAATCACGTTATAGCACACAAAACTGCCATAGGTTGATCAAAAATGGGTCGTTCGCATATCAAACGAATCAGCGTTCAATGACGCTTCTTTTCGACACAACATGGTGGCGAAAAAATTAATATCGGAAGCTTGTAGGGCCCCTCAAACATCTGTCCCGATTGGGGAGGGCTTAAGCCCTCTGTACAATGTCAATTGCCGGTGGTGGTATGCGCACAAATGTGTCAGTTGTTGAACAAAAAACATTGGTATGATGGATAAGATCAAGAAAAAGTTTGAAATTTTGAAGAAAGAAATAAAGGGTTGGGTGGGGTCTCGATCCCGGGCCCCCTCAGCGTGGCTCCAGCACGCTAACCGCTTCGCCATGGCGGCTTGACAGACTCCTGGCGAGAGTAAGCCGTGACCCTAACACCGGAGGGTGGTAAACGCCCTTTATCTAAAGCCAATCACGTTATAGCACACAAAACTGCCATAGGTTGATCAAAAATGGGTCGTTCGCATATCAAACGAATCAGCGTTCAATGACGCATCTTTTCGACACAACATGGTGGCGAAAAAATTAATATCGGAAGCTTGTAGGGCCCCTCAAACATCTGTCCCGATTGGGGAGGGCTTAAGCCCTCTGTACAATGTCAATTGCCGGTGGTGGTATGCGCACAAATGTGTCAGTTGTTGAACAAAAAACATTGGTATGATGGATAAGATCAAGAAAAAGTTTGAAATTTTGAAGAAAGAAATAAAGGGTTGGGTGGGGTCTCGATCCCGGGCCCCCTCAGCGTGGCTCCAGCACGCTAACCGCTTCGCCATGGCGGCTTGACAGACTCCTGGCGAGAGTAAGCCGTGACCCTAACACCGGAGGGTGGTAAACGCCCTTTATCTAAAGCCAATCACGTTATAGCACACAAAACTGCCATAGGTTGATCAAAAATGGGTCGTTCGCATATCAAACGAATCAGCGTTCAATGACGCATCTTTTCGACACAACATGGTGGCGAAAAAATTAATATCGGAAGCTTGTAGGGCCCCTCAAACATCTGTCCCGATTGGGGAGGGCTTAAGCCCTCTGTACAATGTCAATTGCCGGTGGTGGTATGCGCACAAATGTGTCAGTTGTTGAACAAAAAACATTGGTATGATGGATAAGATCAAGAAAAAGTTTGAAATTTTGAAGAAAGAAATAAAGGGTTGGGTGGGGTCTCGATCCCGGGCCCCCTCAGCGTGGCTCCAGCACGCTAACCGCTTCGCCATGGCGGCTTGACAGACTCCTGGCGAGAGTAAGCCGTGACCCTAACACCGGAGGGTGGTAAACGCCCTTTATCTAAAGCCAATCACGTTATAGCACACAAAACTGCCATAGGTTGATCAAAAATGGGTCGTTCGCATATCAAACGAATCAGCGTTCAATGACGCGTCTTTTCGACACAACATGGTGGCGAAAAAATTAATATCGGAAGCTTGTAGGGCCCCTCAAACATCTGTCCCGATTGGGGAGGGCTTAAGCCCTCTGTACAATGTCAATTGCCGGTGGTGGTATGCGCACAAATGTGTCAGTTGTTGAACAAAAAACATTGGTATGATGGATAAGATCAAGAAAAAGTTTGAAATTTTGAAGAAAGAAATAAAGGGTTGGGTGGGGTCTTGATCCCGGGCCCCCTCAGCGTGGCTCCAGCACGCTAACCGCTTCGCCATGGCGGCTTGACAGACTCCTGGCGAGAGTAAGCCGTGACCCTAACACCGGAGGGTGGTAAACGCCCTTTATCTAAAGCCAATCACGTTATAGCACACAAAACTGCCATAGGTTGATCAAAAATGGGTCGTTCGCATATCAAACGAATCAGCGTTCAATGACGCGTCTTTTCGACACAACATGGTGGCGAAAAAATTAATATCGGAAGCTTGTAGGGCCCCTCAAACATCTGTCCCGATTGGGGAGGGCTTAAGCCCTCTGTACAATGTCAATTGCCGGTGGTGGTATGCGCACAAATGTGTCAGTTGTTGAACAAAAAACATTGGTATGATGGATAAGATCAAGAAAAAGTTTGAAATTTTGAAGAAAGAAATAAAGGGTTGGGTGGGGTCTCGATCCCGGGCCCCCTCAGCGTGGCTCCAGCACGCTAACCGCTTCGCCATGGCGGCTTGACAGACTCCTGGCGAGAGTAAGCCGTGACCCTAACACCGGAGGGTGGTAAACGCCCTTTATCTAAAGCCAATCACGTTATAGCACACAAAACTGCCATAGGTTGATCAAAAATGGGTCGTTCGCATATCAAACGAATCAGCGTTCAATGACGCGTCTTTTCGACACAACATGGTGGCGAAAAAATTAATATCGGAAGCTTGTAGGGCCCCTCAAACATCTGTCCCGATTGGGGAGGGCTTAAGCCCTCTGTACAATGTCAATTGCCGGTGGTGGTATGCGCACAAATGTGTCAGTTGTTGAACAAAAAACATTGGTATGATGGATAAGATCAAGAAAAAGTTTGAAATTTTGAAGAAAGAAATAAAGGGTTGGGTGGGGTCTCGATCCCGGGCCCCCTCAGCGTGGCTCCAGCACGCTAACCGCTTCGCCATGGCGGCTTGACAGACTCCTGGCGAGAGTAAGCCGTGACCCTAACACCGGAGGGTGGTAAACGCCCTTTATCTAAAGCCAATCACGTTATAGCACACAAAACTGCCATAGGTTGATCAAAAATGGGTCGTTCGCATATCAAACGAATCAGCGTTCAATGACGCGTCTTTTCGACACAACATGGTGGCGAAAAAATTAATATCGGAAGCTTGTAGGGCCCCTCAAACATCTGTCCCGATTGGGGAGGGCTTAAGCCCTCTGTACAATGTCAATTGCCGGTGGTGGTATGCGCACAAATGTGTCAGTTGTTGAACAAAAAACATTGGTATGATGGATAAGATCAAGAAAAAGTTTGAAATTTTGAAGAAAGAAATAAAGGGTTGGGTGGGGTCTCGATCCCGGGCCCCCTCAGCGTGGCTCCAGCACGCTAACCGCTTCGCCATGGCGGCTTGACAGACTCCTGGCGAGAGTAAGCCGTGACCCTAACACCGGAGGGTGGTAAACGCCCTTTATCTAAAGCCAATCACGTTATAGCACACAAAACTGCCATAGGTTGATCAAAAATGGGTCGTTCGCATATCAAACGAATCAGCGTTCAATGACGCATCTTTTCGACACAACATGGTGGCGAAAAAATTAATATCGGAAGCTTGTAGGGCCCCTCAAACATCTGTCCCGATTGGGGAGGGCTTAAGCCCTCTGTACAATGTCAATTGCCGGTGGTGGTATGCGCACAAATGTGTCAGTTGTTGAACAAAAAACATTGGTATGATGGATAAGATCAAGAAAAAGTTTGAAATTTTGAAGAAAGAAATAAAGGGTTGGGTGGGGTCTCGATCCCGGGCCCCCTCAGCGTGGCTCCAGCACGCTAACCGCTTCGCCATGGCGGCTTGACAGACTCCTGGCGAGAGTAAGCCGTGACCCTAACACCGGAGGGTGGTAAACGCCCTTTATCTAAAGCCAATCACGTTATAGCACACAAAACTGCCATAGGTTGATCAAAAATGGGTCGTTCGCATATCAAACGAATCAGCGTTCAATGACGCATCTTTTCGACACAACATGGTGGCGAAAAAATTAATATCGGAAGCTTGTAGGGCCCCTCAAACATCTGTCCCGATTGGGGAGGGCTTAAGCCCTCTGTACAATGTCAATTGCCGGTGGTGGTATGCGCACAAATGTGTCAGTTGTTGAACAAAAAACATTGGTATGATGGATAAGATCAAGAAAAAGTTTGAAATTTTGAAGAAAGAAATAAAGGGTTGGGTGGGGTCTCGATCCCGGGCCCCCTCAGCGTGGCTCCAGCACGCTAACCGCTTCGCCATGGCGGCTTGACAGACTCCTGGCGAGAGTAAGCCGTGACCCTAACACCGGAGGGTGGTAAACGCCCTTTATCTAAAGCCAATCACGTTATAGCACACAAAACTGCCATAGGTTGATCAAAAATGGGTCGTTCGCATATCAAACGAATCAGCGTTCAATGACGCATCTTTTCGACACAACATGGTGGCGAAAAAATTAATATCGGAAGCTTGTAGGGCCCCTCAAACATCTGTCCCGATTGGGGAGGGCTTAAGCCCTCTGTACAATGTCAATTGCCGGTGGTGGTATGCGCACAAATGTGTCAGTTGTTGAACAAAAAACATTGGTATGATGGATAAGATCAAGAAAAAGTTTGAAATTTTGAAGAAAGAAATAAAGGGTTGGGTGGGGTCTCGATCCCGGGCCCCCTCAGCGTGGCTCCAGCACGCTAACCGCTTCGCCATGGCGGCTTGACAGACTCCTGGCGAGAGTAAGCCGTGACCCTAACACCGGAGGGTGGTAAACGCCCTTTATCTAAAGCCAATCACGTTATAGCACACAAAACTGCCATAGGTTGATCAAAAATGGGTCGTTCGCATATCAAACGAATCAGCGTTCAATGACGCATCTTTTCGACACAACATGGTGGCGAAAAAATTAATATCGGAAGCTTGTAGGGCCCCTCAAACATCTGTCCCGATTGGGGAGGGCTTAAGCCCTCTGTACAATGTCAATTGCCGGTGGTGGTATGCGCACAAATGTGTCAGTTGTTGAACAAAAAACATTGGTATGATGGATAAGATCAAGAAAAAGTTTGAAATTTTGAAGAAAGAAATAAAGGGTTGGGTGGGGTCTCGATCCCGGGCCCCCTCAGCGTGGCTCCAGCACGCTAACCGCTTCGCCATGGCGGCTTGACAGACTCCTGGCGAGAGTAAGCCGTGACCCTAACACCGGAGGGTGGTAAACGCCCTTTATCTAAAGCCAATCACGTTATAGCACACAAAACTGCCATAGGTTGATCAAAAATGGGTCGTTCGCATATCAAACGAATCAGCGTTCAATGACGCATCTTTTCGACACAACATGGTGGCGAAAAAAATAATATCGGAAGCTTGTAGGGCCCCTCAAACATCTGTCCCGATTGGGGAGGGCTTAAGCCCTCTGTACAATGTCAATTGCCGGTGGTGGTATGCGCACAAATGTGTCAGTTGTTGAACAAAAAACATTGGTATGATGGATAAGATCAAGAAAAAGTTTGAAATTTTGAAGAAAGAAATAAAGGGTTGGGTGGGGTCTCGATCCCGGGCCCCCTCAGCGTGGCTCCAGCACGCTAACCGCTTCGCCATGGCGGCTTGACAGACTCCTGGCGAGAGTAAGCCGTGACCCTAACACCGGAGGGTGGTAAACGCCCTTTATCTAAAGCCAATCACGTTATAGCACACAAAACTGCCATAGGTTGATCAAAAATGGGTCGTTCGCATATCAAACGAATCAGCGTTCAATGACGCATCTTTTCGACACAACATGGTGGCGAAAAAATTAATATCGGAAGCTTGTAGGGCCCCTCAAACATCTGTCCCGATTGGGGAGGGCTTAAGCCCTCTGTACAATGTCAATTGCCGGTGGTGGTATGCGCACAAATGTGTCAGTTGTTGAACAAAAAACATTGGTATGATGGATAAGATCAAGAAAAAGTTTGAAATTTTGAAGAAAGAAATAAAGGGTTGGGTGGGGTCTCGATCCCGGGCCCCCTCAGCGTGGCTCCAGCACGCTAACCGCTTCGCCATGGCGGCTTGACAGACTCCTGGCGAGAGTAAGCCGTGACCCTAACACCGGAGGGTGGTAAACGCCCTTTATCTAAAGCCAATCACGTTATAGCACACAAAACTGCCATAGGTTGATCAAAAATGGGTCGTTCGCATATCAAACGAATCAGCGTTCAATGACGCATCTTTTCGACACAACATGGTGGCGAAAAAAATAATATCGGAAGCTTGTAGGGCCCCTCAAACATCTGTCCCGATTGGGGAGGGCTTAAGCCCTCTGTACAATGTCAATTGCCGGTGGTGGTATGCGCACAAATGTGTCAGTTGTTGAACAAAAAACATTGGTATGATGGATAAGATCAAGAAAAAGTTTGAAATTTTGAAGAAAGAAATAAAGGGTTGGGTGGGGTCTCGATCCCGGGCCCCCTCAGCGTGGCTCCAGCACGCTAACCGCTTCGCCATGGCGGCTTGACAGACTCCTGGCGAGAGTAAGCCGTGACCCTAACACCGGAGGGTGGTAAACGCCCTTTATCTAAAGCCAATCACGTTATAGCACACAAAACTGCCATAGGTTGATCAAAAATGGGTCGTTCGCATATCAAACGAATCAGCGTTCAATGACGCATCTTTTCGACACAACATGGTGGCGAAAAAATTAATATCGGAAGCTTGTAGGGCCCCTCAAACATCTGTCCCGATTGGGGAGGGCTTAAGCCCTCTGTACAATGTCAATTGCCGGTGGTGGTATGCGCACAAATGTGTCAGTTGTTGAACAAAAAACATTGGTATGATGGATAAGATCAAGAAAAAGTTTGAAATTTTGAAGAAAGAAATAAAGGGTTGGGTGGGGTCTCGATCCCGGGCCCCCTCAGCGTGGCTCCAGCACGCTAACCGCTTCGCCATGGCGGCTTGACAGACTCCTGGCGAGAGTAAGCCGTGACCCTAACACCGGAGGGTGGTAAACGCCCTTTATCTAAAGCCAATCACGTTATAGCACACAAAACTGCCATAGGTTGATCAAAAATGGGTCGTTCGCATATCAAACGAATCAGCGTTCAATGACGCATCTTTTCGACACAACATGGTGGCGAAAAAATTAATATCGGAAGCTTGTAGGGCCCCTCAAACATCTGTCCCGATTGGGGAGGGCTTAAGCCCTCTGTACAATGTCAATTGCCGGTGGTGGTATGCGCACAAATGTGTCAGTTGTTGAACAAAAAACATTGGTATGATGGATAAGATCAAGAAAAAGTTTGAAATTTTGAAGAAAGAAATAAAGGGTTGGGTGGGGTCTCGATCCCGGGCCCCCTCAGCGTGGCTCCAGCACGCTAACCGCTTCGCCATGGCGGCTTGACAGACTCCTGGCGAGAGTAAGCCGTGACCCTAACACCGGAGGGTGGTAAACGCCCTTTATCTAAAGCCAATCACGTTATAGCACACAAAACTGCCATAGGTTGATCAAAAATGGGTCGTTCGCATATCAAACGAATCAGCGTTCAATGACGCATCTTTTCGACACAACATGGTGGCGAAAAAATTAATATCGGAAGCTTGTAGGGCCCCTCAAACATCTGTCCCGATTGGGGAGGGCTTAAGCCCTCTGTACAATGTCAATTGCCGGTGGTGGTATGCGCACAAATGTGTCAGTTGTTGAACAAAAAACATTGGTATGATGGATAAGATCAAGAAAAAGTTTGAAATTTTGAAGAAAGAAATAAAGGGTTGGGTGGGGTCTCGATCCCGGGCCCCCTCAGCGTGGCTCCAGCACGCTAACCGCTTCGCCATGGCGGCTTGACAGACTCCTGGCGAGAGTAAGCCGTGACCCTAACACCGGAGGGTGGTAAACGCCCTTTATCTAAAGCCAATCACGTTATAGCACACAAAACTGCCATAGGTTGATCAAAAATGGGTCGTTCGCATATCAAACGAATCAGCGTTCAATGACGCATCTTTTCGACACAACATGGTGGCGAAAAAATTAATATCGGAAGCTTGTAGGGCCCCTCAAACATCTGTCCCGATTGGGGAGGGCTTAAGCCCTCTGTACAATGTCAATTGCCGGTGGTGGTATGCGCACAAATGTGTCAGTTGTTGAACAAAAAACATTGGTATGATGGATAAGATCAAGAAAAAGTTTGAAATTTTGAAGAAAGAAATAAAGGGTTGGGTGGGGTCTCGATCCCGGGCCCCCTCAGCGTGGCTCCAGCACGCTAACCGCTTCGCCATGGCGGCTTGACAGACTCCTGGCGAGAGTAAGCCGTGACCCTAACACCGGAGGGTGGTAAACGCCCTTTATCTAAAGCCAATCACGTTATAGCACACAAAACTGCCATAGGTTGATCAAAAATGGGTCGTTCGCATATCAAACGAATCAGCGTTCAATGACGCATCTTTTCGACACAACATGGTGGCGAAAAAATTAATATCGGAAGCTTGTAGGGCCCCTCAAACATCTGTCCCGATTGGGGAGGGCTTAAGCCCTCTGTACAATGTCAATTGCCGGTGGTGGTATGCGCACAAATGTGTCAGTTGTTGAACAAAAAACATTGGTATGATGGATAAGATCAAGAAAAAGTTTGAAATTTTGAAGAAAGAAATAAAGGGTTGGGTGGGGTCTCGATCCCGGGCCCCCTCAGCGTGGCTCCAGCACGCTAACCGCTTCGCCATGGCGGCTTGACAGACTCCTGGCGAGAGTAAGCCGTGACCCTAACACCGGAGGGTGGTAAACGCCCTTTATCTAAAGCCAATCACGTTATAGCACACAAAACTGCCATAGGTTGATCAAAAATGGGTCGTTCGCATATCAAACGAATCAGCGTTCAATGACGCATCTTTTCGACACAACATGGTGGCGAAAAAATTAATATCGGAAGCTTGTAGGGCCCCTCAAACATCTGTCCCGATTGGGGAGGGCTTAAGCCCTCTGTACAATGTCAATTGCCGGTGGTGGTATGCGCACAAATGTGTCAGTTGTTGAACAAAAAACATTGGTATGATGGATAAGATCAAGAAAAAGTTTGAAATTTTGAAGAAAGAAATAAAGGGTTGGGTGGGGTCTCGATCCCGGGCCCCCTCAGCGTGGCTCCAGCACGCTAACCGCTTCGCCATGGCGGCTTGACAGACTCCTGGCGAGAGTAAGCCGTGACCCTAACACCGGAGGGTGGTAAACGCCCTTTATCTAAAGCCAATCACGTTATAGCACACAAAACTGCCATAGGTTGATCAAAAATGGGTCGTTCGCATATCAAACGAATCAGCGTTCAATGACGCATCTTTTCGACACAACATGGTGGCGAAAAAATTAATATCGGAAGCTTGTAGGGCCCCTCAAACATCTGTCCCGATTGGGGAGGGCTTAAGCCCTCTGTACAATGTCAATTGCCGGTGGTGGTATGCGCACAAATGTGTCAGTTGTTGAACAAAAAACATTGGTATGATGGATAAGATCAAGAAAAAGTTTGAAATTTTGAAGAAAGAAATAAAGGGTTGGGTGGGGTCTCGATCCCGGGCCCCCTCAGCGTGGCTCCAGCACGCTAACCGCTTAGCCATGGCGGCTTGACAGACTCCTGGCGAGAGTAAGCCGTGACTCTAACACCGGAGGGTGGTAAACGCCCTTTATCTAAAGCCAATCACGTTATAGCACACAAAACTGCCATAGGTTGATCAAAAATGGGTCGTTCGCATATCAAACGAATCAGCGTTCAATGACGCATCTTTTCGACACAACATGGTGGCGAAAAAATTAATATCGGAAGCTTGTAGGGCCCCTCAAACATCTGTCCCGATTGGGGAGGGCTTAAGCCCTCTGTACAATGTCAATTGCCGGTGGTGGTATGCGCACAAATGTGTCAGTTGTTGAACAAAAAACATTGGTATGATGGATAAGATCAAGAAAAAGTTTGAAATTTTGAAGAAAGAAATAAAGGGTTGGGTGGGGTCTCGATCCCGGGCCCCCTCAGCGTGGCTCCAGCACGCTAACCGCTTCGCCATGGCGGCTTGACAGACTCCTGGCGAGAGTAAGCCGTGACCCTAACACCGGAGGGTGGTAAACGCCCTTTATCTAAAGCCAATCACGTTATAGCACACAAAACTGCCATAGGTTGATCAAAAATGGGTCGTTCGCATATCAAACGAATCAGCGTTCAATGACGCATCTTTTCGACACAACATGGTGGCGAAAAAATTAATATCGGAAGCTTGTAGGGCCCCTCAAACATCTGTCCCGATTGGGGAGGGCTTAAGCCCTCTGTACAATGTCAATTGCCGGTGGTGGTATGCGCACAAATGTGTCAGTTGTTGAACAAAAAACATTGGTATGATGGATAAGATCAAGAAAAAGTTTGAAATTTTGAAGAAAGAAATAAAGGGTTGGGTGGGGTCTCGATCCCGGGCCCCCTCAGCGTGGCTCCAGCACGCTAACCGCTTCGCCATGGCGGCTTGACAGACTCCTGGCGAGAGTAAGCCGTGACCCTAACACCGGAGGGTGGTAAACGCCCTTTATCTAAAGCCAATCACGTTATAGCACACAAAACTGCCATAGGTTGATCAAAAATGGGTCGTTCGCATATCAAACGAATCAGCGTTCAATGACGCATCTTTTCGACACAACATGGTGGCGAAAAAATTAATATCGGAAGCTTGTAGGGCCCCTCAAACATCTGTCCCGATTGGGGAGGGCTTAAGCCCTCTGTACAATGTCAATTGCCGGTGGTGGTATGCGCACAAATGTGTCAGTTGTTGAACAAAAAACATTGGTATGATGGATAAGATCAAGAAAAAGTTTGAAATTTTGAAGAAAGAAATAAAGGGTTGGGTGGGGTCTCGATCCCGGGCCCCCTCAGCGTGGCTCCAGCACGCTAACCGCTTCGCCATGGCGGCTTGACAGACTCCTGGCGAGAGTAAGCCGTGACCCTAACACCGGAGGGTGGTAAACGCCCTTTATCTAAAGCCAATCACGTTATAGCACACAAAACTGCCATAGGTTGATCAAAAATGGGTCGTTCGCATATCAAACGAATCAGCGTTCAATGACGCATCTTTTCGACACAACATGGTGGCGAAAAAATTAATATCGGAAGCTTGTAGGGCCCCTCAAACATCTGTCCCGATTGGGGAGGGCTTAAGCCCTCTGTACAATGTCAATTGCCGGTGGTGGTATGCGCACAAATGTGTCAGTTGTTGAACAAAAAACATTGGTATGATGGATAAGATCAAGAAAAAGTTTGAAATTTTGAAGAAAGAAATAAAGGGTTGGGTGGGGTCTCGATCCCGGGCCCCCTCAGCGTGGCTCCAGCACGCTAACCGCTTCGCCATGGCGGCTTGACAGACTCCTGGCGAGAGTAAGCCGTGACCCTAACACCGGAGGGTGGTAAACGCCCTTTATCTAAAGCCAATCACGTTATAGCACACAAAACTGCCATAGGTTGATCAAAAATGGGTCGTTCGCATATCAAACGAATCAGCGTTCAATGACGCATCTTTTCGACACAACATGGTGGCGAAAAAATTAATATCGGAAGCTTGTAGGGCCCCTCAAACATCTGTCCCGATTGGGGAGGGCTTAAGCCCTCTGTACAATGTCAATTGCCGGTGGTGGTATGCGCACAAATGTGTCAGTTGTTGAACAAAAAACATTGGTATGATGGATAAGATCAAGAAAAAGTTTGAAATTTTGAAGAAAGAAATAAAGGGTTGGGTGGGGTCTCGATCCCGGGCCCCCTCAGCGTGGCTCCAGCACGCTAACCGCTTCGCCATGGCGGCTTGACAGACTCCTGGCGAGAGTAAGCCGTGACCCTAACACCGGAGGGTGGTAAACGCCCTTTATCTAAAGCCAATCACGTTATAGCACACAAAACTGCCATAGGTTGATCAAAAATGGGTCGTTCGCATATCAAACGAATCAGCGTTCAATGACGCATCTTTTCGACACAACATGGTGGCGAAAAAATTAATATCGGAAGCTTGTAGGGCCCCTCAAACATCTGTCCCGATTGGGGAGGGCTTAAGCCCTCTGTACAATGTCAATTGCCGGTGGTGGTATGCGCACAAATGTGTCAGTTGTTGAACAAAAAACATTGGTATGATGGATAAGATCAAGAAAAAGTTTGAAATTTTGAAGAAAGAAATAAAGGGTTGGGTGGGGTCTCGATCCCGGGCCCCCTCAGCGTGGCTCCAGCACGCTAACCGCTTCGCCATGGCGGCTTGACAGACTCCTGGCGAGAGTAAGCCGTGACCCTAACACCGGAGGGTGGTAAACGCCCTTTATCTAAAGCCAATCACGTTATAGCACACAAAACTGCCATAGGTTGATCAAAAATGGGTCGTTCGCATATCAAACGAATCAGCGTTCAATGACGCATCTTTTCGACACAACATGGTGGCGAAAAAATTAATATCGGAAGCTTGTAGGGCCCCTCAAACATCTGTCCCGATTGGGGAGGGCTTAAGCCCTCTGTACAATGTCAATTGCCGGTGGTGGTATGCGCACAAATGTGTCAGTTGTTGAACAAAAAACATTGGTATGATGGATAAGATCAAGAAAAAGTTTGAAATTTTGAAGAAAGAAATAAAGGGTTGGGTGGGGTCTCGATCCCGGGCCCCCTCAGCGTGGCTCCAGCACGCTAACCGCTTCGCCATGGCGGCTTGACAGACTCCTGGCGAGAGTAAGCCGTGACCCTAACACCGGAGGGTGGTAAACGCCCTTTATCTAAAGCCAATCACGTTATAGCACACAAAACTGCCATAGGTTGATCAAAAATGGGTCGTTCGCATATCAAACGAATCAGCGTTCAATGACGCATCTTTTCGACACAACATGGTGGCGAAAAAATTAATATCGGAAGCTTGTAGGGCCCCTCAAACATCTGTCCCGATTGGGGAGGGCTTAAGCCCTCTGTACAATGTCAATTGCCGGTGGTGGTATGCGCACAAATGTGTCAGTTGTTGAACAAAAAACATTGGTATGATGGATAAGATCAAGAAAAAGTTTGAAATTTTGAAGAAAGAAATAAAGGGTTGGGTGGGGTCTCGATCCCGGGCCCCCTCAGCGTGGCTCCAGCACGCTAACCGCTTCGCCATGGCGGCTTGACAGACTCCTGGCGAGAGTAAGCCGTGACCCTAACACCGGAGGGTGGTAAACGCCCTTTATCTAAAGCCAATCACGTTATAGCACACAAAACTGCCATAGGTTGATCAAAAATGGGTCGTTCGCATATCAAACGAATCAGCGTTCAATGACGCATCTTTTCGACACAACATGGTGGCGAAAAAATTAATATCGGAAGCTTGTAGGGCCCCTCAAACATCTGTCCCGATTGGGGAGGGCTTAAGCCCTCTGTACAATGTCAATTGCCGGTGGTGGTATGCGCACAAATGTGTCAGTTGTTGAACAAAAAACATTGGTATGATGGATAAGATCAAGAAAAAGTTTGAAATTTTGAAGAAAGAAATAAAGGGTTGGGTGGGGTCTCGATCCCGGGCCCCCTCAGCGTGGCTCCAGCACGCTAACCGCTTCGCCATGGCGGCTTGACAGACTCCTGGCGAGAGTAAGCCGTGACCCTAACACCGGAGGGTGGTAAACGCCCTTTATCTAAAGCCAATCACGTTATAGCACACAAAACTGCCATAGGTTGATCAAAAATGGGTCGTTCGCATATCAAACGAATCAGCGTTCAATGACGCATCTTTTCGACACAACATGGTGGCGAAAAAATTAATATCGGAAGCTTGTAGGGCCCCTCAAACATCTGTCCCGATTGGGGAGGGCTTAAGCCCTCTGTACAATGTCAATTGCCGGTGGTGGTATGCGCACAAATGTGTCAGTTGTTGAACAAAAAACATTGGTATGATGGATAAGATCAAGAAAAAGTTTGAAATTTTGAAGAAAGAAATAAAGGGTTGGGTGGGGTCTCGATCCCGGGCCCCCTCAGCGTGGCTCCAGCACGCTAACCGCTTCGCCATGGCGGCTTGACAGACTCCTGGCGAGAGTAAGCCGTGACCCTAACACCGGAGGGTGGTAAACGCCCTTTATCTAAAGCCAATCACGTTATAGCACACAAAACTGCCATAGGTTGATCAAAAATGGGTCGTTCGCATATCAAACGAATCAGCGTTCAATGACGCATCTTTTCGACACAACATGGTGGCGAAAAAATTAATATCGGAAGCTTGTAGGGCCCCTCAAACATCTGTCCCGATTGGGGAGGGCTTAAGCCCTCTGTACAATGTCAATTGCCGGTGGTGGTATGCGCACAAATGTGTCAGTTGTTGAACAAAAAACATTGGTATGATGGATAAGATCAAGAAAAAGTTTGAAATTTTGAAGAAAGAAATAAAGGGTTGGGTGGGGTCTCGATCCCGGGCCCCCTCAGCGTGGCTCCAGCACGCTAACCGCTTCGCCATGGCGGCTTGACAGACTCCTGGCGAGAGTAAGCCGTGACCCTAACACCGGAGGGTGGTAAACGCCCTTTATCTAAAGCCAATCACGTTATAGCACACAAAACTGCCATAGGTTGATCAAAAATGGGTCGTTCGCATATCAAACGAATCAGCGTTCAATGACGCATCTTTTCGACACAACATGGTGGCGAAAAAATTAATATCGGAAGCTTGTAGGGCCCCTCAAACATCTGTCCCGATTGGGGAGGGCTTAAGCCCTCTGTACAATGTCAATTGCCGGTGGTGGTATGCGCACAAATGTGTCAGTTGTTGAACAAAAAACATTGGTATGATGGATAAGATCAAGAAAAAGTTTGAAATTTTGAAGAAAGAAATAAAGGGTTGGGTGGGGTCTCGATCCCGGGCCCCCTCAGCGTGGCTCCAGCACGCTAACCGCTTCGCCATGGCGGCTTGACAGACTCCTGGCGAGAGTAAGCCGTGACCCTAACACCGGAGGGTGGTAAACGCCCTTTATCTAAAGCCAATCACGTTATAGCACACAAAACTGCCATAGGTTGATCAAAAATGGGTCGTTCGCATATCAAACGAATCAGCGTTCAATGACGCATCTTTTCGACACAACATGGTGGCGAAAAAATTAATATCGGAAGCTTGTAGGGCCCCTCAAACATCTGTCCCGATTGGGGAGGGCTTAAGCCCTCTGTACAATGTCAATTGCCGGTGGTGGTATGCGCACAAATGTGTCAGTTGTTGAACAAAAAACATTGGTATGATGGATAAGATCAAGAAAAAGTTTGAAATTTTGAAGAAAGAAATAAAGGGTTGGGTGGGGTCTCGATCCCGGGCCCCCTCAGCGTGGCTCCAGCACGCTAACCGCTTCGCCATGGCGGCTTGACAGACTCCTGGCGAGAGTAAGCCGTGACCCTAACACCGGAGGGTGGTAAACGCCCTTTATCTAAAGCCAATCACGTTATAGCACACAAAACTGCCATAGGTTGATCAAAAATGGGTCGTTCGCATATCAAACGAATCAGCGTTCAATGACGCATCTTTTCGACACAACATGGTGGCGAAAAAATTAATATCGGAAGCTTGTAGGGCCCCTCAAACATCTGTCCCGATTGGGGAGGGCTTAAGCCCTCTGTACAATGTCAATTGCCGGTGGTGGTATGCGCACAAATGTGTCAGTTGTTGAACAAAAAACATTGGTATGATGGATAAGATCAAGAAAAAGTTTGAAATTTTGAAGAAAGAAATAAAGGGTTGGGTGGGGTCTCGATCCCGGGCCCCCTCAGCGTGGCTCCAGCACGCTAACCGCTTCGCCATGGCGGCTTGACAGACTCCTGGCGAGAGTAAGCCGTGACCCTAACACCGGAGGGTGGTAAACGCCCTTTATCTAAAGCCAATCACGTTATAGCACACAAAACTGCCATAGGTTGATCAAAAATGGGTCGTTCGCATATCAAACGAATCAGCGTTCAATGACGCATCTTTTCGACACAACATGGTGGCGAAAAAAATAATATCGGAAGCTTGTAGGGCCCCTCAAACATCTGTCCCGATTGGGGAGGGCTTAAGCCCTCTGTACAATGTCAATTGCCGGTGGTGGTATGCGCACAAATGTGTCAGTTGTTGAACAAAAAACATTGGTATGATGGATAAGATCAAGAAAAAGTTTGAAATTTTGAAGAAAGAAATAAAGGGTTGGGTGGGGTCTCGATCCCGGGCCCCCTCAGCGTGGCTCCAGCACGCTAACCGCTTCGCCATGGCGGCTTGACAGACTCCTGGCGAGAGTAAGCCGTGACCCTAACACCGGAGGGTGGTAAACGCCCTTTATCTAAAGCCAATCACGTTATAGCACACAAAACTGCCATAGGTTGATCAAAAATGGGTCGTTCGCATATCAAACGAATCAGCGTTCAATGACGCATCTTTTCGACACAACATGGTGGCGAAAAAATTAATATCGGAAGCTTGTAGGGCCCCTCAAACATCTGTCCCGATTGGGGAGGGCTTAAGCCCTCTGTACAATGTCAATTGCCGGTGGTGGTATGCGCACAAATGTGTCAGTTGTTGAACAAAAAACATTGGTATGATGGATAAGATCAAGAAAAAGTTTGAAATTTTGAAGAAAGAAATAAAGGGTTGGGTGGGGTCTCGATCCCGGGCCCCCTCAGCGTGGCTCCAGCACGCTAACCGCTTCGCCATGGCGGCTTGACAGACTCCTGGCGAGAGTAAGCCGTGACCCTAACACCGGAGGGTGGTAAACGCCCTTTATCTAAAGCCAATCACGTTATAGCACACAAAACTGCCATAGGTTGATCAAAAATGGGTCGTTCGCATATCAAACGAATCAGCGTTCAATGACGCATCTTTTCGACACAACATGGTGGCGAAAAAATTAATATCGGAAGCTTGTAGGGCCCCTCAAACATCTGTCCCGATTGGGGAGGGCTTAAGCCCTCTGTACAATGTCAATTGCCGGTGGTGGTATGCGCACAAATGTGTCAGTTGTTGAACAAAAAACATTGGTATGATGGATAAGATCAAGAAAAAGTTTGAAATTTTGAAGAAAGAAATAAAGGGTTGGGTGGGGTCTCGATCCCGGGCCCCCTCAGCGTGGCTCCAGCACGCTAACCGCTTCGCCATGGCGGCTTGACAGACTCCTGGCGAGAGTAAGCCGTGACCCTAACACCGGAGGGTGGTAAACGCCCTTTATCTAAAGCCAATCACGTTATAGCACACAAAACTGCCATAGGTTGATCAAAAATGGGTCGTTCGCATATCAAACGAATCAGCGTTCAATGACGCATCTTTTCGACACAACATGGTGGCGAAAAAATTAATATCGGAAGCTTGTAGGGCCCCTCAAACATCTGTCCCGATTGGGGAGGGCTTAAGCCCTCTGTACAATGTCAATTGCCGGTGGTGGTATGCGCACAAATGTGTCAGTTGTTGAACAAAAAACATTGGTATGATGGATAAGATCAAGAAAAAGTTTGAAATTTTGAAGAAAGAAATAAAGGGTTGGGTGGGGTCTCGATCCCGGGCCCCCTCAGCGTGGCTCCAGCACGCTAACCGCTTCGCCATGGCGGCTTGACAGACTCCTGGCGAGAGTAAGCCGTGACCCTAACACCGGAGGGTGGTAAACGCCCTTTATCTAAAGCCAATCACGTTATAGCACACAAAACTGCCATAGGTTGATCAAAAATGGGTCGTTCGCATATCAAACGAATCAGCGTTCAATGACGCATCTTTTCGACACAACATGGTGGCGAAAAAATTAATATCGGAAGCTTGTAGGGCCCCTCAAACATCTGTCCCGATTGGGGAGGGCTTAAGCCCTCTGTACAATGTCAATTGCCGGTGGTGGTATGCGCACAAATGTGTCAGTTGTTGAACAAAAAACATTGGTATGATGGATAAGATCAAGAAAAAGTTTGAAATTTTGAAGAAAGAAATAAAGGGTTGGGTGGGGTCTCGATCCCGGGCCCCCTCAGCGTGGCTCCAGCACGCTAACCGCTTCGCCATGGCGGCTTGACAGACTCCTGGCGAGAGTAAGCCGTGACCCTAACACCGGAGGGTGGTAAACGCCCTTTATCTAAAGCCAATCACGTTATAGCACACAAAACTGCCATAGGTTGATCAAAAATGGGTCGTTCGCATATCAAACGAATCAGCGTTCAATGACGCATCTTTTCGACACAACATGGTGGCGAAAAAATTAATATCGGAAGCTTGTAGGGCCCCTCAAACATCTGTCCCGATTGGGGAGGGCTTAAGCCCTCTGTACAATGTCAATTGCCGGTGGTGGTATGCGCACAAATGTGTCAGTTGTTGAACAAAAAACATTGGTATGATGGATAAGATCAAGAAAACGTTTGAAATTTTGAAGAAAGAAATAAAGGGTTGGGTGGGGTCTCGATCCCGGGCCCCCTCAGCGTGGCTCCAGCACGCTAACCGCTTCGCCATGGCGGCTTGACAGACTCCTGGCGAGAGTAAGCCGTGACCCTAACACCGGAGGGTGGTAAACGCCCTTTATCTAAAGCCAATCACGTTATAGCACACAAAACTGCCATAGGTTGATCAAAAATGGGTCGTTCGCATATCAAACGAATCAGCGTTCAATGACGCATCTTTTCGACACAACATGGTGGCGAAAAAATTAATATCGGAAGCTTGTAGGGCCCCTCAAACATCTGTCCCGATTGGGGAGGGCTTAAGCCCTCTGTACAATGTCAATTGCCGGTGGTGGTATGCGCACAAATGTGTCAGTTGTTGAACAAAAAACATTGGTATGATGGATAAGATCAAGAAAAAGTTTGAAATTTTGAAGAAAGAAATAAAGGGTTGGGTGGGGTCTCGATCCCGGGCCCCCTCAGCGTGGCTCCAGCACGCTAACCGCTTCGCCATGGCGGCTTGACAGACTCCTGGCGAGAGTAAGCCGTGACCCTAACACCGGAGGGTGGTAAACGCCCTTTATCTAAAGCCAATCACGTTATAGCACACAAAACTGCCATAGGTTGATCAAAAATGGGTCGTTCGCATATCAAACGAATCAGCGTTCAATGACGCATCTTTTCGACACAACATGGTGGCGAAAAAATTAATATCGGAAGCTTGTAGGGCCCCTCAAACATCTGTCCCGATTGGGGAGGGCTTAAGCCCTCTGTACAATGTCAATTGCCGGTGGTGGTATGCGCACAAATGTGTCAGTTGTTGAACAAAAAACATTGGTATGATGGATAAGATCAAGAAAAAGTTTGAAATTTTGAAGAAAGAAATAAAGGGTTGGGTGGGGTCTCGATCCCGGGCCCCCTCAGCGTGGCTCCAGCACGCTAACCGCTTCGCCATGGCGGCTTGACAGACTCCTGGCGAGAGTAAGCCGTGACCCTAACACCGGAGGGTGGTAAACGCCCTTTATCTAAAGCCAATCACGTTATAGCACACAAAACTGCCATAGGTTGATCAAAAATGGGTCGTTCGCATATCAAACGAATCAGCGTTCAATGACGCATCTTTTCGACACAACATGGTGGCGAAAAAATTAATATCGGAAGCTTGTAGGGCCCCTCAAACATCTGTCCCGATTGGGGAGGGCTTAAGCCCTCTGTACAATGTCAATTGCCGGTGGTGGTATGCGCACAAATGTGTCAGTTGTTGAACAAAAAACATTGGTATGATGGATAAGATCAAGAAAAAGTTTGAAATTTTGAAGAAAGAAATAAAGGGTTGGGTGGGGTCTCGATCCCGGGCCCCCTCAGCGTGGCTCCAGCACGCTAACCGCTTCGCCATGGCGGCTTGACAGACTCCTGGCGAGAGTAAGCCGTGACCCTAACACCGGAGGGTGGTAAACGCCCTTTATCTAAAGCCAATCACGTTATAGCACACAAAACTGCCATAGGTTGATCAAAAATGGGTCGTTCGCATATCAAACGAATCAGCGTTCAATGACGCATCTTTTCGACACAACATGGTGGCGAAAAAATTAATATCGGAAGCTTGTAGGGCCCCTCAAACATCTGTCCCGATTGGGGAGGGCTTAAGCCCTCTGTACAATGTCAATTGCCGGTGGTGGTATGCGCACAAATGTGTCAGTTGTTGAACAAAAAACATTGGTATGATGGATAAGATCAAGAAAAAGTTTGAAATTTTGAAGAAAGAAATAAAGGGTTGGGTGGGGTCTCGATCCCGGGCCCCCTCAGCGTGGCTCCAGCACGCTAACCGCTTCGCCATGGCGGCTTGACAGACTCCTGGCGAGAGTAAGCCGTGACCCTAACACCGGAGGGTGGTAAACGCCCTTTATCTAAAGCCAATCACGTTATAGCACACAAAACTGCCATAGGTTGATCAAAAATGGGTCGTTCGCATATCAAACGAATCAGCGTTCAATGACGCATCTTTTCGACACAACATGGTGGCGAAAAAATTAATATCGGAAGCTTGTAGGGCCCCTCAAACATCTGTCCCGATTGGGGAGGACTTAAGCCCTCTGTACAATGTCAATTGCCGGTGGTGGTATGCGCACAAATGTGTCAGTTGTTGAACAAAAAACATTGGTATGATGGATAAGATCAAGAAAAAGTTTGAAATTTTGAAGAAAGAAATAAAGGGTTGGGTGGGGTCTCGATCCCGGGCCCCCTCAGCGTGGCTCCAGCACGCTAACCGCTTCGCCATGGCGGCTTGACAGACTCCTGGCGAGAGTAAGCCGTGACCCTAACACCGGAGGGTGGTAAACGCCCTTTATCTAAAGCCAATCACGTTATAGCACACAAAACTGCCATAGGTTGATCAAAAATGGGTCGTTCGCATATCAAACGAATCAGCGTTCAATGACGCATCTTTTCGACACAACATGGTGGCGAAAAAATTAATATCGGAAGCTTGTAGGGCCCCTCAAACATCTGTCCCGATTGGGGAGGGCTTAAGCCCTCTGTACAATGTCAATTGCCGGTGGTGGTATGCGCACAAATGTGTCAGTTGTTGAACAAAAAACATTGGTATGATGGATAAGATCAAGAAAAAGTTTGAAATTTTGAAGAAAGAAATAAAGGGTTGGGTGGGGTCTCGATCCCGGGCCCCCTCAGCGTGGCTCCAGCACGCTAACCGCTTCGCCATGGCGGCTTGACAGACTCCTGGCGAGAGTAAGCCGTGACCCTAACACCGGAGGGTGGTAAACGCCCTTTATCTAAAGCCAATCACGTTATAGCACACAAAACTGCCATAGGTTGATCAAAAATGGGTCGTTCGCATATCAAACGAATCAGCGTTCAATGACGCATCTTTTCGACACAACATGGTGGCGAAAAAATTAATATCGGAAGCTTGTAGGGCCCCTCAAACATCTGTCCCGATTGGGGAGGGCTTAAGCCCTCTGTACAATGTCAATTGCCGGTGGTGGTATGCGCACAAATGTGTCAGTTGTTGAACAAAAAACATTGGTATGATGGATAAGATCAAGAAAAAGTTTGAAATTTTGAAGAAAGAAATAAAGGGTTGGGTGGGGTCTCGATCCCGGGCCCCCTCAGCGTGGCTCCAGCACGCTAACCGCTTCGCCATGGCGGCTTGACAGACTCCTGGCGAGAGTAAGCCGTGACCCTAACACCGGAGGGTGGTAAACGCCCTTTATCTAAAGCCAATCACGTTATAGCACACAAAACTGCCATAGGTTGATCAAAAATGGGTCGTTCGCATATCAAACGAATCAGCGTTCAATGACGCATCTTTTCGACACAACATGGTGGCGAAAAAATTAATATCGGAAGCTTGTAGGGCCCCTCAAACATCTGTCCCGATTGGGGAGGGCTTAAGCCCTCTGTACAATGTCAATTGCCGGTGGTGGTATGCGCACAAATGTGTCAGTTGTTGAACAAAAAACATTGGTATGATGGATAAGATCAAGAAAAAGTTTGAAATTTTGAAGAAAGAAATAAAGGGTTGGGTGGGGTCTCGATCCCGGGCCCCCTCAGCGTGGCTCCAGCACGCTAACCGCTTCGCCATGGCGGCTTGACAGACTCCTGGCGAGAGTAAGCCGTGACCCTAACACCGGAGGGTGGTAAACGCCCTTTATCTAAAGCCAATCACGTTATAGCACACAAAACTGCCATAGGTTGATCAAAAATGGGTCGTTCGCATATCAAACGAATCAGCGTTCAATGACGCATCTTTTCGACACAACATGGTGGCGAAAAAATTAATATCGGAAGCTTGTAGGGCCCCTCAAACATCTGTCCCGATTGGGGAGGGCTTAAGCCCTCTGTACAATGTCAATTGCCGGTGGTGGTATGCGCACAAATGTGTCAGTTGTTGAACAAAAAACATTGGTATGATGGATAAGATCAAGAAAAAGTTTGAAATTTTGAAGAAAGAAATAAAGGGTTGGGTGGGGTCTCGATCCCGGGCCCCCTCAGCGTGGCTCCAGCACGCTAACCGCTTCGCCATGGCGGCTTGACAGACTCCTGGCGAGAGTAAGCCGTGACCCTAACACCGGAGGGTGGTAAACGCCCTTTATCTAAAGCCAATCACGTTATAGCACACAAAACTGCCATAGGTTGATCAAAAATGGGTCGTTCGCATATCAAACGAATCAGCGTTCAATGACGCATCTTTTCGACACAACATGGTGGCGAAAAAATTAATATCGGAAGCTTGTAGGGCCCCTCAAACATCTGTCCCGATTGGGGAGGGCTTAAGCCCTCTGTACAATGTCAATTGCCGGTGGTGGTATGCGCACAAATGTGTCAGTTGTTGAACAAAAAACATTGGTATGATGGATAAGATCAAGAAAAAGTTTGAAATTTTGAAGAAAGAAATAAAGGGTTGGGTGGGGTCTCGATCCCGGGCCCCCTCAGCGTGGCTCCAGCACGCTAACCGCTTCGCCATGGCGGCTTGACAGACTCCTGGCGAGAGTAAGCCGTGACCCTAACACCGGAGGGTGGTAAACGCCCTTTATCTAAAGCCAATCACGTTATAGCACACAAAACTGCCATAGGTTGATCAAAAATGGGTCGTTCGCATATCAAACGAATCAGCGTTCAATGACGCATCTTTTCGACACAACATGGTGGCGAAAAAATTAATATCGGAAGCTTGTAGGGCCCCTCAAACATCTGTCCCGATTGGGGAGGGCTTAAGCCCTCTGTACAATGTCAATTGCCGGTGGTGGTATGCGCACAAATGTGTCAGTTGTTGAACAAAAAACATTGGTATGATGGATAAGATCAAGAAAAAGTTTGAAATTTTGAAGAAAGAAATAAAGGGTTGGGTGGGGTCTCGATCCCGGGCCCCCTCAGCGTGGCTCCAGCACGCTAACCGCTTCGCCATGGCGGCTTGACAGACTCCTGGCGAGAGTAAGCCGTGACCCTAACACCGGAGGGTGGTAAACGCCCTTTATCTAAAGCCAATCACGTTATAGCACACAAAACTGCCATAGGTTGATCAAAAATGGGTCGTTCGCATATCAAACGAATCAGCGTTCAATGACGCATCTTTTCGACACAACATGGTGGCGAAAAAATTAATATCGGAAGCTTGTAGGGCCCCTCAAACATCTGTCCCGATTGGGGAGGGCTTAAGCCCTCTGTACAATGTCAATTGCCGGTGGTGGTATGCGCACAAATGTGTCAGTTGTTGAACAAAAAACATTGGTATGATGGATAAGATCAAGAAAAAGTTTGAAATTTTGAAGAAAGAAATAAAGGGTTGGGTGGGGTCTCGATCCCGGGCCCCCTCAGCGTGGCTCCAGCACGCTAACCGCTTCGCCATGGCGGCTTGACAGACTCCTGGCGAGAGTAAGCCGTGACCCTAACACCGGAGGGTGGTAAACGCCCTTTATCTAAAGCCAATCACGTTATAGCACACAAAACTGCCATAGGTTGATCAAAAATGGGTCGTTCGCATATCAAACGAATCAGCGTTCAATGACGCATCTTTTCGACACAACATGGTGGCGAAAAAATTAATATCGGAAGCTTGTAGGGCCCCTCAAACATCTGTCCCGATTGGGGAGGGCTTAAGCCCTCTGTACAATGTCAATTGCCGGTGGTGGTATGCGCACAAATGTGTCAGTTGTTGAACAAAAAACATTGGTATGATGGATAAGATCAAGAAAAAGTTTGAAATTTTGAAGAAAGAAATAAAGGGTTGGGTGGGGTCTCGATCCCGGGCCCCCTCAGCGTGGCTCCAGCACGCTAACCGCTTCGCCATGGCGGCTTGACAGACTCCTGGCGAGAGTAAGCCGTGACCCTAACACCGGAGGGTGGTAAACGCCCTTTATCTAAAGCCAATCACGTTATAGCACACAAAACTGCCATAGGTTGATCAAAAATGGGTCGTTCGCATATCAAACGAATCAGCGTTCAATGACGCATCTTTTCGACACAACATGGTGGCGAAAAAATTAATATCGGAAGCTTGTAGGGCCCCTCAAACATCTGTCCCGATTGGGGAGGGCTTAAGCCCTCTGTACAATGTCAATTGCCGGTGGTGGTATGCGCACAAATGTGTCAGTTGTTGAACAAAAAACATTGGTATGATGGATAAGATCAAGAAAAAGTTTGAAATTTTGAAGAAAGAAATAAAGGGTTGGGTGGGGTCTCGATCCCGGGCCCCCTCAGCGTGGCTCCAGCACGCTAACCGCTTCGCCATGGCGGCTTGACAGACTCCTGGCGAGAGTAAGCCGTGACCCTAACACCGGAGGGTGGTAAACGCCCTTTATCTAAAGCCAATCACGTTATAGCACACAAAACTGCCATAGGTTGATCAAAAATGGGTCGTTCGCATATCAAACGAATCAGCGTTCAATGACGCATCTTTTCGACACAACATGGTGGCGAAAAAATTAATATCGGAAGCTTGTAGGGCCCCTCAAACATCTGTCCCGATTGGGGAGGGCTTAAGCCCTCTGTACAATGTCAATTGCCGGTGGTGGTATGCGCACAAATGTGTCAGTTGTTGAACAAAAAACATTGGTATGATGGATAAGATCAAGAAAAAGTTTGAAATTTTGAAGAAAGAAATAAAGGGTTGGGTGGGGTCTCGATCCCGGGCCCCCTCAGCGTGGCTCCAGCACGCTAACCGCTTCGCCATGGCGGCTTGACAGACTCCTGGCGAGAGTAAGCCGTGACCCTAACACCGGAGGGTGGTAAACGCCCTTTATCTAAAGCCAATCACGTTATAGCACACAAAACTGCCATAGGTTGATCAAAAATGGGTCGTTCGCATATCAAACGAATCAGCGTTCAATGACGCATCTTTTCGACACAACATGGTGGCGAAAAAATTAATATCGGAAGCTTGTAGGGCCCCTCAAACATCTGTCCCGATTGGGGAGGGCTTAAGCCCTCTGTACAATGTCAATTGCCGGTGGTGGTATGCGCACAAATGTGTCAGTTGTTGAACAAAAAACATTGGTATGATGGATAAGATCAAGAAAAAGTTTGAAATTTTGAAGAAAGAAATAAAGGGTTGGGTGGGGTCTCGATCCCGGGCCCCCTCAGCGTGGCTCCAGCACGCTAACCGCTTCGCCATGGCGGCTTGACAGACTCCTGGCGAGAGTAAGCCGTGACCCTAACACCGGAGGGTGGTAAACGCCCTTTATCTAAAGCCAATCACGTTATAGCACACAAAACTGCCATAGGTTGATCAAAAATGGGTCGTTCGCATATCAAACGAATCAGCGTTCAATGACGCATCTTTTCGACACAACATGGTGGCGAAAAAATTAATATCGGAAGCTTGTAGGGCCCCTCAAACATCTGTCCCGATTGGGGAGGGCTTAAGCCCTCTGTACAATGTCAATTGCCGGTGGTGGTATGCGCACAAATGTGTCAGTTGTTGAACAAAAAACATTGGTATGATGGATAAGATCAAGAAAAAGTTTGAAATTTTGAAGAAAGAAATAAAGGGTTGGGTGGGGTCTCGATCCCGGGCCCCCTCAGCGTGGCTCCAGCACGCTAACCGCTTCGCCATGGCGGCTTGACAGACTCCTGGCGAGAGTAAGCCGTGACCCTAACACCGGAGGGTGGTAAACGCCCTTTATCTAAAGCCAATCACGTTATAGCACACAAAACTGCCATAGGTTGATCAAAAATGGGTCGTTCGCATATCAAACGAATCAGCGTTCAATGACGCATCTTTTCGACACAACATGGTGGCGAAAAAATTAATATCGGAAGCTTGTAGGGCCCCTCAAACATCTGTCCCGATTGGGGAGGGCTTAAGCCCTCTGTACAATGTCAATTGCCGGTGGTGGTATGCGCACAAATGTGTCAGTTGTTGAACAAAAAACATTGGTATGATGGATAAGATCAAGAAAAAGTTTGAAATTTTGAAGAAAGAAATAAAGGGTTGGGTGGGGTCTCGATCCCGGGCCCCCTCAGCGTGGCTCCAGCACGCTAACCGCTTCGCCATGGCGGCTTGACAGACTCCTGGCGAGAGTAAGCCGTGACCCTAACACCGGAGGGTGGTAAACGCCCTTTATCTAAAGCCAATCACGTTATAGCACACAAAACTGCCATAGGTTGATCAAAAATGGGTCGTTCGCATATCAAACGAATCAGCGTTCAATGACGCATCTTTTCGACACAACATGGTGGCGAAAAAATTAATATCGGAAGCTTGTAGGGCCCCTCAAACATCTGTCCCGATTGGGGAGGGCTTAAGCCCTCTGTACAATGTCAATTGCCGGTGGTGGTATGCGCACAAATGTGTCAGTTGTTGAACAAAAAACATTGGTATGATGGATAAGATCAAGAAAAAGTTTGAAATTTTGAAGAAAGAAATAAAGGGTTGGGTGGGGTCTCGATCCCGGGCCCCCTCAGCGTGGCTCCAGCACGCTAACCGCTTCGCCATGGCGGCTTGACAGACTCCTGGCGAGAGTAAGCCGTGACCCTAACACCGGAGGGTGGTAAACGCCCTTTATCTAAAGCCAATCACGTTATAGCACACAAAACTGCCATAGGTTGATCAAAAATGGGTCGTTCGCATATCAAACGAATCAGCGTTCAATGACGCATCTTTTCGACACAACATGGTGGCGAAAAAATTAATATCGGAAGCTTGTAGGGCCCCTCAAACATCTGTCCCGATTGGGGAGGGCTTAAGCCCTCTGTACAATGTCAATTGCCGGTGGTGGTATGCGCACAAATGTGTCAGTTGTTGAACAAAAAACATTGGTATGATGGATAAGATCAAGAAAAAGTTTGAAATTTTGAAGAAAGAAATAAAGGGTTGGGTGGGGTCTCGATCCCGGGCCCCCTCAGCGTGGCTCCAGCACGCTAACCGCTTCGCCATGGCGGCTTGACAGACTCCTGGCGAGAGTAAGCCGTGACCCTAACACCGGAGGGTGGTAAACGCCCTTTATCTAAAGCCAATCACGTTATAGCACACAAAACTGCCATAGGTTGATCAAAAATGGGTCGTTCGCATATCAAACGAATCAGCGTTCAATGACGCATCTTTTCGACACAACATGGTGGCGAAAAAATTAATATCGGAAGCTTGTAGGGCCCCTCAAACATCTGTCCCGATTGGGGAGGGCTTAAGCCCTCTGTACAATGTCAATTGCCGGTGGTGGTATGCGCACAAATGTGTCAGTTGTTGAACAAAAAACATTGGTATGATGGATAAGATCAAGAAAAAGTTTGAAATTTTGAAGAAAGAAATAAAGGGTTGGGTGGGGTCTCGATCCCGGGCCCCCTCAGCGTGGCTCCAGCACGCTAACCGCTTCGCCATGGCGGCTTGACAGACTCCTGGCGAGAGTAAGCCGTGACCCTAACACCGGAGGGTGGTAAACGCCCTTTATCTAAAGCCAATCACGTTATAGCACACAAAACTGCCATAGGTTGATCAAAAATGGGTCGTTCGCATATCAAACGAATCAGCGTTCAATGACGCATCTTTTCGACACAACATGGTGGCGAAAAAATTAATATCGGAAGCTTGTAGGGCCCCTCAAACATCTGTCCCGATTGGGGAGGGCTTAAGCCCTTTGTACAATGTCAATTGCCGGTGGTGGTATGCGCACAAATGTGTCAGTTGTTGAACAAAAAACATTGGTATGATGGATAAGATCAAGAAAAAGTTTGAAATTTTGAAGAAAGAAATAAAGGGTTGGGTGGGGTCTCGATCCCGGGCCCCCTCAGCGTGGCTCCAGCACGCTAACCGCTTCGCCATGGCGGCTTGACAGACTCCTGGCGAGAGTAAGCCGTGACCCTAACACCGGAGGGTGGTAAACGCCCTTTATCTAAAGCCAATCACGTTATAGCACACAAAACTGCCATAGGTTGATCAAAAATGGGTCGTTCGCATATCAAACGAATCAGCGTTCAATGACGCATCTTTTCGACACAACATGGTGGCGAAAAAATTAATATCGGAAGCTTGTAGGGCCCCTCAAACATCTGTCCCGATTGGGGAGGGCTTAAGCCCTCTGTACAATGTCAATTGCCGGTGGTGGTATGCGCACAAATGTGTCAGTTGTTGAACAAAAAACATTGGTATGATGGATAAGATCAAGAAAAAGTTTGAAATTTTGAAGAAAGAAATAAAGGGTTGGGTGGGGTCTCGATCCCGGGCCCCCTCAGCGTGGCTCCAGCACGCTAACCGCTTCGCCATGGCGGCTTGACAGACTCCTGGCGAGAGTAAGCCGTGACCCTAACACCGGAGGGTGGTAAACGCCCTTTATCTAAAGCCAATCACGTTATAGCACACAAAACTGCCATAGGTTGATCAAAAATGGGTCGTTCGCATATCAAACGAATCAGCGTTCAATGACGCATCTTTTCGACACAACATGGTGGCGAAAAAATTAATATCGGAAGCTTGTAGGGCCCCTCAAACATCTGTCCCGATTGGGGAGGGCTTAAGCCCTCTGTACAATGTCAATTGCCGGTGGTGGTATGCGCACAAATGTGTCAGTTGTTGAACAAAAAACATTGGTATGATGGATAAGATCAAGAAAAAGTTTGAAATTTTGAAGAAAGAAATAAAGGGTTGGGTGGGGTCTCGATCCCGGGCCCCCTCAGCGTGGCTCCAGCACGCTAACCGCTTCGCCATGGCGGCTTGACAGACTCCTGGCGAGAGTAAGCCGTGACCCTAACACCGGAGGGTGGTAAACGCCCTTTATCTAAAGCCAATCACGTTATAGCACACAAAACTGCCATAGGTTGATCAAAAATGGGTCGTTCGCATATCAAACGAATCAGCGTTCAATGACGCATCTTTTCGACACAACATGGTGGCGAAAAAATTAATATCGGAAGCTTGTAGGGCCCCTCAAACATCTGTCCCGATTGGGGAGGGCTTAAGCCCTCTGTACAATGTCAATTGCCGGTGGTGGTATGCGCACAAATGTGTCAGTTGTTGAACAAAAAACATTGGTATGATGGATAAGATCAAGAAAAAGTTTGAAATTTTGAAGAAAGAAATAAAGGGTTGGGTGGGGTCTCGATCCCGGGCCCCCTCAGCGTGGCTCCAGCACGCTAACCGCTTCGCCATGGCGGCTTGACAGACTCCTGGCGAGAGTAAGCCGTGACCCTAACACCGGAGGGTGGTAAACGCCCTTTATCTAAAGCCAATCACGTTATAGCACACAAAACTGCCATAGGTTGATCAAAAATGGGTCGTTCGCATATCAAACGAATCAGCGTTCAATGACGCATCTTTTCGACACAACATGGTGGCGAAAAAATTAATATCGGAAGCTTGTAGGGCCCCTCAAACATCTGTCCCGATTGGGGAGGGCTTAAGCCCTCTGTACAATGTCAATTGCCGGTGGTGGTATGCGCACAAATGTGTCAGTTGTTGAACAAAAAACATTGGTATGATGGATAAGATCAAGAAAAAGTTTGAAATTTTGAAGAAAGAAATAAAGGGTTGGGTGGGGTCTCGATCCCGGGCCCCCTCAGCGTGGCTCCAGCACGCTAACCGCTTCGCCATGGCGGCTTGACAGACTCCTGGCGAGAGTAAGCCGTGACCCTAACACCGGAGGGTGGTAAACGCCCTTTATCTAAAGCCAATCACGTTATAGCACACAAAACTGCCATAGGTTGATCAAAAATGGGTCGTTCGCATATCAAACGAATCAGCGTTCAATGACGCATCTTTTCGACACAACATGGTGGCGAAAAAATTAATATCGGAAGCTTGTAGGGCCCCTCAAACATCTGTCCCGATTGGGGAGGGCTTAAGCCCTCTGTACAATGTCAATTGCCGGTGGTGGTATGCGCACAAATGTGTCAGTTGTTGAACAAAAAACATTGGTATGATGGATAAGATCAAGAAAAAGTTTGAAATTTTGAAGAAAGAAATAAAGGGTTGGGTGGGGTCTCGATCCCGGGCCCCCTCAGCGTGGCTCCAGCACGCTAACCGCTTCGCCATGGCGGCTTGACAGACTCCTGGCGAGAGTAAGCCGTGACCCTAACACCGGAGGGTGGTAAACGCCCTTTATCTAAAGCCAATCACGTTATAGCACACAAAACTGCCATAGGTTGATCAAAAATGGGTCGTTCGCATATCAAACGAATCAGCGTTCAATGACGCATCTTTTCGACACAACATGGTGGCGAAAAAATTAATATCGGAAGCTTGTAGGGCCCCTCAAACATCTGTCCCGATTGGGGAGGGCTTAAGCCCTTTGTACAATGTCAATTGCCGGTGGTGGTATGCGCACAAATGTGTCAGTTGTTGAACAAAAAACATTGGTATGATGGATAAGATCAAGAAAAAGTTTGAAATTTTGAAGAAAGAAATAAAGGGTTGGGTGGGGTCTCGATCCCGGGCCCCCTCAGCGTGGCTCCAGCACGCTAACCGCTTCGCCATGGCGGCTTGACAGACTCCTGGCGAGAGTAAGCCGTGACCCTAACACCGGAGGGTGGTAAACGCCCTTTATCTAAAGCCAATCACGTTATAGCACACAAAACTGCCATAGGTTGATCAAAAATGGGTCGTTCGCATATCAAACGAATCAGCGTTCAATGACGCATCTTTTCGACACAACATGGTGGCGAAAAAATTAATATCGGAAGCTTGTAGGGCCCCTCAAACATCTGTCCCGATTGGGGAGGGCTTAAGCCCTCTGTACAATGTCAATTGCCGGTGGTGGTATGCGCACAAATGTGTCAGTTGTTGAACAAAAAACATTGGTATGATGGATAAGATCAAGAAAAAGTTTGAAATTTTGAAGAAAGAAATAAAGGGTTGGGTGGGGTCTCGATCCCGGGCCCCCTCAGCGTGGCTCCAGCACGCTAACCGCTTCGCCATGGCGGCTTGACAGACTCCTGGCGAGAGTAAGCCGTGACCCTAACACCGGAGGGTGGTAAACGCCCTTTATCTAAAGCCAATCACGTTATAGCACACAAAACTGCCATAGGTTGATCAAAAATGGGTCGTTCGCATATCAAACGAATCAGCGTTCAATGACGCATCTTTTCGACACAACATGGTGGCGAAAAAATTAATATCGGAAGCTTGTAGGGCCCCTCAAACATCTGTCCCGATTGGGGAGGGCTTAAGCCCTCTGTACAATGTCAATTGCCGGTGGTGGTATGCGCACAAATGTGTCAGTTGTTGAACAAAAAACATTGGTATGATGGATAAGATCAAGAAAAAGTTTGAAATTTTGAAGAAAGAAATAAAGGGTTGGGTGGGGTCTCGATCCCGGGCCCCCTCAGCGTGGCTCCAGCACGCTAACCGCTTCGCCATGGCGGCTTGACAGACTCCTGGCGAGAGTAAGCCGTGACCCTAACACCGGAGGGTGGTAAACGCCCTTTATCTAAAGCCAATCACGTTATAGCACACAAAACTGCCATAGGTTGATCAAAAATGGGTCGTTCGCATATCAAACGAATCAGCGTTCAATGACGCATCTTTTCGACACAACATGGTGGCGAAAAAATTAATATCGGAAGCTTGTAGGGCCCCTCAAACATCTGTCCCGATTGGGGAGGGCTTAAGCCCTCTGTACAATGTCAATTGCCGGTGGTGGTATGCGCACAAATGTGTCAGTTGTTGAACAAAAAACATTGGTATGATGGATAAGATCAAGAAAAAGTTTGAAATTTTGAAGAAAGAAATAAAGGGTTGGGTGGGGTCTCGATCCCGGGCCCCCTCAGCGTGGCTCCAGCACGCTAACCGCTTCGCCATGGCGGCTTGACAGACTCCTGGCGAGAGTAAGCCGTGACCCTAACACCGGAGGGTGGTAAACGCCCTTTATCTAAAGCCAATCACGTTATAGCACACAAAACTGCCATAGGTTGATCAAAAATGGGTCGTTCGCATATCAAACGAATCAGCGTTCAATGACGCATCTTTTCGACACAACATGGTGGCGAAAAAATTAATATCGGAAGCTTGTAGGGCCCCTCAAACATCTGTCCCGATTGGGGAGGGCTTAAGCCCTCTGTACAATGTCAATTGCCGGTGGTGGTATGCGCACAAATGTGTCAGTTGTTGAACAAAAAACATTGGTATGATGGATAAGATCAAGAAAAAGTTTGAAATTTTGAAGAAAGAAATAAAGGGTTGGGTGGGGTCTCGATCCCGGGCCCCCTCAGCGTGGCTCCAGCACGCTAACCGCTTCGCCATGGCGGCTTGACAGACTCCTGGCGAGAGTAAGCCGTGACCCTAACACCGGAGGGTGGTAAACGCCCTTTATCTAAAGCCAATCACGTTATAGCACACAAAACTGCCATAGGTTGATCAAAAATGGGTCGTTCGCATATCAAACGAATCAGCGTTCAATGACGCATCTTTTCGACACAACATGGTGGCGAAAAAATTAATATCGGAAGCTTGTAGGGCCCCTCAAACATCTGTCCCGATTGGGGAGGGCTTAAGCCCTCTGTACAATGTCAATTGCCGGTGGTGGTATGCGCACAAATGTGTCAGTTGTTGAACAAAAAACATTGGTATGATGGATAAGATCAAGAAAAAGTTTGAAATTTTGAAGAAAGAAATAAAGGGTTGGGTGGGGTCTCGATCCCGGGCCCCCTCAGCGTGGCTCCAGCACGCTAACCGCTTCGCCATGGCGGCTTGACAGACTCCTGGCGAGAGTAAGCCGTGACCCTAACACCGGAGGGTGGTAAACGCCCTTTATCTAAAGCCAATCACGTTATAGCACACAAAACTGCCATAGGTTGATCAAAAATGGGTCGTTCGCATATCAAACGAATCAGCGTTCAATGACGCATCTTTTCGACACAACATGGTGGCGAAAAAATTAATATCGGAAGCTTGTAGGGCCCCTCAAACATCTGTCCCGATTGGGGAGGGCTTAAGCCCTCTGTACAATGTCAATTGCCGGTGGTGGTATGCGCACAAATGTGTCAGTTGTTGAACAAAAAACATTGGTATGATGGATAAGATCAAGAAAAAGTTTGAAATTTTGAAGAAAGAAATAAAGGGTTGGGTGGGGTCTCGATCCCGGGCCCCCTCAGCGTGGCTCCAGCACGCTAACCGCTTCGCCATGGCGGCTTGACAGACTCCTGGCGAGAGTAAGCCGTGACCCTAACACCGGAGGGTGGTAAACGCCCTTTATCTAAAGCCAATCACGTTATAGCACACAAAACTGCCATAGGTTGATCAAAAATGGGTCGTTCGCATATCAAACGAATCAGCGTTCAATGACGCATCTTTTCGACACAACATGGTGGCGAAAAAATTAATATCGGAAGCTTGTAGGGCCCCTCAAACATCTGTCCCGATTGGGGAGGGCTTAAGCCCTCTGTACAATGTCAATTGCCGGTGGTGGTATGCGCACAAATGTGTCAGTTGTTGAACAAAAAACATTGGTATGATGGATAAGATCAAGAAAAAGTTTGAAATTTTGAAGAAAGAAATAAAGGGTTGGGTGGGGTCTCGATCCCGGGCCCCCTCAGCGTGGCTCCAGCACGCTAACCGCTTCGCCATGGCGGCTTGACAGACTCCTGGCGAGAGTAAGCCGTGACCCTAACACCGGAGGGTGGTAAACGCCCTTTATCTAAAGCCAATCACGTTATAGCACACAAAACTGCCATAGGTTGATCAAAAATGGGTCGTTCGCATATCAAACGAATCAGCGTTCAATGACGCATCTTTTCGACACAACATGGTGGCGAAAAAATTAATATCGGAAGCTTGTAGGGCCCCTCAAACATCTGTCCCGATTGGGGAGGGCTTAAGCCCTCTGTACAATGTCAATTGCCGGTGGTGGTATGCGCACAAATGTGTCAGTTGTTGAACAAAAAACATTGGTATGATGGATAAGATCAAGAAAAAGTTTGAAATTTTGAAGAAAGAAATAAAGGGTTGGGTGGGGTCTCGATCCCGGGCCCCCTCAGCGTGGCTCCAGCACGCTAACCGCTTCGCCATGGCGGCTTGACAGACTCCTGGCGAGAGTAAGCCGTGACCCTAACACCGGAGGGTGGTAAACGCCCTTTATCTAAAGCCAATCACGTTATAGCACACAAAACTGCCATAGGTTGATCAAAAATGGGTCGTTCGCATATCAAACGAATCAGCGTTCAATGACGCATCTTTTCGACACAACATGGTGGCGAAAAAATTAATATCGGAAGCTTGTAGGGCCCCTCAAACATCTGTCCCGATTGGGGAGGGCTTAAGCCCTCTGTACAATGTCAATTGCCGGTGGTGGTATGCGCACAAATGTGTCAGTTGTTGAACAAAAAACATTGGTATGATGGATAAGATCAAGAAAAAGTTTGAAATTTTGAAGAAAGAAATAAAGGGTTGGGTGGGGTCTCGATCCCGGGCCCCCTCAGCGTGGCTCCAGCACGCTAACCGCTTCGCCATGGCGGCTTGACAGACTCCTGGCGAGAGTAAGCCGTGACCCTAACACCGGAGGGTGGTAAACGCCCTTTATCTAAAGCCAATCACGTTATAGCACACAAAACTGCCATAGGTTGATCAAAAATGGGTCGTTCGCATATCAAACGAATCAGCGTTCAATGACGCATCTTTTCGACACAACATGGTGGCGAAAAAATTAATATCGGAAGCTTGTAGGGCCCCTCAAACATCTGTCCCGATTGGGGAGGGCTTAAGCCCTCTGTACAATGTCAATTGCCGGTGGTGGTATGCGCACAAATGTGTCAGTTGTTGAACAAAAAACATTGGTATGATGGATAAGATCAAGAAAAAGTTTGAAATTTTGAAGAAAGAAATAAAGGGTTGGGTGGGGTCTCGATCCCGGGCCCCCTCAGCGTGGCTCCAGCACGCTAACCGCTTCGCCATGGCGGCTTGACAGACTCCTGGCGAGAGTAAGCCGTGACCCTAACACCGGAGGGTGGTAAACGCCCTTTATCTAAAGCCAATCACGTTATAGCACACAAAACTGCCATAGGTTGATCAAAAATGGGTCGTTCGCATATCAAACGAATCAGCGTTCAATGACGCATCTTTTCGACACAACATGGTGGCGAAAAAATTAATATCGGAAGCTTGTAGGGCCCCTCAAACATCTGTCCCGATTGGGGAGGGCTTAAGCCCTCTGTACAATGTCAATTGCCGGTGGTGGTATGCGCACAAATGTGTCAGTTGTTGAACAAAAAACATTGGTATGATGGATAAGATCAAGAAAAAGTTTGAAATTTTGAAGAAAGAAATAAAGGGTTGGGTGGGGTCTCGATCCCGGGCCCCCTCAGCGTGGCTCCAGCACGCTAACCGCTTTGCCATGGCGGCTTGACAGACTCCTGGCGAGAGTAAGCCGTGACCCTAACACCGGAGGGTGGTAAACGCCCTTTATCTAAAGCCAATCACGTTATAGCACACAAAACTGCCATAGGTTGATCAAAAATGGGTCGTTCGCATATCAAACGAATCAGCGTTCAATGACGCATCTTTTCGACACAACATGGTGGCGAAAAAATTAATATCGGAAGCTTGTAGGGCCCCTCAAACATCTGTCCCGATTGGGGAGGGCTTAAGCCCTCTGTACAATGTCAATTGCCGGTGGTGGTATGCGCACAAATGTGTCAGTTGTTGAACAAAAAACATTGGTATGATGGATAAGATCAAGAAAAAGTTTGAAATTTTGAAGAAAGAAATAAAGGGTTGGGTGGGGTCTCGATCCCGGGCCCCCTCAGCGTGGCTCCAGCACGCTAACCGCTTCGCCATGGCGGCTTGACAGACTCCTGGCGAGAGTAAGCCGTGACCCTAACACCGGAGGGTGGTAAACGCCCTTTATCTAAAGCCAATCACGTTATAGCACACAAAACTGCCATAGGTTGATCAAAAATGGGTCGTTCGCATATCAAACGAATCAGCGTTCAATGACGCATCTTTTCGACACAACATGGTGGCGAAAAAATTAATATCGGAAGCTTGTAGGGCCCCTCAAACATCTGTCCCGATTGGGGAGGGCTTAAGCCCTCTGTACAATGTCAATTGCCGGTGGTGGTATGCGCACAAATGTGTCAGTTGTTGAACAAAAAACATTGGTATGATGGATAAGATCAAGAAAAAGTTTGAAATTTTGAAGAAAGAAATAAAGGGTTGGGTGGGGTCTCGATCCCGGGCCCCCTCAGCGTGGCTCCAGCACGCTAACCGCTTCGCCATGGCGGCTTGACAGACTCCTGGCGAGAGTAAGCCGTGACCCTAACACCGGAGGGTGGTAAACGCCCTTTATCTAAAGCCAATCACGTTATAGCACACAAAACTGCCATAGGTTGATCAAAAATGGGTCGTTCGCATATCAAACGAATCAGCGTTCAATGACGCATCTTTTCGACACAACATGGTGGCGAAAAAATTAATATCGGAAGCTTGTAGGGCCCCTCAAACATCTGTCCCGATTGGGGAGGGCTTAAGCCCTCTGTACAATGTCAATTGCCGGTGGTGGTATGCGCACAAATGTGTCAGTTGTTGAACAAAAAACATTGGTATGATGGATAAGATCAAGAAAAAGTTTGAAATTTTGAAGAAAGAAATAAAGGGTTGGGTGGGGTCTCGATCCCGGGCCCCCTCAGCGTGGCTCCAGCACGCTAACCGCTTCGCCATGGCGGCTTGACAGACTCCTGGCGAGAGTAAGCCGTGACCCTAACACCGGAGGGTGGTAAACGCCCTTTATCTAAAGCCAATCACGTTATAGCACACAAAACTGCCATAGGTTGATCAAAAATGGGTCGTTCGCATATCAAACGAATCAGCGTTCAATGACGCATCTTTTCGACACAACATGGTGGCGAAAAAATTAATATCGGAAGCTTGTAGGGCCCCTCAAACATCTGTCCCGATTGGGGAGGGCTTAAGCCCTCTGTACAATGTCAATTGCCGGTGGTGGTATGCGCACAAATGTGTCAGTTGTTGAACAAAAAACATTGGTATGATGGATAAGATCAAGAAAAAGTTTGAAATTTTGAAGAAAGAAATAAAGGGTTGGGTGGGGTCTCGATCCCGGGCCCCCTCAGCGTGGCTCCAGCATGCTAACCGCTTCGCCATGGCGGCTTGACAGACTCCTGGCGAGAGTAAGCCGTGACCCTAACACCGGAGGGTGGTAAACGCCCTTTATCTAAAGCCAATCACGTTATAGCACACAAAACTGCCATAGGTTGATCAAAAATGGGTCGTTCGCATATCAAACGAATCAGCGTTCAATGACGCATCTTTTCGACACAACATGGTGGCGAAAAAATTAATATCGGAAGCTTGTAGGGCCCCTCAAACATCTGTCCCGATTGGGGAGGGCTTAAGCCCTCTGTACAATGTCAATTGCCGGTGGTGGTATGCGCACAAATGTGTCAGTTGTTGAACAAAAAACATTGGTATGATGGATAAGATCAAGAAAAAGTTTGAAATTTTGAAGAAAGAAATAAAGGGTTGGGTGGGGTCTCGATCCCGGGCCCCCTCAGCGTGGCTCCAGCACGCTAACCGCTTCGCCATGGCGGCTTGACAGACTCCTGGCGAGAGTAAGCCGTGACCCTAACACCGGAGGGTGGTAAACGCCCTTTATCTAAAGCCAATCACGTTATAGCACACAAAACTGCCATAGGTTGATCAAAAATGGGTCGTTCGCATATCAAACGAATCAGCGTTCAATGACGCATCTTTTCGACACAACATGGTGGCGAAAAAATTAATATCGGAAGCTTGTAGGGCCCCTCAAACATCTGTCCCGATTGGGGAGGGCTTAAGCCCTCTGTACAATGTCAATTGCCGGTGGTGGTATGCGCACAAATGTGTCAGTTGTTGAACAAAAAACATTGGTATGATGGATAAGATCAAGAAAAAGTTTGAAATTTTGAAGAAAGAAATAAAGGGTTGGGTGGGGTCTCGATCCCGGGCCCCCTCAGCGTGGCTCCAGCACGCTAACCGCTTCGCCATGGCGGCTTGACAGACTCCTGGCGAGAGTAAGCCGTGACCCTAACACCGGAGGGTGGTAAACGCCCTTTATCTAAAGCCAATCACGTTATAGCACACAAAACTGCCATAGGTTGATCAAAAATGGGTCGTTCGCATATCAAACGAATCAGCGTTCAATGACGCATCTTTTCGACACAACATGGTGGCGAAAAAATTAATATCGGAAGCTTGTAGGGCCCCTCAAACATCTGTCCCGATTGGGGAGGGCTTAAGCCCTCTGTACAATGTCAATTGCCGGTGGTGGTATGCGCACAAATGTGTCAGTTGTTGAACAAAAAACATTGGTATGATGGATAAGATCAAGAAAAAGTTTGAAATTTTGAAGAAAGAAATAAAGGGTTGGGTGGGGTCTCGATCCCGGGCCCCCTCAGCGTGGCTCCAGCACGCTAACCGCTTCGCCATGGCGGCTTGACAGACTCCTGGCGAGAGTAAGCCGTGACCCTAACACCGGAGGGTGGTAAACGCCCTTTATCTAAAGCCAATCACGTTATAGCACACAAAACTGCCATAGGTTGATCAAAAATGGGTCGTTCGCATATCAAACGAATCAGCGTTCAATGACGCATCTTTTCGACACAACATGGTGGCGAAAAAATTAATATCGGAAGCTTGTAGGGCCCCTCAAACATCTGTCCCGATTGGGGAGGGCTTAAGCCCTCTGTACAATGTCAATTGCCGGTGGTGGTATGCGCACAAATGTGTCAGTTGTTGAACAAAAAACATTGGTATGATGGATAAGATCAAGAAAAAGTTTGAAATTTTGAAGAAAGAAATAAAGGGTTGGGTGGGGTCTCGATCCCGGGCCCCCTCAGCGTGGCTCCAGCACGCTAACCGCTTCGCCATGGCGGCTTGACAGACTCCTGGCGAGAGTAAGCCGTGACCCTAACACCGGAGGGTGGTAAACGCCCTTTATCTAAAGCCAATCACGTTATAGCACACAAAACTGCCATAGGTTGATCAAAAATGGGTCGTTCGCATATCAAACGAATCAGCGTTCAATGACGCATCTTTTCGACACAACATGGTGGCGAAAAAATTAATATCGGAAGCTTGTAGGGCCCCTCAAACATCTGTCCCGATTGGGGAGGGCTTAAGCCCTCTGTACAATGTCAATTGCCGGTGGTGGTATGCGCACAAATGTGTCAGTTGTTGAACAAAAAACATTGGTATGATGGATAAGATCAAGAAAAAGTTTGAAATTTTGAAGAAAGAAATAAAGGGTTGGGTGGGGTCTCGATCCCGGGCCCCCTCAGCGTGGCTCCAGCACGCTAACCGCTTCGCCATGGCGGCTTGACAGACTCCTGGCGAGAGTAAGCCGTGACCCTAACACCGGAGGGTGGTAAACGCCCTTTATCTAAAGCCAATCACGTTATAGCACACAAAACTGCCATAGGTTGATCAAAAATGGGTCGTTCGCATATCAAACGAATCAGCGTTCAATGACGCATCTTTTCGACACAACATGGTGGCGAAAAAATTAATATCGGAAGCTTGTAGGGCCCCTCAAACATCTGTCCCGATTGGGGAGGGCTTAAGCCCTCTGTACAATGTCAATTGCCGGTGGTGGTATGCGCACAAATGTGTCAGTTGTTGAACAAAAAACATTGGTATGATGGATAAGATCAAGAAAAAGTTTGAAATTTTGAAGAAAGAAATAAAGGGTTGGGTGGGGTCTCGATCCCGGGCCCCCTCAGCGTGGCTCCAGCACGCTAACCGCTTCGCCATGGCGGCTTGACAGACTCCTGGCGAGAGTAAGCCGTGACCCTAACACCGGAGGGTGGTAAACGCCCTTTATCTAAAGCCAATCACGTTATAGCACACAAAACTGCCATAGGTTGATCAAAAATGGGTCGTTCGCATATCAAACGAATCAGCGTTCAATGACGCATCTTTTCGACACAACATGGTGGCGAAAAAATTAATATCGGAAGCTTGTAGGGCCCCTCAAACATCTGTCCCGATTGGGGAGGGCTTAAGCCCTCTGTACAATGTCAATTGCCGGTGGTGGTATGCGCACAAATGTGTCAGTTGTTGAACAAAAAACATTGGTATGATGGATAAGATCAAGAAAAAGTTTGAAATTTTGAAGAAAGAAATAAAGGGTTGGGTGGGGTCTCGATCCCGGGCCCCCTCAGCGTGGCTCCAGCACGCTAACCGCTTCGCCATGGCGGCTTGACAGACTCCTGGCGAGAGTAAGCCGTGACCCTAACACCGGAGGGTGGTAAACGCCCTTTATCTAAAGCCAATCACGTTATAGCACACAAAACTGCCATAGGTTGATCAAAAATGGGTCGTTCGCATATCAAACGAATCAGCGTTCAATGACGCATCTTTTCGACACAACATGGTGGCGAAAAAATTAATATCGGAAGCTTGTAGGGCCCCTCAAACATCTGTCCCGATTGGGGAGGGCTTAAGCCCTCTGTACAATGTCAATTGCCGGTGGTGGTATGCGCACAAATGTGTCAGTTGTTGAACAAAAAACATTGGTATGATGGATAAGATCAAGAAAAAGTTTGAAATTTTGAAGAAAGAAATAAAGGGTTGGGTGGGGTCTCGATCCCGGGCCCCCTCAGCGTGGCTCCAGCACGCTAACCGCTTCGCCATGGCGGCTTGACAGACTCCTGGCGAGAGTAAGCCGTGACCCTAACACCGGAGGGTGGTAAACGCCCTTTATCTAAAGCCAATCACGTTATAGCACACAAAACTGCCATAGGTTGATCAAAAATGGGTCGTTCGCATATCAAACGAATCAGCGTTCAATGACGCATCTTTTCGACACAACATGGTGGCGAAAAAATTAATATCGGAAGCTTGTAGGGCCCCTCAAACATCTGTCCCGATTGGGGAGGGCTTAAGCCCTCTGTACAATGTCAATTGCCGGTGGTGGTATGCGCACAAATGTGTCAGTTGTTGAACAAAAAACATTGGTATGATGGATAAGATCAAGAAAAAGTTTGAAATTTTGAAGAAAGAAATAAAGGGTTGGGTGGGGTCTCGATCCCGGGCCCCCTCAGCGTGGCTCCAGCACGCTAACCGCTTCGCCATGGCGGCTTGACAGACTCCTGGCGAGAGTAAGCCGTGACCCTAACACCGGAGGGTGGTAAACGCCCTTTATCTAAAGCCAATCACGTTATAGCACACAAAACTGCCATAGGTTGATCAAAAATGGGTCGTTCGCATATCAAACGAATCAGCGTTCAATGACGCATCTTTTCGACACAACATGGTGGCGAAAAAATTAATATCGGAAGCTTGTAGGGCCCCTCAAACATCTGTCCCGATTGGGGAGGGCTTAAGCCCTCTGTACAATGTCAATTGCCGGTGGTGGTATGCGCACAAATGTGTCAGTTGTTGAACAAAAAACATTGGTATGATGGATAAGATCAAGAAAAAGTTTGAAATTTTGAAGAAAGAAATAAAGGGTTGGGTGGGGTCTCGATCCCGGGCCCCCTCAGCGTGGCTCCAGCACGCTAACCGCTTCGCCATGGCGGCTTGACAGACTCCTGGCGAGAGTAAGCCGTGACCCTAACACCGGAGGGTGGTAAACGCCCTTTATCTAAAGCCAATCACGTTATAGCACACAAAACTGCCATAGGTTGATCAAAAATGGGTCGTTCGCATATCAAACGAATCAGCGTTCAATGACGCATCTTTTCGACACAACATGGTGGCGAAAAAATTAATATCGGAAGCTTGTAGGGCCCCTCAAACATCTGTCCCGATTGGGGAGGGCTTAAGCCCTCTGTACAATGTCAATTGCCGGTGGTGGTATGCGCACAAATGTGTCAGTTGTTGAACAAAAAACATTGGTATGATGGATAAGATCAAGAAAAAGTTTGAAATTTTGAAGAAAGAAATAAAGGGTTGGGTGGGGTCTCGATCCCGGGCCCCCTCAGCGTGGCTCCAGCACGCTAACCGCTTCGCCATGGCGGCTTGACAGACTCCTGGCGAGAGTAAGCCGTGACCCTAACACCGGAGGGTGGTAAACGCCCTTTATCTAAAGCCAATCACGTTATAGCACACAAAACTGCCATAGGTTGATCAAAAATGGGTCGTTCGCATATCAAACGAATCAGCGTTCAATGACGCATCTTTTCGACACAACATGGTGGCGAAAAAATTAATATCGGAAGCTTGTAGGGCCCCTCAAACATCTGTCCCGATTGGGGAGGGCTTAAGCCCTCTGTACAATGTCAATTGCCGGTGGTGGTATGCGCACAAATGTGTCAGTTGTTGAACAAAAAACATTGGTATGATGGATAAGATCAAGAAAAAGTTTGAAATTTTGAAGAAAGAAATAAAGGGTTGGGTGGGGTCTCGATCCCGGGCCCCCTCAGCGTGGCTCCAGCACGCTAACCGCTTCGCCATGGCGGCTTGACAGACTCCTGGCGAGAGTAAGCCGTGACCCTAACACCGGAGGGTGGTAAACGCCCTTTATCTAAAGCCAATCACGTTATAGCACACAAAACTGCCATAGGTTGATCAAAAATGGGTCGTTCGCATATCAAACGAATCAGCGTTCAATGACGCATCTTTTCGACACAACATGGTGGCGAAAAAATTAATATCGGAAGCTTGTAGGGCCCCTCAAACATCTGTCCCGATTGGGGAGGGCTTAAGCCCTCTGTACAATGTCAATTGCCGGTGGTGGTATGCGCACAAATGTGTCAGTTGTTGAACAAAAAACATTGGTATGATGGATAAGATCAAGAAAAAGTTTGAAATTTTGAAGAAAGAAATAAAGGGTTGGGTGGGGTCTCGATCCCGGGCCCCCTCAGCGTGGCTCCAGCACGCTAACCGCTTCGCCATGGCGGCTTGACAGACTCCTGGCGAGAGTAAGCCGTGACCCTAACACCGGAGGGTGGTAAACGCCCTTTATCTAAAGCCAATCACGTTATAGCACACAAAACTGCCATAGGTTGATCAAAAATGGGTCGTTCGCATATCAAACGAATCAGCGTTCAATGACGCATCTTTTCGACACAACATGGTGGCGAAAAAATTAATATCGGAAGCTTGTAGGGCCCCTCAAACATCTGTCCCGATTGGGGAGGGCTTAAGCCCTCTGTACAATGTCAATTGCCGGTGGTGGTATGCGCACAAATGTGTCAGTTGTTGAACAAAAAACATTGGTATGATGGATAAGATCAAGAAAAAGTTTGAAATTTTGAAGAAAGAAATAAAGGGTTGGGTGGGGTCTCGATCCCGGGCCCCCTCAGCGTGGCTCCAGCACGCTAACCGCTTCGCCATGGCGGCTTGACAGACTCCTGGCGAGAGTAAGCCGTGACCCTAACACCGGAGGGTGGTAAACGCCCTTTATCTAAAGCCAATCACGTTATAGCACACAAAACTGCCATAGGTTGATCAAAAATGGGTCGTTCGCATATCAAACGAATCAGCGTTCAATGACGCATCTTTTCGACACAACATGGTGGCGAAAAAATTAATATCGGAAGCTTGTAGGGCCCCTCAAACATCTGTCCCGATTGGGGAGGGCTTAAGCCCTCTGTACAATGTCAATTGCCGGTGGTGGTATGCGCACAAATGTGTCAGTTGTTGAACAAAAAACATTGGTATGATGGATAAGATCAAGAAAAAGTTTGAAATTTTGAAGAAAGAAATAAAGGGTTGGGTGGGGTCTCGATCCCGGGCCCCCTCAGCGTGGCTCCAGCACGCTAACCGCTTCGCCATGGCGGCTTGACAGACTCCTGGCGAGAGTAAGCCGTGACCCTAACACCGGAGGGTGGTAAACGCCCTTTATCTAAAGCCAATCACGTTATAGCACACAAAACTGCCATAGGTTGATCAAAAATGGGTCGTTCGCATATCAAACGAATCAGCGTTCAATGACGCATCTTTTCGACACAACATGGTGGCGAAAAAATTAATATCGGAAGCTTGTAGGGCCCCTCAAACATCTGTCCCGATTGGGGAGGGCTTAAGCCCTCTGTACAATGTCAATTGCCGGTGGTGGTATGCGCACAAATGTGTCAGTTGTTGAACAAAAAACATTGGTATGATGGATAAGATCAAGAAAAAGTTTGAAATTTTGAAGAAAGAAATAAAGGGTTGGGTGGGGTCTCGATCCCGGGCCCCCTCAGCGTGGCTCCAGCACGCTAACCGCTTCGCCATGGCGGCTTGACAGACTCCTGGCGAGAGTAAGCCGTGACCCTAACACCGGAGGGTGGTAAACGCCCTTTATCTAAAGCCAATCACGTTATAGCACACAAAACTGCCATAGGTTGATCAAAAATGGGTCGTTCGCATATCAAACGAATCAGCGTTCAATGACGCATCTTTTCGACACAACATGGTGGCGAAAAAATTAATATCGGAAGCTTGTAGGGCCCCTCAAACATCTGTCCCGATTGGGGAGGGCTTAAGCCCTCTGTACAATGTCAATTGCCGGTGGTGGTATGCGCACAAATGTGTCAGTTGTTGAACAAAAAACATTGGTATGATGGATAAGATCAAGAAAAAGTTTGAAATTTTGAAGAAAGAAATAAAGGGTTGGGTGGGGTCTCGATCCCGGGCCCCCTCAGCGTGGCTCCAGCACGCTAACCGCTTCGCCATGGCGGCTTGACAGACTCCTGGCGAGAGTAAGCCGTGACCCTAACACCGGAGGGTGGTAAACGCCCTTTATCTAAAGCCAATCACGTTATAGCACACAAAACTGCCATAGGTTGATCAAAAATGGGTCGTTCGCATATCAAACGAATCAGCGTTCAATGACGCATCTTTTCGACACAACATGGTGGCGAAAAAATTAATATCGGAAGCTTGTAGGGCCCCTCAAACATCTGTCCCGATTGGGGAGGGCTTAAGCCCTCTGTACAATGTCAATTGCCGGTGGTGGTATGCGCACAAATGTGTCAGTTGTTGAACAAAAAACATTGGTATGATGGATAAGATCAAGAAAAAGTTTGAAATTTTGAAGAAAGAAATAAAGGGTTGGGTGGGGTCTCGATCCCGGGCCCCCTCAGCGTGGCTCCAGCACGCTAACCGCTTCGCCATGGCGGCTTGACAGACTCCTGGCGAGAGTAAGCCGTGACCCTAACACCGGAGGGTGGTAAACGCCCTTTATCTAAAGCCAATCACGTTATAGCACACAAAACTGCCATAGGTTGATCAAAAATGGGTCGTTCGCATATCAAACGAATCAGCGTTCAATGATGCATCTTTTCGACACAACATGGTGGCGAAAAAATTAATATCGGAAGCTTGTAGGGCCCCTCAAACATCTGTCCCGATTGGGGAGGGCTTAAGCCCTCTGTACAATGTCAATTGCCGGTGGTGGTATGCGCACAAATGTGTCAGTTGTTGAACAAAAAACATTGGTATGATGGATAAGATCAAGAAAAAGTTTGAAATTTTGAAGAAAGAAATAAAGGGTTGGGTGGGGTCTCGATCCCGGGCCCCCTCAGCGTGGCTCCAGCACGCTAACCGCTTCGCCATGGCGGCTTGACAGACTCCTGGCGAGAGTAAGCCGTGACCCTAACACCGGAGGGTGGTAAACGCCCTTTATCTAAAGCCAATCACGTTATAGCACACAAAACTGCCATAGGTTGATCAAAAATGGGTCGTTCGCATATCAAACGAATCAGCGTTCAATGACGCATCTTTTCGACACAACATGGTGGCGAAAAAATTAATATCGGAAGCTTGTAGGGCCCCTCAAACATCTGTCCCGATTGGGGAGGGCTTAAGCCCTCTGTACAATGTCAATTGCCGGTGGTGGTATGCGCACAAATGTGTCAGTTGTTGAACAAAAAACATTGGTATGATGGATAAGATCAAGAAAAAGTTTGAAATTTTGAAGAAAGAAATAAAGGGTTGGGTGGGGTCTCGATCCCGGGCCCCCTCAGCGTGGCTCCAGCACGCTAACCGCTTCGCCATGGCGGCTTGACAGACTCCTGGCGAGAGTAAGCCGTGACCCTAACACCGGAGGGTGGTAAACGCCCTTTATCTAAAGCCAATCACGTTATAGCACACAAAACTGCCATAGGTTGATCAAAAATGGGTCGTTCGCATATCAAACGAATCAGCGTTCAATGACGCATCTTTTCGACACAACATGGTGGCGAAAAAATTAATATCGGAAGCTTGTAGGGCCCCTCAAACATCTGTCCCGATTGGGGAGGGCTTAAGCCCTCTGTACAATGTCAATTGCCGGTGGTGGTATGCGCACAAATGTGTCAGTTGTTGAACAAAAAACATTGGTATGATGGATAAGATCAAGAAAAAGTTTGAAATTTTGAAGAAAAAAATAAAGGGTTGGGTGGGGTCTCGATCCCGGGCCCCCTCAGCGTGGCTCCAGCACGCTAACCGCTTCGCCATGGCGGCTTGACAGACTCCTGGCGAGAGTAAGCCGTGACCCTAACACCGGAGGGTGGTAAACGCCCTTTATCTAAAGCCAATCACGTTATAGCACACAAAACTGCCATAGGTTGATCAAAAATGGGTCGTTCGCATATCAAACGAATCAGCGTTCAATGACGCATCTTTTCGACACAACATGGTGGCGAAAAAATTAATATCGGAAGCTTGTAGGGCCCCTCAAACATCTGTCCCGATTGGGGAGGGCTTAAGCCCTCTGTACAATGTCAATTGCCGGTGGTGGTATGCGCACAAATGTGTCAGTTGTTGAACAAAAAACATTGGTATGATGGATAAGATCAAGAAAAAGTTTGAAATTTTGAAGAAAGAAATAAAGGGTTGGGTGGGGTCTCGATCCCGGGCCCCCTCAGCGTGGCTCCAGCACGCTAACCGCTTCGCCATGGCGGCTTGACAGACTCCTGGCGAGAGTAAGCCGTGACCCTAACACCGGAGGGTGGTAAACGCCCTTTATCTAAAGCCAATCACGTTATAGCACACAAAACTGCCATAGGTTGATCAAAAATGGGTCGTTCGCATATCAAACGAATCAGCGTTCAATGACGCATCTTTTCGACACAACATGGTGGCGAAAAAATTAATATCGGAAGCTTGTAGGGCCCCTCAAACATCTGTCCCGATTGGGGAGGGCTTAAGCCCTCTGTATAATGTCAGTTGCCGGTGGTGGTATGCGCACAAATGTGTCAGTTGTTGAACAAAAAACATTGGTATGATGGATAAGATCAAGAAAAAGTTTGAAATTTTGAAGAAAAAAATATAGGGTTGGGTGGGGTCTCGATCCCTCAGGTGGCTCGAGCACGCCAACCGCTTCGCCATGGCGGCTTGACAGACTCCTGGCGAGAGTAAGCCGTGACCCTAACACCGGAGGGTGGTAAACGCCCTTTATCTAAAGCCAATCACGTTATAGCACACAAAACTGCCATAGGTTGATCAAAAATGGGTCGTTCGCATATCAAACGAATCAGCGTTCAATGACGCATCTTTTCGACACAACATGGTGGCGAAAAAATTAATATCGGAAGCTTGTAGGGCCCCTCAAACATCTGTCCCGATTGGGGAGGGCTTAAGCCCTCTGTACAATGTCAATTGCCGGTGGTGGTATGCGCACAAATGTGTCAGTTGTTGAACAAAAAACATTGGTATGATGGATAAGATCAAGAAAAAGTTTGAAATTTTGAAGAAAGAAATAAAGGGTTGGGTGGGGTCTCGATCCCGGGCCCCCTCAGCGTGGCTCCAGCACGCTAACCGCTTCGCCATGGCGGCTTGACAGACTCCTGGCGAGAGTAAGCCGTGACCCTAACACCGGAGGGTGGTAAACGCCCTTTATCTAAAGCCAATCACGTTATAGCACACAAAACTGCCATAGGTTGATCAAAAATGGGTCATTCGCATATCAAACGAATCAGCGTTCAATGACGCATCTTTTCGACACAACATGGTGGCGAAAAAATTAATATCGGAAGCTTGTAGGGCCCCTCAAACATCTGTCCCGATTGGGGAGGGCTTAAGCCCTCTGTACAATGTCAATTGCCGGTGGTGGTATGCGCACAAATGTGTCAGTTGTTGAACAAAAAACATTGGTATGATGGATAAGATCAAGAAAAAGTTTGAAATTTTGAAGAAAGAAATAAAGGGTTGGGTGGGGTCTCGATCCCGGGCCCCCTCAGCGTGGCTCCAGCACGCTAACCGCTTCGCCATGGCGGCTTGACAGACTCCTGGCGAGAGTAAGCCGTGACCCTAACACCGGAGGGTGGTAAACGCCCTTTATCTAAAGCCAATCACGTTATAGCACACAAAACTGCCATAGGTTGATCAAAAATGGGTCGTTCGCATATCAAACGAATCAGCGTTCAATGACGCATCTTTTCGACACAACATGGTGGCGAAAAAATTAATATCGGAAGCTTGTAGGGCCCCTCAAACATCTGTCCCGATTGGGGAGGGCTTAAGCCCTCTGTACAATGTCAATTGCCGGTGGTGGTATGCGCACAAATGTGTCAGTTGTTGAACAAAAAACATTGGTATGATGGATAAGATCAAGAAAAAGTTTGAAATTTTGAAGAAAGAAATAAAGGGTTGGGTGGGGTCTCGATCCCGGGCCCCCTCAGCGTGGCTCCAGCACGCTAACCGCTTCGCCATGGCGGCTTGACAGACTCCTGGCGAGAGTAAGCCGTGACCCTAACACCGGAGGGTGGTAAACGCCCTTTATCTAAAGCCAATCACGTTATAGCACACAAAACTGCCATAGGTTGATCAAAAATGGGTCGTTCGCATATCAAACGAATCAGCGTTCAATGACGCATCTTTTCGACACAACATGGTGGCGAAAAAATTAATATCGGAAGCTTGTAGGGCCCCTCAAACATCTGTCCCGATTGGGGAGGGCTTAAGCCCTCTGTACAATGTCAATTGCCGGTGGTGGTATGCGCACAAATGTGTCAGTTGTTGAACAAAAAACATTGGTATGATGGATAAGATCAAGGAAAAGTTTGAAATTTTGAAGAAAGAAATAAAGGGTTGGGTGGGGTCTCGATCCCGGGCCCCCTCAGCGTGGCTCCAGCACGCTAACCGCTTCGCCATGGCGGCTTGACAGACTCCTGGCGAGAGTAAGCCGTGACCCTAACACCGGAGGGTGGTAAACGCCCTTTATCTAAAGCCAATCACGTTATAGCACACAAAACTGCCATAGGTTGATCAAAAATGGGTCGTTCGCATATCAAACGAATCAGCGTTCAATGACGCATCTTTTCGACACAACATGGTGGCGAAAAAATTAATATCGGAAGCTTGTAGGGCCCCTCAAACATCTGTCCCGATTGGGGAGGGCTTAAGCCCTCTGTACAATGTCAATTGCCGGTGGTGGTATGCGCACAAATGTGTCAGTTGTTGAACAAAAAACATTGGTATGATGGATAAGATCAAGGAAAAATTTGAAATTTTGAAGAAAGAAATAAAGGGTTGGGTGGGGTCTCGATCCCGGGCCCCCTCAGCGTGGCTCCAGCACGCTAACCGCTTCGCCATGGCGGCTTGACAGACTCCTGGCGAGAGTAAGCCGTGACCCTAACACCGGAGGGTGGTAAACGCCCTTTATCTAAAGCCAATCACGTTATAGCACACAAAACTGCCATAGGTTGATCAAAAATGGGTCGTTCGCATATCAAACGAATCAGCGTTCAATGACGCATCTTTTCGACACAACATGGTGGCGAAAAAATTAATATCGGAAGCTTGTAGGGCCCCTCAAACATCTGTCCCGATTGGGGAGGGCTTAAGCCCTCTGTACAATGTCAATTGCCGGTGGTGGTATGCGCACAAATGTGTCAGTTGTTGAACAAAAAACATTGGTATGATGGATAAGATCAAGAAAAAGTTTGAAATTTTGAAGAAAGAAATAAAGGGTTGGGTGGGGTCTCGATCCCGGGCCCCCTCAGCGTGGCTCCAGCACGCTAACCGCTTCGCCATGGCGGCTTGACAGACTCCTGGCGAGAGTAAGCCGTGACCCTAACACCGGAGGGTGGTAAACGCCCTTTATCTAAAGCCAATCACGTTATAGCACACAAAACTGCCATAGGTTGATCAAAAATGGGTCGTTCGCATATCAAACGAATCAGCGTTCAATGACGCATCTTTTCGACACAACATGGTGGCGAAAAAATTAATATCGGAAGCTTGTAGGGCCCCTCAAACATCTGTCCCGATTGGGGAGGGCTTAAGCCCTCTGTACAATGTCAATTGCCGGTGGTGGTATGCGCACAAATGTGTCAGTTGTTGAACAAAAAACATTGGTATGATGGATAAGATCAAGAAAAAGTTTGAAATTTTGAAGAAAGAAATAAAGGGTTGGGTGGGGTCTCGATCCCGGGCCCCCTCAGCGTGGCTCCAGCACGCTAACCGCTTCGCCATGGCGGCTTGACAGACTCCTGGCGAGAGTAAGCCGTGACCCTAACACCGGAGGGTGGTAAACGCCCTTTATCTAAAGCCAATCACGTTATAGCACACAAAACTGCCATAGGTTGATCAAAAATGGGTCGTTCGCATATCAAACGAATCAGCGTTCAATGACGCATCTTTTCGACACAACATGGTGGCGAAAAAATTAATATCGGAAGCTTGTAGGGCCCCTCAAACATCTGTCCCGATTGGGGAGGGCTTAAGCCCTCTGTACAATGTCAATTGCCGGTGGTGGTATGCGCACAAATGTGTCAGTTGTTGAACAAAAAACATTGGTATGATGGATAAGATCAAGGAAAAGTTTGAAATTTTGAAGAAAGAAATAAAGGGTTGGGTGGGGTCTCGATCCCGGGCCCCCTCAGCGTGGCTCCAGCACGCTAACCGCTTCGCCATGGCGGCTTGACAGACTCCTGGCGAGAGTAAGCCGTGACCCTAACACCGGAGGGTGGTAAACGCCCTTTATCTAAAGCCAATCACGTTATAGCACACAAAACTGCCATAGGTTGATCACAAATGGGTCGTTCGCATATCAAACGAATCAGCGTTCAATGACGCATCTTTTCGACACAACATGGTGGCGAAAAAATTAATATCGGAAGCTTGTAGGGCCCCTCAAACATCTGTCCCGATTGGGGAGGGCTTAAGCCCTCTGTACAATGTCAATTGCCGGTGGTGGTATGCGCACAAATGTGTCAGTTGTTGAACAAAAAACATTGGTATGATGGATAAGATCAAGGAAAAGTTTGAAATTTTGAAGAAAGAAATAAAGGGTTGGGTGGGGTCTCGATCCCGGGCCCCCTCAGCGTGGCTCCAGCACGCTAACCGCTTCGCCATGGCGGCTTGACAGACTCCTGGCGAGAGTAAGCCGTGACCCTAACACCGGAGGGTGGTAAACGCCCTTTATCTAAAGCCAATCACGTTATAGCACACAAAACTGCCATAGGTTGATCAAAAATGGGTCGTTCGCATATCAAACGAATCAGCGTTCAATGACGCATCTTTTCGACACAACATGGTGGCGAAAAAATTAATATCGGAAGCTTGTAGGGCCCCTCAAACATCTGTCCCGATTGGGGAGGGCTTAAGCCCTCTGTACAATGTCAATTGCCGGTGGTGGTATGCGCACAAATGTGTCAGTTGTTGAACAAAAAACATTGGTATGATGGATAAGATCAAGAAAAAGTTTGAAATTTTGAAGAAAGAAATAAAGGGTTGGGTGGGGTCTCGATCCCGGGCCCCCTCAGCGTGGCTCCAGCACGCTAACCGCTTCGCCATGGCGGCTTGACAGACTCCTGGCGAGAGTAAGCCGTGACCCTAACACCGGAGGGTGGTAAACGCCCTTTATCTAAAGCCAATCACGTTATAGCACACAAAACTGCCATAGGTTGATCAAAAATGGGTCGTTCGCATATCAAACGAATCAGCGTTCAATGACGCATCTTTTCGACACAACATGGTGGCGAAAAAATTAATATCGGAAGCTTGTAGGGCCCCTCAAACATCTGTCCCGATTGGGGAGGGCTTAAGCCCTCTGTACAATGTCAATTGCCGGTGGTGGTATGCGCACAAATGTGTCAGTTGTTGAACAAAAAACATTGGTATGATGGATAAGATCAAGAAAAAGTTTGAAATTTTGAAGAAAGAAATAAAGGGTTGGGTGGGGTCTCGATCCCGGGCCCCCTCAGCGTGGCTCCAGCACGCTAACCGCTTCGCCATGGCGGCTTGACAGACTCCTGGCGAGAGTAAGCCGTGACCCTAACACCGGAGGGTGGTAAACGCCCTTTATCTAAAGCCAATCACGTTATAGCACACAAAACTGCCATAGGTTGATCAAAAATGGGTCGTTCGCATATCAAACGAATCAGCGTTCAATGACGCATCTTTTCGACACAACATGGTGGCGAAAAAATTAATATCGGAAGCTTGTAGGGCCCCTCAAACATCTGTCCCGATTGGGGAGGGCTTAAGCCCTCTGTACAATGTCAATTGCCGGTGGTGGTATGCGCACAAATGTGTCAGTTGTTGAACAAAAAACATTGGTATGATGGATAAGATCAAGAAAAAGTTTGAAATTTTGAAGAAAGAAATAAAGGGTTGGGTGGGGTCTCGATCCCGGGCCCCCTCAGCGTGGCTCCAGCACGCTAACCGCTTCGCCATGGCGGCTTGACAGACTCCTGGCGAGAGTAAGCCGTGACCCTAACACCGGAGGGTGGTAAACGCCCTTTATCTAAAGCCAATCACGTTATAGCACACAAAACTGCCATAGGTTGATCAAAAATGGGTCGTTCGCATATCAAACGAATCAGCGTTCAATGACGCATCTTTTCGACACAACATGGTGGCGAAAAAATTAATATCGGAAGCTTGTAGGGCCCCTCAAACATCTGTCCCGATTGGGGAGGGCTTAAGCCCTCTGTACAATGTCAATTGCCGGTGGTGGTATGCGCACAAATGTGTCAGTTGTTGAACAAAAAACATTGGTATGATGGATAAGATCAAGAAAAAGTTTGAAATTTTGAAGAAAGAAATAAAGGGTTGGGTGGGGTCTCGATCCCGGGCCCCCTCAGCGTGGCTCCAGCACGCTAACCGCTTCGCCATGGCGGCTTGACAGACTCCTGGCGAGAGTAAGCCGTGACCCTAACACCGGAGGGTGGTAAACGCCCTTTATCTAAAGCCAATCACGTTATAGCACACAAAACTGCCATAGGTTGATCAAAAATGGGTCGTTCGCATATCAAACGAATCAGCGTTCAATGACGCATCTTTTCGACACAATATGGTGGCGAAAAAATTAATATCGGAAGCTTGTAGGGCCCCTCAAACATCTGTCCCGATTGGGGAGGGCTTAAGCCCTCTGTACAATGTCAATTGCCGGTGGTGGTATGCGCACAAATGTGTCAGTTGTTGAACAAAAAACATTGGTATGATGGATAAGATCAAGGAAAAGTTTGAAATTTTGAAGAAAGAAATAAAGGGTTGGGTGGGGTCTCGATCCCGGGCCCCCTCAGCGTGGCTCCAGCACGCTAACCGCTTCGCCATGGCGGCTTGACAGACTCCTGGCGAGAGTAAGCCGTGACCCTAACACCGGAGGGTGGTAAACGCCCTTTATCTAAAGCCAATCACGTTATAGCACACAAAACTGCCATAGGTTGATCAAAAATGGGTCGTTCGCATATCAAACGAATCAGCGTTTAATCACGCATCTTTTCTTTTCTGTCCCGATTGGGGAGGGCTTAAGCCCTCTGTACAATGTTAATTGCCGGTGGTGGTATGCGCACAAATGTGGGGTGGGGTCTCGATCCCGGGCCCCCTCAGCGTGGCTCCAGCACGCTAACCGCTTCGCCATGGCGGCTTGACAGACTCCTGGCGAGAGTAAGCCGTGACCCTAACACCGGAAGGTGGTAAACGCCCTCTGTACAATGTTAATTGCCGGTGGTGGTATGCGCACAAATGTGGGGTGGGGTCTCGATCCCGGGCCCCCTCAGCGTGGCTCCAGCACGCTAACCGCTTCGCCATGGCGGCTTGACAGACTCCTGGCGAGAGTAAGCCGTGACCCTAACACCGGAGGGTGGTAAACGCCCTTTATCTAAAGCCAATCACGTTATAGCACACAAAACTGCCATAGGTTGATCAAAAATGGGTCGTTCGCATATCAAATGCGTTCAATGACGCATCTTTTCGACACAACATGGTGGCGAAAAAATTAATATCGGAAGCTTGTAGGGCCCCTCAAACATCTGTCCCGATTGGGGAGGGCTTAAGCCCTCTGTACAATGTCAATTGCCGGTGGTGGTATGCGCACAAATGTGTCAGTTGTTGAACAAAAAACATTGGTATGATGGATAAGATCAAGAAAAAGTTTGAAATTTTGAAGAAAGAAATAAAGGGTTGGGTGGGGTCTCGATCCCGGGCCCCCTCAGCGTGGCTCCAGCACGCTAACCGCTTCGCCATGGCGGCTTGACAGACTCCTGGCGAGAGTAAGCCGTGACCCTAACACCGGAGGGTGGTAAACGCCCTTTATCTAAAGCCAATCACGTTATAGCACACAAAACTGCCATAGGTTGATCAAAAATGGGTCGTTCGCATATCAAACGAATCAGCGTTCAATGACGCATCTTTTCGACACAACATGGTGGCGAAAAAATTAATATCGGAAGCTTGTAGGGCCCCTCAAACATCTGTCCCGATTGGGGAGGGCTTAAGCCCTCTGTACAATGTCAATTGCCGGTGGTGGTATGCGCACAAATGTGTCAGTTGTTGAACAAAAAACATTGGTATGATGGATAAGATCAAGAAAAAGTTTGAAATTTTGAAGAAAGAAATAAAGGGTTGGGTGGGGTCTCGATCCCGGGCCCCCTCAGCGTGGCTCCAGCACGCTAACCGCTTCGCCATGGCGGCTTGACAGACTCCTGGCGAGAGTAAGCCGTGACCCTAACACCGGAGGGTGGTAAACGCCCTTTATCTAAAGCCAATCACGTTATAGCACACAAAACTGCCATAGGTTGATCAAAAATGGGTCGTTCGCATATCAAACGAATCAGCGTTCAATGACGCATCTTTTCGACACAACATGGTGGCGAAAAAATTAATATCGGAAGCTTGTAGGGCCCCTCAAACATCTGTCCCGATTGGGGAGGGCTTAAGCCCTCTGTACAATGTCAATTGCCGGTGGTGGTATGCGCACAAATGTGTCAGTTGTTGAACAAAAAACATTGGTATGATGGATAAGATCAAGGAAAAGTTTGAAATTTTGAAGAAAGAAATAAAGGGTTGGGTGGGGTCTCGATCCCGGGCCCCCTCAGCGTGGCTCCAGCACGCTAACCGCTTCGCCATGGCGGCTTGACAGACTCCTGGCGAGAGTAAGCCGTGACCCTAACACCGGAGGGTGGTAAACGCCCTTTATCTAAAGCCAATCACGTTATAGCACACAAAACTGCCATAGGTTGATCAAAAATGGGTCGTTCGCATATCAAACGGATCAGCGTTCAATGACGCATCTTTTCTTTTCTGTCCCGATTGGGGAGGGCTTAAGCCCTCTGTACAATGTTAATTGCCGGTGGTGGTATGCGCACAAATGTGGGGTGGGGTCTCGATCCCGGGCCCCCTCAGCGTGGCTCCAGCACGCTAACCGCTTCGCCATGGCGGCTTGACAGAATCCTGGCGAGAGTAAGCCGTGACCCTAACACCGGAAGGTGGTAAACGCCCTCTGTACAATGTTAATTGCCGGTGGTGGTATGCGCACAAATGTGGGGTGGGGTCTCGATCCCGGGCCCCCTCAGCGTGGCTCCAGCACGCTAACCGCTTCGCCATGGCGGCTTGACAGACTCCTGGCGAGAGTAAGCCGTGACCCTAACACCGGAGGGTGGTAAACGCCCTTTATCTAAAGCCAATCACGTTATAGCACACAAAACTGCCATAGGTTGATCAAAAATGGGTCGTTCGCATATCAAACGAATCAGCGTTCAATGACGCATCTTTTCGACACAACATGGTGGCGAAAAAATTAATATCGGAAGCTTGTAGGGCCCCTCAAACATCTGTCCCGATTGGGGAGGGCTTAAGCCCTCTGTACAATGTCAATTGCCGGTGGTGGTATGCGCACAAATGTGTCAGTTGTTGAACAAAAAACATTGGTATGATGGATAAGATCAAGAAAAAGTTTGAAATTTTGAAGAAAGAAATAAAGGGTTGGGTGGGGTCTCGATCCCGGGCCCCCTCAGCGTGGCTCCAGCACGCTAACCGCTTCGCCATGGCGGCTTGACAGACTCCTGGCGAGAGTAAGCCGTGACCCTAACACCGGAGGGTGGTAAACGCCCTTTATCTAAAGCCAATCACGTTATAGCACACAAAACTGCCATAGGTTGATCAAAAATGGGTCGTTCGCATATCAAACGAATCAGCGTTCAATGACGCATCTTTTCTTTTCTGTCCCGATTGGGGAGGGCTTAAGCCCTCTGTACAATGTTAATTGCCGGTGGTGGTATGCGCACAAATGTGGGGTGGGGTCTCGATCCCGGGCCCCCTCAGCGTGGCTCCAGCACGCTAACCGCTTCGCCATGGCGGCTTGACAGACTCCTGGCGAGAGTAAGCCGTGACCCTAACACCGGAGGGTGGTAAACGCCCTCTGTACAATGTTAATTGCCGGTGGTGGTATGCGCACAAATGTGGGGTGGGGTCTCGATCCCGGGCCCCCTCAGCGTGGCTCCAGCACGCTAACCGCTTCGCCATGGCGGCTTGACAGACTCCTGGCGAGAGTAAGCCGTGACCCTAACACCGGAGGGTGGTAAACGCCCTTTGTCTAAAGCCAATCACGTTATAGCACACAAAACTGCCATAGGTTGATCAAAAATGGGTCGTTCGCATATCAAATGCGTTCAATGACGCATCTTTTCGACACAACATGGTGGCGAAAAAATTAATATCGGAAGCTTGTAGGGCCCCTCAAACATCTGTCCCGATTGGGGAGGGCTTAAGCCCTCTGTACAATGTCAATTGCCGGTGGTGGTATGCGCAGTAAGCCGTGTCAGCGTTCAATGACGCATCTTTTCGACACAACATGGTGGCGAAAAAATTAATATCGGAAGCTTGTAGGGCCCCTCAAACATCTGTCCCGATTGGGGAGGGCTTAAGCCCTCTGTACAATGTCAATTGCCGGTGGTGGTATGCGCACAAATGTGTCACTTGTTGAACAAAAAACATTGGTATGATGGATAAGATCAAGAAAAAGTTGGAAAGTTTGACGAAAAAAATAAAGGGTTGGGTGGGGTCTCGATCCCGGGCCCCCCTGAGTGTAGCTCCAGCACGCTCACCGCTTCGCCATCGCGGCTTGACAGACTCCTGGCGAGAGTAAGCCGTGACCCTCACACCGGAGGGTGGTAAACGCCCTTTATCTAAAGCCAATCACGTTATAGCACACAAAACTGTTCTTGGTTGATCCAAAATGGGTCGTTCGCATATCAAACAAATCAGCGTTCAATGACGCATCTTTTCAGCACAAAATCGTGGCGAAAAATTAATATCGGAAGCTTGTAGGGCCCCTCAAACATTTGTTCCGATTGGGGAGGACTTAAGCCCTTTGTATAATGTCAATTCTCGGTGGTGGTATGCGCACAAATGTGTCAGTTGTTGAACAAAAAACATTGGTATGATGGATAAGATCAAGAAAAAGTTGGAAAGTTTGACGAAAAAAATAAAGGGTTGGGTGGGGTCTCGATCCCGGGCCCCCCTGTGTGTAGCTCCAGCACGCTCACCGCTTCGCCATCGCGGCTTGACAGACTCCTGGCGAGAGTAAGCCGTGACCCTCACACCGGAGGGTGGTAAACGCCCTTTATCTAAAGCCAATCACGTTATAGCACACAAAACTGTTCTTGGTTGATCCAAAATGGGTCGTTCGCATATCAAACAAATCAGCGTTCAATGACGCATCTTTTCAGCACAACATCGTGGCGAAAAATTAATATCGGAAGCTTGTAGGGCCCCTCAAACATTTGTTCCGATTGGGGAGGGCTTAAGCCCTTTGTATAATGTCAATTCTCGGTGGAGGTATGCGCACAAATGCGTCAGTTGTTGAACAAAAAACATTGGTATGATGGCTAAGATCAAGAAAAAGTTTGAAATTTTGAAGAAAAAAATAAAGGGTTCGGCGGGGTCTCGATCCCGGGCCCCCCTTAGTGTGGCTCCAGCACGCAAACCGCTTCGCCATCGCGGCTCGACAGACTACTGGCGAGAGTAAGCCGCGACCCTAACACCGGAAATTTTGAAGAAAAAAAATAAAGGTTTGTTGGGGTCTTGATCCCGGGCATAGTAAGCTTGTAGGGCCCCTCAAACATTTTTTCAGGTCGGGAAGGGCTTCGAAGTAGGTTAAATGGTGTATAAAGTTAATTCTCGGTGGTGATATATGCACAAATATGTCAGTTGTTAAAAAAAAAGAACATTTGTAAGATCAAGAAAGTGTTTGAATTTTTGAGAAAAAATGGCTCAGTTAGTTAGATGCTTGTTTAAAAGATTATTGTCTGTTAATTTAATATCCTTCAACTGCACAGTGCACTCAGAAGGGGGGGGGGGCGAAAGGGTTTAATTTAATTATAATGAACGATTTTTTTGAAGAATCAAAATCGATCTGAAGAAAATAACAGTAGGAATTCCATTTTGCCAACTCAAATCTAGAAATATCTTTCAGAATGCAACAAATTGATGCTATTTCCCATTATTATTCTAGGGTGATGACCTTCTTTTGGGGCTTGCGATTGGCCCCCCGCCCCCAACAATTTTTTTTGACAAATACACGCCACATTTTTAACGTCATGATACCATAACACACTGCACAATAAGCATCTCTTTACAATAAACATAACAAAGACAACACGCGGTAAATGGGTATTCCCCGAGAATTCGCTATTCATTGAGTATTATATTACTTCACTGCACAATATAGATCCGGGACAAAAAAAGTGCAGTCTGCATACCCATAAGTTGAGTGGCGAATAGAGCGACTATTTTAACTAACAGAGGACTGGATTCTGTAACAAGGTAAGACAAAACACTTCGTTTGTATTTATCCTTGTATTATAAAACGGACGAAAGATTTGTGTAATTTCAATAAGACATATTCTCACCATGCAAACCCCAAGAAATATAGGAATAGTAACTGATTAGAAACGGTGCTAACGGCCAGGGGCGTGGATTTAGGGGGGACGTGACCCCCCCCCCCCCCCTCCCGCCCCCTTGAACTCAGAAAGGGGTGGGGGGCGAAAGGGTCTTGGTCCCTATGTAACCCAAATTGTACATCGACCTATAAATGTGTCAAACTATTCAGTGAGAAAACCTTCAATTGAAAGTATCGGTATCTGACAAATCTGGAATCCCAATCCTGACAGTCAACCAGCACCCATCAAGTCAGTCAGTCCCTTAGTTATTGTACCTGGATCCAATTTTTCCTGGATTCTGTCAGTCGTGACGATCATTCTGACCTAGCTTCACAAAAAATAAATAAATAAAACACGAAGCTGTATTGGGTCTGGCAGGGGTTTTCAATCTGGGGGTGGGGTGGTTAATTTTTGGGACATTCTAATATGTAAAATAAAGTTTAAATAATTAAATAATCCAAGTCGTTCTATTCAATCAGACTATACTCTTCAAACAGTCTAGTAGTTATCTAGGGCTGAGATAGTTTGTTAGTATCGATCGTATATGAAACACGAAGCTGTAATATGACTAGAGGAAGCTAGTTATCCAGAGCAATATGCATAACACTTAAAGGGATTGTAAAGAGATTTGTATGTGTATCGGGGACACTGATAGCATCAATTTGCACCATTCCAATTTCCATTCCGATCTACTGGATGCTACTATTGATATCTCTGCAGATCATTGTCATTGAAGTCTTAAAACGTGTGGAATTACAAGAACCCGATACACATACAAAGTATAGAAAACCTCTTTACAATCCCTTTAACGCCCCTCGTTGTGCAATTTGAGCTTTGAAATACTTTGTAATGTTAAAAATTCAAAAGGAAGTTTTAAATTACTACACTTCATTATGTATCGAAACTGATAAAATTTACTAGACAATTAAAGTACGATCGCATTCAAGCATGGTAGATTCATAAACGACCTTGTGGGTTTAGCCAAAATGCAGCTTTGATATTATTGCAGTCCTGATAATACTTTGTTTTACGTTGCTCTTTCAGAATGGACTGGAATTCGGTGAGATTTTTACTTCTGGTGACCGGCGTGATGAGTTGTTCAGCTGCTCTCTGCAGACGACGTGCAAAAACTTGTGAATTCTGGCTGGAAGTTGATATGAATCTAACAATGATGGACGAGAAGAATGCTGTTTATCCCTCTGGTGGAAAACTCTATCACTGGAAAGATGACAATAAGCTAACCCCTATCGATCCTGTCAAGGTGATATCTGCTGATGGCTGGGAGACGCCTCGTCTAGTTATTGTGGCTAATGGTACCATGCCAGGACCGTCTATTGAAGTCTATGAAGGACAAGAGGTGACTATTCACGTTAAAAACAAACTTGCCAGCGAATCTACTTCAATTCATTGGCATGGATTGTACCAAAAGGGCACCCCTTGGATGGACGGTGTAGGGTACGTCAGTCACTGCCCGATAGGTCCAGGAGAGTCGTTTACCTACAAGTTTACGGCCAAACCCATCGGATCCTTTATCTATCACGCCCATATTGGAGTCCAACGAACCATGGGACTTTATGGACCCCTTATTGTCAGGAAAAACCTAACTCAAGTACTATATGAGGAATTTTTCGCGATCGTATCGGACTGGAATCACGACTGGGATTCGAGTATAAGTTACCTAAAGATGATTAACGGTATTTTTACCAATAGGAAACCCTACGTTACTACATCATCTATTGACGGCGCTATATTCAGCAGATTTCGGTTTGATTCTGGTTTGATTAATGGTAGAGGTCGAATTATTACGACAGGGAATTTGACAGGTAACGGAGCACCATTAACAGTTTTTACAGTGTCTACTGGATTTCAATATAGATTTCGATGGGCGAACGCAGGTAACATTTATCCTTTCCGAATTGAAATCGACCAACATAATATAACAATAATTGGTTCTGATGGTTATGATTTTAAACCCGTTACTGGTTATTCCTTTATAGTGAACCCCGGTGAGAGATTCGATTTCCTGATAACAGCCAATCAACCCGTTGCCAACTATTGGATTCGTGCTATCACTCTAGAGGCCGGAGTGGAACATATAACCGCGGCTATTTTACGTTATGCAGGTGCCCCTGACGCGGATCCTCTCTCTCAACCTAGAAAATGTGCAGATGGAAACAGGTGTTTGGTACTAAACTGTCCCTTTAAATATTTCCCACGGGCCTATTACTTCGATTGTTATACATTCGACGACTTTAGATCGGTAGAAGAGATGCCAAATCCCGACGCCCTGGAAGAACCGGTCGAAATCTTTTTGAACTTTGCCTTTCCTGGAACCGTTACTAACCGACCTGGTTCTGTGAATGGACGAGCATTTAAAGGTCCGAGTGTTTCAGCTCAAACACAGCCTCAAGATCTCGGTGAATTTATATGTAACGAGGAGGAATGTGAAGAACAAGAACTGTGTGAGTGTATGAATACCGTTAATTTAGACTCTAACAAAATGTATCAAATTGTTCTCACGAATATGGGCATAGGTAAAGGTTGGGCACATCCGGTTCATATGCATGGCCATGGATTCTACGTGGTTAAAATCGGTTACAGTTCGTACAACAAGACAACTGGTAAAATTCTAGAAGAAAACATGGATATAGATTGTGGAGGCGGTGTGGCGCGGCCCAACAGCTATTGTAACGATCCCACATGGGCTGACGAGACTCTTACAGGAAACAACGTACCTGGACTAGAACTGATCAACCCACCTCGTAAAGACACGATCGTCGTGCCATCTGGTGGTTATGTTGTATTAAGAATCAGGGCCGATAATCCTGGTGTATGGTTGATGCATTGTCACATTGAACTTCACAATCATAACGGAATGGCTCTACTACTGAACGAATCGTTTAACAAGCAACCTGAAACACCGCGGGGATTTCCAACATGTGGAAGTTACGTCCCAGAACGTATGGTGAGTGGTGTTGATAGACAAGGTAGGTGGAGTAATCAGTGTAGGACTAATATTACACCGCAATAACAGGTGTGGCGCCAATCAGATGACACCTGACATCACTTTCTTAAAATATTTACTCATTTATTGATATACTTCCTCATAGGAAAGTGCATTAACTTATACCACTATACGTATTGCAATGGGGAACCAAACTCGGATTATCTGCCCCTGAAGATGGCGCCACCGTCTAGGGTCCCGGAAATCGCCAGTACGTTATTGAAACTACAGAACTGAGACCGCACCATGCCTAAAACGTTTATATGGATTTCTACATTTTGTTATATTTACTGTTGGGATCGTTCGTCTTTCTATTATTGTAATTAACAAGAAATCATCTAATTGCGGTGTTAAATGTAAATAGAGGGCGATAGTGCCTAGAAAATTAGAACATATTTATTAAATAGGATGTTCGGCATATTCTAGATTCGATATGGGCCTTGAATAAAATATGTAAAATGAAAATATGGGAATAAAATATGTAAACAGCCCCAAAAGACCTATAACTGCACAAAAATCGCATAATCCCTTCAATTATTCCCCTACCTACCTAAATCAAATCTGATTCAAATTATCTTTAATTTTTTATTTCCTTTTCAGGTGTTACCAATGTGCTTTGGATTTGGCTGGCATTTTTTGTAGCATTTTCCCAACGTTAATTTTCTCATCTTTTTTAATATTTTATATTTCACAGAAATTTAATATTTTAATAACATTTGCTCATGAGTTTACATGTATATATTTTTATATATTGATATGTTTTGATACGAGTACTGTCACAAGTTTACTAAAATTAAGGGTATAGAAATATTTTTTATTAGGTCCTATACTTTGACTTGTTCGATTTAATACTTTTTACACTATTATATCTTTTATAATATATATTTGTTTTTTACAATATTACTGAAATCATTCCTTCCAACTGTGGTTACAAGATTTTGAGTGTTTCAATGATGAAATTTTACATTTGATGAATTATTGAAAAGACTGCTTTGTAATTATGGTTACAAGATTTTGAGTATTTCATTAGTTTAATGATGATGAATTTTTACATTTGATGAATTATTGAAAACACTGCCTTGTAATTTGATATTATTCGTTTTTTCTCAGAACTGAGCTCTTACTGCCGACAAAGTGTTTTTTGATAAAATATTTGCCAGTCAACAATTCTTAAAATTAATCTACGATAAATATCATAATGGTCGAAATTAGCCCACTTTGTCACTTTAATTAAATATCACCACTTAGAATTCATCCATGTTCATTCGTGGTATTATAATTAGACTACATATTTACTATAATGCACGATAAAACCATTAAACTAGAAGTAATTATGGAAAAACGCTTAAATTTAGTGTATTAATGTATATAGTGATTCCATTATGCTTTTTATGACACCATGTAAGTCTAATGTTGAATAAATACTCTTATTGGCCAAGTTTTATGTCATTGTTTATGTACTGTTTTATTTTTGTAACATATTTATTAAAGGGGAATGTTCAGCATTTTGTAGGATCTATTGAGGCCTTGAATATATGTAAATAGCCCCAGAAATTTTAGATTTGCATAAAAATCGCACAATCCCTTCAATTATTCCGTACCTGAATATTTATCTTTCATTTTTTGTATGTGTATGTGTTTTCTATATAAGGCATACTCAAAATGAAATACGAGTCGTATTTTGACTTTCAAACGCTGATATTTATTGATACATTGGTTTTTGAAGGCTTATATTTCGAGGGAGAGTTGTACACATTATTACGGATTAGATTAGCTTAAATATTCCAGATTCTGAAATTTAAAATTGTATTGATGATGAACATATCCCTTTAACTGATATATGAATTTTTTTTTTTAAAAATGACTTAGAAATTATGCTATAATATAATTATATAACTGATTATACAATATACAAGTAATAAAAACACTAGATATATTTTTTATTCGTTTTGTCTTTTATCAATATTATTTCATTGTCTTGATTCCTCCGTCAAGATGATACCTTTGGATTTTTCAACCCGGTTTCCCCTTGTCAGTGATGCAGGTCTAAATAGTTTTCTAAATTTTCATCAAAAACATTAATTTTCACCAAAAGGAATATCATATACGTTAATCATGATACGAGAATAGGATGAAATCTAAAGTAATTAATCAAAACCATAGAAATGTAGATAGGGAATAATAACACAAGATTTATGCTAGTCACGCATGCGTTGAATTGGAGGTATGCCCATAACTTCCGGTTTCTGCAAGAAGTTATATTAATTTAAAAGCCATGATAAACACGATTTAATTTGAACGGAACATCCAGTCTCTCTGACACAGTATCACTTAGAGTCAACTAGTCCTAGAGGAGAAACTAGGTCAACCATAAATTGAAACAGAAGTTCAATAGACGATGAGTAGACTAAGACTTCCAGTCTTATACATTTCTATGTCAAAACGAAGATAAAACATGACAGGTATGAGATTTTATGACTCCATCTTGACGGACAGAATAACTTGAATATTTTTCACTGAATTTCGTGTTTTTATTCACAAAACAGTTACCTTCAATCTAGCGAGATGGAGAATTAAAAGGAATTGTGAAGATGTTTTCTTAATTTATATGTGCATCGGTGATACTGAAACAATTTACACATTTTCAATATTCATCTGTGGTTCCGGCAATTCCACTGTAATTCAAGATCATCAGACGTCATTTTGTTTAAATTGAAGTTGTTGGAAATTAAGAGGCCTACTTGAAAATTGGAATAGTTTAAGTGCTATCAATGTCTCTGATACACATACAAACTTTACCAAACCTCTTTACAATTCTTTTAAGTAAACAAATTAACCTGGATTCGTTGTTTACGAGGGATGCAATCTCTACTGTGTGTTTTTTAAAACGTAATTCTAGCATTACGTTTTTTTCTTAGAGCAATTGATAAAGTCAGATGTTAAGGTTCTAATTTTTTCAAATATTCTGATATAGCGATAGTCTACAATTAAATGAAAACTAGTGTAAATTGTAAATGTAAACAGAGTAGAGTCGGCATTTTATTACCAGTAATTTTCTCAAGACTCGACATATAATTAGAAAATGTGTAAAAGTCGGTGAAATAGTTAAAAAAAAAATTGTTTTTATCTTATTAATATAACTGGGATTCACTAAGGAGCTGAATGTATAGGCTGTATAGACCTTTATAGTAGTGGCGCACGAAGCAGCCATGCTTACTCTTTTCGAAACACCTGATGGTACTTCTCGTATGGGAAGTCCACTACTATATAATTATTGCACCTGATTTTGTCATGTTCTGGACGATATTTTTGATTAACGGAATTGTTTTACCTGTACAGATTTTTTATTGTTGCATAATGAGCGAAAAAAGTACCACGGATATAAAACTTTGAATGATACTAATGTATTCGTTGTTTTACTAGGATTTTTTATCACCACCGAACTAAATGGATAGATAACTTGTGTAGAGTTGTTAAACAAGTCCAGCATATTGTAAGGATATATAAAACACTGTACTGTATGGCTCGAATGGATTTGTCTATAGTGTTTAATGGGATTTCATCATCAAAACTTAATGGATAACCTGTGTAAGGATGTTTATTTTGTTTAAAGGAATACTACCTCTTAAAATGATCAAAAAGCACAATTCTCAAACTTGGTGAAAAAGAGTTTATATTCATTAGGCAACTAATCTTGTCTGGGGTTATAACTAAATGTATAGTCTGATAAATCCAGAAAACTGTCTTATATATTATAATTACTACAAGATATACAAAATATTCAGCGTTTTTTTTTTAATAATAACCTGCAATTTTATGGAAAATTTCTTAGTTTTATGGTTTATTTGATTCTGTTTGTATACTGTAGACACCATTGATGAATATAAACTCTTATTGGCCAAGTTTGAGATCTTAAATGTTGTGTTCATTTTAAGAGGTGGTATCGCTTTATAGGCTTTACCTAATAACAGTCTGGATAGAGAACACTTTGCGATTCGTTTTGTCGTTTAACTGGGGCTTCGTAATTTCATTTTACTGACTTGAAGAGGGGTATACTTGTACCTGCCTAGTTTACGATATCAGCTTCAACTGGAAGCGAACGTTAACTTGTCATCTACCAACAACTATTTAGTTTGCGATATCAGCATTTACTGGAAGTGAACGTTAACTTGTTTTCTACCAACAACTACCTAGTTTGTGATATCAGCATCTACTAAAAGCGACCGTTAACTTGTCATCTACCAGCAACAACCTAGTCTGTGATATCAGCATTTACTGGAAGCGAACGTTAACGTGTCATCTACCAGCAACAACCTAGTCTGTGATATCAGCATTTACTGGAAGCGAACGTTAACTTGTCATCTACCAGCAACAACCTAGTCTGTGATATCAGCATCTACTGGAAGCGAACGTTAACTTGTCATCTACCAACAACTACCTAGTTTGTGATATCAATATCCACTGGAAGCGAATTAACTTGTCATCTACCAACAACAACCTAGTCTGTGATATCAGTTTACTGGAAGTGAACGTTAACTTGTCATCTACCAACAACTACCTAGTTTGCGATATCAGCATTTACTGGAAGTGAACGTTAACTTGTCATCTACCAACAACTACCTAGTTTGTGATATCAGCATTTACTGGAAGCGAACGTTAACTTGTCATCTAACAACAACTACCTAGTTTGTGATATCAGCATTTACTGGAAGCGAACGTTAACTTGTCATCTACCAACAACTATCTAGTTTGCTATATCAGCTTTTACTGGAAGCGAACGTGAACTTGTCATATACCAACAACTACCTAGTTTGCGATATCAGCATTTACTGGAACGTTAACTTGTCATCTACCAACAACTACCCAGTTTACGATATCAGTTTACTGGAAGCGAACGTTAACTTGTCATCTACCAGCAACTACCTAGTTTGCGATATCAGCATTTACTGGAAGCGAACGTTAACTTGTCATCTACCTACCAACAACTACCTAGTCTGTGATATCAGCATCCACTGGAAGCGAACGTTAACTTGTCAACTACTTACAACTACCTAGTTGGCGATATCAGCATTTACTAGAAGCGAACGTTAACTTGTCATCTACCTACCAACAACTACCTAGTTTGTGATATCAGCATTTACTGGAAGCGAACGTTAACTTGTCATCAACCAACAACTACCTAGTTTGCGATATCAGCATTTACTGGAAGTGAACGTTAACTTGTCATCTACCAACAACTACCTAGTTTGTGATATCAGCATTTACTGGAACGTTAACTTGTCATCTAACAACAACTACCTAGTTTGTGATATCAGCATTTACTGGAACGTTAACTTGTCATCTACCAACAACTACCTAGTTTGTGATATCAGCATTTACTGGAACGTTAACTTGTCATCTAACAACAACTACCTAGTTTGTGATATCAGCATTTACTGGAACGTTAACTTGTCATCTAACAACAACTACCTAATAATAATAATAATAATAATAAACTCTTTATTTTACATGGGTCAGAATTAGGTCCTATACCACGAGTGGTAACGGTCCTGTCTCACACCCAGCCCATGGGGACAAACATAGATACAATATACAACATATAGACACCAAAAAAAAAAAAAAAAAAAAAAAAAAAAAAATTTGTGTACAAAGTTTGATGATTTAGAGATCAAGTACATGACCACAGGCTACTGGATATTTTTTTTTTAAGATATACAATATAGCAATATACACAAGTACATGTGTATTAAATGGACATATTATACTCAAGCGATTAGTGTACAGAATTTGATGATTTAGAGATCAAATACATGACCACAGGCTACTGGATATTTTTAAGATATACAATATAGCAATATACACAAGTACATGTGTATTAAATGGACATATTATCCTCAAGCGATTAAGTACATTGCGACAAATTGTAAAAAAAAAAAAAAAAAAAAAAAAAAAAAAAAAAAAAAAAAAATTAATTAAAATTTGTGAAGCCAAAGGTAGGTCAGTGCAAGTGCTGCGAGCGGGCTACCCAACCCTACTCCATTAATGTTCTTATTCTAAATTGGAGGGGGAGGTAGGATTTATCCATGCTCAAGACCAGCTTGAAGGATGTTTACTCATCCCCTGACAGTGTGTTATGAATTTAGATTTGCCAAAAGTGTGAATTGTTTGCCAAAAATGATAATGCCAAATAGAAAACCTGGAAGGGAAATAATTAAAATATGTTATGTCAAAATATAATAAATCTGTAAGAAATGGAACAGCCAAAATACAATTGCAAGAGACAGGACTATAAGTAAGTACTTCGTCCAGACATCTATTCCACCTACACTATAACTGAAAGAAGAAAGTTAACCGTTAGTTAGTTAGTATTTTAGTTCCGATATCCTCTGCAACTCTGAGTAGAACTACTTCAACTGTAAAGGGCAAGATAACTCTTATTAAATATTGACGATGAGAAGTCTTCAGCAGTCTAAAAAGTAAAGACACCACAACTGCAAGAGACAGGTAAACCATTAGTAAGTATTTATGAGCAGATTCCATGCAACGCTATGACTATAACTACTTGAATTGAATGTAAGAGGCAAGATAACTATTATTAAATATTGTTGATGAAATTCTACTGCAATCTAAAAGTAAAGAAGAAGAACTGCACTGCTTCAACTAGACATGCTCCGAGAGTAAAGAAAACATATTAATAAATATTTTCGTTCAGATCTCTACTGGAATTCAAAAGTAGAGTCACCACAACTGTAAGAAGAAAATTTACAAATACAACTGTAAACAAGATCAATAAAACTACGGCTGCAAAATCTAATTTTAAATTGCATAGAACCAGGTCTGAAAGAAACGGCTCAAAGGCACAGCATCTGCAAACCCATTACTGAAATCAGAGAAACGATCAAGTTAGCCACGACAGTAAATTCTAATTTAAAGAGTTTATTATAGAAAGTAAAGGATACAGTGTAGCGAAGAAAGCCCTCACCTCCTGATCATAAACATTATTTTAACAACGGCAATAAATTCTAATGTAATGAGTTTAGTATAGAAAGTAAAGGATACAGTGTAGCGAAGAAAGCCCTCACCTCCTGATCTTAAACAATCAATTTAACCACTGCAGTAAATTCAATGAGTTTAGTAAAGAAAGTACAGGATACAGCGTAGCGAAGAAAGCCCTCATCTCCTGAACAGAAACAATCAAATTAACCACGGCAGCAAGTTCCACAGGGCACAGAATCAGGGTATAAAGAAACGACCCAAAGGCAAGGCATCTACAAACTGGTAAGTTAAATCCGAGAAACAGTCAAATTAACACGGCAGTTATCAGATTTTAGAGGGTATAGAAGAATGTCTGATAGATACGACTCAAAGGCAAACCCTCTACAAATTCAAACTCAGAAGTTAAATCAGGGAAACTATGAAGTTAACAACGGCAATAAAATCTTAATTTAGAGGGGGATTAAATAGAATACTAAAGTCATCTGAAGTTAAGTCTTCGGGGATAATGATCCTGCAGGTCTGAAAGAAACGGCTCAAAGGCACGGCATCGACAAACTAATAAGTTCAATCAGAGAACAATCGAATTATTAACGGCAGTAAAATCTTATTTAGGGGAAGGGGATTTAATCAGGAGTCTCACTCTCGAAAACCTTACCCAGATAAATTCAGAATTTTAGGATGTACGCCAATCTGATTTGATAATCGAACTCAATATAATATCAATTTTAGTGATTAACCAATCAGAAGACATAGAATACTGAAATCTTCTTAAGTTAAGTCTTCAAGGATAAGGATCCAGGCCTGAAAGACACGGCTCTAAGGCACAGCATCTACTCATAAGATAAAACCACAAAAACATTCAAATTATTAGCGACAGTAGAATCTCATTTTAGAGGGGGATTTAATCAGGAGTCCCATTCTCGAAAACTTAACCTAAATTAATTCAGTATTTTAAGATGTACGGCAATCTGCGTTGATAACAGAACTCAATATAGCATCGATTTTAGTGATTAATCAGTCAGAAGACATAGAATACTAAAATCAACTCAAGTTAAGTTTTCGAGGATAAGGATCTGGTCTGAAAGAAACGGCTCAAAGGCACAGCATAGTTTGTGATATCAGCATTTACTGGAACGTTAACTTGTCATCTAACAACAACTACCTAGTTTGTGATATCAGCATTTTACTGGAAGCAAACGTTAACTTGTCATCAACCAACAACTACCTAGTTTGTGATATCAGATTCCACTGGAAGCGAACGTTAACTTGTCATCTACCAACCAAGGGAATATTTTGTTTAGCGAGCGAATTAAAAACATTTTGTCAGATGAAATAAAACACTCTATCCATGGATATGTTATTATGTCACAATAGTTGACTTTTTAAATCTGGATTTGGAAGAAATCGTGTGGCTATAGAACCATAATGTTGATAATGAAAGGTAGGCTCAAAAACACTTTATATTCGTCAAATTGAATAAGTTTGGATTTTGCGCCAATTTATTTCATGAATAAAATGGTTTAAATGGATTGTGTATCGTGGAAGGTGGCCTTGAATACTGCTACACATCCTTGAGAATGAGTTTTGCGAAACTAGCCCAAATTCTGACCCAATGCCCTCCCCACCCCTACCAATATGAGATAGCTTCCTACGGGTCTGTATTTTCACTCAGACGTTTTGTTCTGTTTTACAAGATCATTAGCCATATACCACTGAATATTTTTTAATGTTAACTTCTTTCAGGAAAAAAGTTGTCGAGAAGATTCTATAGCCGCCATTGTTTTATGGGTGTTTCTATATCCGGTTTACTCATTTACATTCTGATTGGCTTATTCATAAAGTTTCAAACCAATCAGCAGTTTAAACCTGTTGATTCAAATAATGAACATTCGACACCATCATCTGTAGGTAAATAACTTTTATATTTTACACAGACAAGTTTGACAATACAGCTTAGGCTTTTTCTGAAGCTCCTATCTACCAGTTGGTCCTCGGTCAAACCGTCTACCAGTTATCTACCAGCTGGTCCATGGTAGTCTACCAGATTAATCTTAGAATGGTTGTGATTAGCTGAACTATACTTTATTTAATATGGCATTCTTTCTTTAGTATACGAGGTTATCTAGCACGCTAGTCTAGTTATGAAGTTGATATGAGTGATTGATCTCTGTATAGTATACAAGGTTATCTAGCACGCTAGTCTAGTTATGAAGTTGATATGAGTGATTGATCTCTGTATAGTATACAAGGTTATCTAGCCACTAGCCTAGTTCCGAAGTTGATACGAGTGAACTATAATTTATTCAATATGGCGATCTCTGTATAGTATACAAGGTTATCTAGCACGCTAGTCTAGTTCCGAAGTTGATACATGTACGATTGATATCTGTATAGTATACAAGGTTATCTAGCACGCTAGTCTAGTTCCGAAGTTGATACGAGTGATTGATATCTGTATAGTATACAAGGTTATCTAGCCACTAGTCTAGTTTTGAAGTTGATACAAGTGATTGATCTCTGTATAGTATACAAGGTTATCTAGCACGCTAGTCTAGTTTTGAAGTTGATACAAGTGATTGATATCTGTATAGTATACAAGGTTATCTAGCCACTAGTCTAGTTCAGAAGTTGATACGAGTGATTGATATCTGTATAGTATACAAGGTTATCTAGCACGCTAGTCTAGTTCCGAAGTTGATACGAGTGATTGATATCTGTATAGTATACAAGGTTATCTAGCCACTAGTCTAGTTTTGAAGTTGATACAAGTGATTGATCTCTGTATAGTATACAAGATTATCTAGCACGCTAGTCTAGTTCCGAAGTTGATACGAGTGATTGATCTCTGTATAGTATACAAGGTTATCTACCACTCCAGTCTAGTTCAGAAGTTATGAGTGATTGATCTCTGTATAGTATACAAGGTTATCTAGCACGCTAGTCTAGTTCCGAAGTTGATACGAGTTATTGATCCCTGTACAGTATACAAGGTTATCTAGCACGCTAATCTAGTTCCCAAGTTGATACGAGTGATTGATCTCTGTATAGTATACAAGGTTATCTAGCACGCTAGTCTAGTTTGGAAGTTGATACGAGTGATTTATCTCTGTATAGTATACAAGGTTATCTAGCATGCTAGTCTAGTTCTGAAGTTGATACGAGTGATTGATATCTGTATAGTATACAAGGCTATCTAGCACGCTAGTCTAGTTCCGAAGGTGATACGAGTGATTGATCTCTGTATAGTATACAAGGTTATCTAGCCACTAGTCTAGTTCTGAAGTTGATACGAGTGATTGATATCTGTATAGTATACAAGGTTATCTAGCAAGCTAGTCTAGTTCCCAAGTTGATACGGGTGATTGATCTCTGTATAGTATACGAGGTTATCTAGCACGCTAGTCTAGTTCCGAAGTTGATACGAGTGATTGATATCTGTATAGTATACGAGGTTATCTAGCACGCTAGTCTAGTTCCGAAGTTGATACGAGTGATTGATCTCTGTATAGTATACGAGGTTATCTAGCCACAAGTCTAGTTCAGAAGTTGGTACGAGTGAGGATGTAGGAGGACCCAACCATCTATTTGAGTCACTGTGGTTATTTTGTTTCTATTTCTAGTGTGGCAGCCAGCAGTCAATACGACTGTGGACCAGTTCGTGAAGAAGAGTAAGGTGATAATAGCAGCCTATATGAGAAGTGGTTCCAGTATTACAGCTAGGATACTAGAAGAAAACCCCGATACGTTCTATGTATTTGAACCTTTATTAACTGTGGCCACAATGAGGAAATATTTTTTAACGGCAGCCTTCATAGATCAACCAATGCGGTCAGTAGCTTTAATTTCAGATACTAAAAACTTCACCGTAGCTGATCTGGGAGAAAGGATCCGCACGGAACCTAAGTTGTTATCCTTGTAAAATATAGACGTTTCTTTCTTTCTTTTTTTTTTTTGAAGTGTGACGGGGGTTAGGTTACTTTATATCTTGTATTAGGACTTTCTTATGGTTATCTGAACTGGGTTACTTAAAATCATTAAAGAAACGTTTTCATTAGACCCTTGCGCCGCCGCCATTAGCCGATTTCTTTACAGCCATAATCTGCCAGTTGTGAAAACAAAGCGCCGCCGATTTAAGTCAGCCGATTTCTGCCACTTTGTAAATGAATTCAAAACGATCGTCACTTAGACCTACCATGCTGAACATGATCATTTTCATCCATGATAATTCAAAACTATTGTAGTTTGATTAAGATTTTGAATTGTGAGTTGATTATTCAGAAATAAATAACTTGCTAACAAACACCAGTTGTTTATGATACCTGCAGTGTATAATGTATGTTCCTTCATTATAACTCAAATTTTTAATGGAGGAAATCCGTTTTAGCCGCCGAAAACCGCCGATTTTTTTTGCTAGCCAATTCTGCCAGTTCAAAACCGGCTAACTGAAAACAAATGGCAAGCCAACCAGTTTCATCTGCTAGCCAGTCACTTTTTACAAAATAAATCGGCGCAAGGGTCTAGTTTTCATAATCTGCTTGTCAAGTAAAATATATGTCACAGAAAGTTTTTTTAGTCATATGTCAACATTTCTAGGGTAAAGGGGGAGGGTTGATAGGATCAGAGATGAGGGAATAAAGTGCCCAAATTTGATATTATATACAATCTTCTTACAAATTTTCTGTGTATTTTCAGAATAATGAGGAGAGATGATGACACCATGGAAAATATTTTAGAAAGTTTTTTAAACTGTGATTTACGAGAAATCAATTTAGAAACATTGGCTCAATTTCACATGGATAAAAGTTCGTCAACCAGAGACTTTTACTACTGTAGTCATACAACTACAGCAAAACAATGGCGACATGACTGTTTTAATCCTTTTCTTCATGGTTGTATATCTAAGAAATTCAGTGTGGTCAAGACGATACGAATGAAGGTTGCCTCCCTTGAAAAACTTCTCGCCAAGGATCAAACGATCAATCTTGTCCATCTGATAAGAGATCCACGAGCGATAACCGCGTCCAGGATTACATCGTGGCCTGTTGAATCTATCAACCATCAGTTGATTAACGTCGAGATGAAACAATCGTTCACACTATGTAACACAATGTTAGAGAATATCAAAGCAAGTGAACTCTTGTTTAAGAAATTCCCGAATCAAGTTAAAGTCTTAGTTTTTGAAAAGTTTGCATATAGTCCGATCGAAACCATCAAGAAACTTTATGATTTTGTAGGTTTTAATTTTACCTCAAACATAGCTCGGTTCGTTGACTCAGTGACTCGGGCCGGAAGTGCCACCCCCTGCCCTTTGTGTACCAGTCAAAGAAATTCATATCAAACCTCGCAAAAATGGCGAACATTTTTCAAAATTGAACAAGTTCGTATGTTTGATGGACGTTGCTCAGAAGTGTTTGGAAAAGTTGGATTGACGAGATTTGACACCCAAGGTGATTTGGTGAATTTTAACATCGCGTCCTGGCAATATCTTAATCAACTAGAATATATAGTTTAATAGGAAACATTTACCATATGTTCTACTGCTCATATCTCAGAACATGTAGCTTCAGCTAAACTTATCAGTAATTAGAAGGACTATATTGTTTAATAGGCAACATTCACTTTCCACCAATCATACTTTAGTCTTAAAGACCTGTAGTCAGAAACTCGCTGACTCAATTCCCAGACTTTGATAGATATTTGAAAGATGAAATGATGAAAATGTGGAACATTTGTGCCGAAATGGCAGTTTTGAAAGTAAAAAGTTTAATTTACTAGGAGATAGCCCGACACAAAGAAAGACTTTCTTGATCCAAATGATAATATCTGTTTATTATTTCTGTTTATACCAAATTATTGTGTACAACTATTAATGTCATATTGATAAAGTGATTAAACCCGAAATCTTATTGTATTGTATTTTTACCTACTGTTTGCACGTGTTTCGTTCTTTAGAGTTAAATATTAATTCCGAAATCAAATCAGGCATTCGACAGTGTTTCCAAGAGTCACGAGTCTTATTAATTCGTCTATTTATAGTCATATGTACTGTTGTTATCCATAACAAAACTGATTCTTATTGATGGTTATGGTAGTATCAATCTAATTAAAATTAGATTACATTTCGTTTCGGTTATTTACGGAGTCAACAATCAAAAAATAACCGAAACGAAATGTAATCTAATTTTAATTAGATTGGGTAGTATTTTCTTTTTTAGTGTATTCGGCTATGAATTAGAAGTTAAAGTGAACGTTGACCATATTCTATCGACCAATGATATCATAGTCTCGGAAACGGGAATTTTTTAGCTGACCTTATCAGTAATCAGCTCTCCCCCTTGTCTCCTACGGCTATGAGACTCAGAAACAGGGATTGTTTTTAGCTGAGCTTAACAGTAATCACCTCTCCCTCGACGTCTGTGACTACGGTCGCCCAACACCGCGGCTACAGCGTAAATGAACATTCATTCCCCTTTAAGACTTCAAATCCATGTGTATCCATAATAATAATTCAGTGTTGGAAAGTCTCCGACCCCAGTTAGTCCATAAGTAGCGTATCTTGGGGGGAGTGCATGTTCCTTCAGCAACGTTAGACATTAGCATTATCTACCGTTGCTGGATTGACGGGATTTTCTCGTCATTATCAACTAATAACCTCGTTTTAAAAACACTACGTCACATTCAATTTATTACCTTTGAGACTCGATTATCACAAGGTAAATTTGCTACAAGAAATCTGACGTTTGGTAATTCGAAAGTTTTCCCGCGATAATTTGTTACAAGGAATATAACTGGTCGAACAATAATCGATCGACCAATCAAAATCAATGAAGAGAATGTCTTATCATGATAGCAACGGATTAATGTAATGAAATGAAATGATAGTTGTTGCTAAAGGAACATGGGGGGAGTGTGGTGTCAGGACATTTTCTAAGCCTTTAATTACTTCCTGTGTGATATTCCATGATAGGGCCAAATGTTGCTTCGTACGGGTGGAGGGCGAATAAAAACCACTCTATCGATCAGCCTAACAATTTATTTCGTAAGGATGTTTTCTGTAACAATTGCTGTAAACGATTTATATCCATATTTTGGACGGAAGTAAAGCAGGGGCGACAACTACATTGACGGGCAAATTTGACAGGCGTTCGAATAAAGACACCATTAATACAGGGTAAGACTGCTAATCTGATTCCAACTCTTACTGGCTCACAACAACTGAAAACAAAACAAAACATTCATTAGCATGAAATTTAAGCTAGCGTTCCACAACAGATTATGGTTTTCCGAGGATGGTCGAATTATTAGATAACAGTTTGTAAAAAGCGTAGTCTAGCTAAAAAACGAAAGAATTTTATTTAAAAAAAACGAAAGGAAGTGTTATTAGACTGTTTCCAAACGATAAATAGTACAGTGAGCTTTAAACAATCAAAAGATCGTTCCGTGCTCGCTCATGTAACTCATATTGATTTTAATAACTCGTATAGTTTATATATTACTCATATAATATGTATAATTCTCATAGCTTATATAACTTTATTTAGCTCATATAATTCTCATAGCTTATATAACTTTATTCAGCTCATATAATTCTCATAGCTTATATCACTTTATTTAGCTCATATAATTCTCATAGCTTATATAACTTTATTCAGCTCATATAATTCTCATAGCTTATATCACTTTATTTAGCTCATATAATTCTCATAGCTTATATAACTTTATTCAGCTCATATAACTCTCATAGCTTATATAACTTTATTTAGCTCATATAACTCTCATAGCTTTTATAACTTTATTTAGCTCATATAATTCTCATAGCTTATATAACTTTATTTAGTTCATATAATTCTCATAGCTTATATAACTTTATTTAGCTCATATAACTCTCATAGCTTATATAACTTTATTTAGCTCATATAACTCTCATAGCTTATATAACTTTATTTAGCTCATGTAATTCCCATAGCTTATATAACTTTATTTAGCTCATATAACTCTCATAGCTTATATAACTTTATTTAGCTCATATAATTCTCATAGCTTATGTAACTTTATTTAGCTCATATAATTCTCATAGCTTATATAACTTTATTTAGCTCATATAACTCTCATAGCTTATATAACTTTATTTAGCTCATATAATTCTCATAGCTTATATAACTTTATTTAGCTCATATAACTCTCATAGCTTATATAACTTTATTTAGCTCATATAGCTTATATAACTTTATTTAGCTCATATAATTCTCATAGCTTATATAACTTTATTTATCTCATATAATTCTCATAGCTTATATAACTTTATTTAGCTTATATAACTTTATTTAGCTCATATAACTCTCATAGCTTATATAACTTTATTTAGCTCATATAATTCTCATAGCTTATATAACTTTATTTAGCTTATATAACTTTATTTAGCTCATATAATTCTCATAGCTTATATAACTTTATTTAGCTCATATAATTCTCATAGCTTATATAACTTTATTTAGCTCATATAATTCTCATAGCTTATATAACTTTATTTAGCTTATATAGTTCTCATAGCTTATTTAACTTTATTTAGCTCATATAATTCTCATAGCTTATATAACTTTATTTAGCTTATATAACTTTATTTAGCTCATATAACTCTCATAGCTTAGCCGCCGATTTCTTTACAGCCATTATCTGACAGTTGTGGAAAGAAAGCGCCGCCGATTTAAGTCAGCCGATTTCTGCCACTTTGTAAATGAATTCAAGACGATCGTCACTTAGACCTACGATGCTGAACATGATAACTTTCATCCATAATAATTTAAAACTATTGTAGTTTGATTAAAATTTTGAATTGTGAGTTGATTATTTAGAAATTAATAACTTAATAACAAACACCAGTTGTATATGATACCTGGAGTGTATTTTGTATTTCCCTTCATTATAACTCAAATAATTAAAATACGTTTAATGAAGGAAATCCGTTTAAGCCACCGAATACCACTGATTTTATTTTGCTAGCCAATTCAGATAGTTCAAAATTGGCTAACTGAAAAAAAAATTGGTTAGCAAGTCGGTTTCATCTGTAAGACAGTCACTTTTTACAAAATAAATCGGTGCAAGGGTCTAAGTCAGTGGTTTCCAACCTGGGGGCACTGGGGAGCCATTGGGTTTTTGTCAGGGGGCCATGGCGCATGCGGATGAATATAATTTTTTCTCTATAGCCAAACTTTTATTTAACTATATTGTACTGTGTAAGGTTTGTAGTAGCTTGTGGTCAAATGCATCTGACCTCCTGATGATGAGGAGGCACTAGACAACAACCCTTGCGCTATATTCCCTATTTTGCCCTATCTAGTTTGGAATTGAACAGGGGCCAAGGCTCTGGGAGCTTCGTGAATTTGGGCCACAGCTTGAAAAAGGTTGGGAACCGCTGGTCTAAGTGAAGACGGTAGAAAATGAAAGAGTTGAAAAAGTTCTGGGACTTACTTGCAGGATCTCATGATTCTACTGGTATTATGTCTGTCTATTTTACTGTAAGAATGACATTGTCCACGACATCCAAAACTAACTACTCGAGTTGAAGCACATCGGTCTTGAAATATCTCAGGTGGATGAATTGTTAAACGAACAACTTGAATCTGACATTTATCTCTGTTTAGTACCCCGCCTGATCGTAAATCCATCACGACTGACGAGGCGGAGATTGTCAGAAACACCAGTATTATTAAACTATCTGAAAATATAAAAATTGCAAAGAAATATTATTACATACATCGATGTTTTAAATCAAAATAAATGAAATGAAATGGAGTTTTACGTCCTGCTTTTTTGCACCTGTATGGATTAATGAGGACGGAATTTTTTTTTCTCCAAAGACAAGGTCAATGCCCCGTTTGAAAAGGAAAGGTTTACAACAAAATGGTCCATAACCATGCCCTCTTCCTCCAAGAAGGGATAATAGGATGAACTTATTTACTTATTTAAAGGGACACGCTCTTCAGTCGTTCAACCAATCATACCTTGGTCTCAGAATTTTAGAAACAGAGTATTTTTTTTTTAGCTAAGCTAATATTGTAGTAATAGTGTTCACGCTCCCTCAAAATTGAAGCTTGCTAATACCGTGTATCCATAATTATCAACGTTCAAAAGTCAAGAATACGCCTCGTATTCAAACGCCGACAATTATGGATACATGGGAATTCGAGGGATAACATTTTGAGAGAAAGGTGTTAACAGTTAGTAGCTAACAAATTCCAGATTCTGAGACTAAAATTTAATTGGTGCAACGATTGGTGAACGTATCCCTTTAAGTGAAATCATTCACACATTCCAATATTCATGATGTCGCCCATTCATTCAATGATTTGTAATGAGAACGAGGTTTGATACCACTATAGTGTTAATATGGTATGTAATTAGTATGTATATGTCTTCTCGCTCGGGTAATTCACGATATCTGTAGAAACGGAAATGAAGAGAGACAGAATAATTAGGTGGGTGAATGGTAGACAAGATTTCTTCATTCTTTCTTTATTATTCTCTATTTCTTCATTCTTTCTTTATTATTCTCTCTAATCAGCCCGTGTGCTACAGTCCGTGCACGTTAAAGATCCCTCGACAGTTGGAAATCGAAAATTAGAGTAGGCTAATGCCGCTGCATGGCGTTTGCCCGTCCTCAATTAGCACATACAGGTGCAGAAAAGCAGGACGTAAAACCATTACCATATCTTTCTATCCATCAGGGGGGAATCAGGATGGTTTGTAGAGTCCAAGAACATCAGAAGCGCCAGAGTCTCGAGCTATAGCAGGAGGTCATCTCTAGAGAAACAATGGAAAATAGCTCTGATTTGTTGCAGTCTTTTTCTTGCTCCTCCCGTCCTCAATTAGCCCATATAGGTGCAGAAAAGTAGGACGTAAAACTCCATTCATTTCATTTTCTTGCTCCTATTTTTTTGTCTATTTTCTATTCTTGAGGGATTTCTAACGTGCACAGCCTGTAGCACACAAGCCTTGGTTTATTGTCTCATTCGAACGACAAAATTCTTTATCGACTAATCACCTCAAAAAATACGCTCGTGTACGGCCATAAAAAGCAAAAACTCAGGCACACGAGCGTATTTTTTGGGTGATTATAAAAATACGCTCGTCTGCCCCTAACATTACATCACTGGCAAGGGGAAACTGAGTTGAAATATCTTAAGGTATCATCTCGATCAGAGTAAAAGAATATAAATCTGTGTATAAAAGCTAGATCTACCGTAGATTAATTATAGATTGAACTCCCGACTAGCATCACTGACAGGGGGAAACTGGGGTTAATAAAAGATACAAGAAAGAGAGAAATCTGTGTATAAAAGCTAGATCTACCGTAGATAAATTATAGATTGAACTCCCGACTAGCATCACTGACAGGGGGAAACTGGGGTTAATAAAACATACAAGAAAGAGAGAAATCTGTGTATAAAAGCTAGATCTACCAGATTAATTATAGATTGAACTCCCGACTAGCATCACTGACAGGGGGAAACTGGGGTTAATAAAAGATACAAGAAAGAAACAAGAAAGAGAGAAATCGGTGTATAAAAGCTAGATCTACCGTAGATAAATTATAGATTGAACTCCCGACTAGCATCACTGACAGGGGGAAACTGGGGTTAATAAAACATACAAGAAAGAGAGAAATCTGTGTATAAAAGCTAGATCTACCGTATATTAATTATAGATTGAACTCCCGACTAGCATCACTGACAGGGGGAAACTGGGGTTAATAAAACATACAAGAAAGAGAGAAATCTGTGTATAAAAGCTAGATCTACCGTATATAAATTATAGATTGAACTCCCGACTAGCATCACTGACAGGGGGAAACTGGGGTTAATAAAACATACAAGAAAGAGAGAAATCTGTGTATAAAAGCTAGATCTACCGTATATTAATTATAGATTGAACTCCCGACTAGCATCACTGACAGGGGGAAACTGGGGTTAATAAAAGATACAAGAAAGAGATAAATCTGTGTATGAAAGCTAGATCTACCGTAGATAAATTATAGATTGAACTCCCGACTAGCATCACTGACAGGGGGAAACTGGGGTTAATAAAAGATACAAGAAAGAGAGAAATCGGTGTATAAAAGCTAGATTTACCGTACATTAATTATAGATTGAACTCCCGACTAGCATCACTGACAGGGGGAAACTGGGGTTAATAAAAGATACAAGAAAGAGAGAAATCGGTGTATAAAAGCTAGATCTACCGTATATTAATTATAGATTGAACTCCCGACTAGCATCACTGACAGGGGGAAACTGGGGTTAATAAAAGATACAAGAAAGAAACAAGAAAGAGAGAAATCTGTGTATAAAAGCTAGATCTACCGTAGATAAATTATAGATTGAACTCCCGACTAGCATCACTGACAGGGGGAAACTGGGGTTAATAAAAGATACAAGAAAGAAACAAGAAAGAGAGAAATCTGTGTATAAAAGCTAGATCTACCGTAGATAAATTATAGATTGAACTCCCGACTAGCATCACTGACAGGGGGAAACTGGGGTTAATAAAAGATACAAGAAAGAGAGAAATCTGTGTATAAAAGCTAGATTTACCGTAGATTAATTATAGATTGAACTCCCGACTAGCATCACTGACAGGGGGAAACTGGGGTTAATAAAAGATACAAGAAAGAGAGAAATCTGTGTATAAAAGCTAGATTTACCGTAGATTAATTATAGATTGAACTCCCGACTAGCATCACTGACAGGGGGAAACTGGGGTTAATTAAAGGTACAAAAAAGAGAGAAATCTGTGTATAAAAGCTAGATCTACCGTAGATAAATTATAGATTGAACTCCCGACTAGCATCACTGACAGGGGGAAACTGGGGTTAATAAAACATACAAGAAAGGTACAAGAAAGAGAGAAATCTGTGTATAAAAGCTAGATCTACCGTAGATAAATTATAGATTGAACTCCCGACTAGCATCACTGACAGGGGGAAACTGGGGTTAATAAAACATACAAGAAAGGTACAAGAAAGAGAGAAATCTGTGTATAAAAGCTAGATCTACCGTAGATTAATTATAGATTGAACTCCCGACTAGCATCACTGACAGGGGGAAACTGGGGTTAATAAAAGATACAAGAAAGAGAGAAATCTGTGTATAAAAGCTAGATCTACCGTAGATAAATTATAGATTGAACTCCCGACTAGCATCACTGACAGGGGGAAACTGGGGTTAATAAAACATACAAGAAAGAGAGAAATCTGTGTATAAAAGCTAGATCTACCAGATTAATTATAGATTGAACTCCCGACTAGCATCACTGACAGGGGGAAACTGGGGTTAATAAAAGATACAAGAAAGAAACAAGAAAGAGAGAAATCGGTGTATAAAAGCTAGATCTACCGTAGATAAATTATAGATTGAACTCCCGACTAGCATCACTGACAGGGGGAAACTGGGGTTAATAAAACATACAAGAAAGAGAGAAATCTGTGTATAAAAGCTAGATCTACCGTATATTAATTATAGATTGAACTCCCGACTAGCATCACTGACAGGGGGAAACTGGGGTTAATAAAACATACAAGAAAGAGAGAAATCTGTGTATAAAAGCTAGATCTACCGTATATAAATTATAGATTGAACTCCCGACTAGCATCACTGACAGGGGGAAACTGGGGTTAATAAAACATACAAGAAAGAGAGAAATCTGTGTATAAAAGCTAGATCTACCGTATATTAATTATAGATTGAACTCCCGACTAGCATCACTGACAGGGGGAAACTGGGGTTAATAAAAGATACAAGAAAGAGATAAATCTGTGTATGAAAGCTAGATCTACCGTAGATAAATTATAGATTGAACTCCCGACTAGCATCACTGACAGGGGGAAACTGGGGTTAATAAAAGATACAAGAAAGAGAGAAATCGGTGTATAAAAGCTAGATTTACCGTACATTAATTATAGATTGAACTCCCGACTAGCATCACTGACAGGGGGAAACTGGGGTTAATAAAAGATACAAGAAAGAGAGAAATCGGTGTATAAAAGCTAGATCTACCGTATATTAATTATAGATTGAACTCCCGACTAGCATCACTGACAGGGGGAAACTGGGGTTAATAAAAGATACAAGAAAGAAACAAGAAAGAGAGAAATCTGTGTATAAAAGCTAGATCTACCGTAGATAAATTATAGATTGAACTCCCGACTAGCATCACTGACAGGGGGAAACTGGGGTTAATAAAAGATACAAGAAAGAAACAAGAAAGAGAGAAATCTGTGTATAAAAGCTAGATCTACCGTAGATAAATTATAGATTGAACTCCCGACTAGCATCACTGACAGGGGGAAACTGGGGTTAATAAAAGATACAAGAAAGAGAGAAATCTGTGTATAAAAGCTAGATTTACCGTAGATTAATTATAGATTGAACTCCCGACTAGCATCACTGACAGGGGGAAACTGGGGTTAATAAAAGATACAAGAAAGAGAGAAATCTGTGTATAAAAGCTAGATTTACCGTAGATTAATTATAGATTGAACTCCCGACTAGCATCACTGACAGGGGGAAACTGGGGTTAATTAAAGGTACAAAAAAGAGAGAAATCTGTGTATAAAAGCTAGATCTACCGTAGATAAATTATAGATTGAACTCCCGACTAGCATCACTGACAGGGGGAAACTGGGGTTAATAAAACATACAAGAAAGGTACAAGAAAGAGAGAAATCTGTGTATAAAAGCTAGATCTACCGTAGATAAATTATAGATTGAACTCCCGACTAGCATCACTGACAGGGGGAAACTGGGGTTAATAAAACATACAAGAAAGGTACAAGAAAGAGAGAAATCTGTGTATAAAAGCTAGATCTACCGTAGATTAATTATAGATTGAACTCCCGACTAGCATCACTGACAGGGGGAAACTGGGGTTAATAAAAGATACAAGAAAGAGAGAAATCTGTGTATAAAAGCTAGATTTACCGTAGATAAATTATAGATTGAACTCCCGACTAGCATCACTGACAGGGGGAAACTGGGGTTAATAAAAGATACAAGAAAGAGAGAAATCTGTGTATAAAAGCTAGATCTACCAGATTAATTATAGATTGAACTCCCGACTAGCATCACTGACAGGGGGAAACTGGGGTTAATAAAAGATACAAGAAAGAGAGAAATCTGTGTATAAAAGCTAGATCTACCGTAGATTAATTATAGATTGAACTCCCGACTAGCATCACTGACAGGGGGAAACTGGGGTTAATAAAAGATACAAGAAAGAGAGAAATCTGTGTATAAAAGCTAGATTTACCGTAGATAAATTATAGATTGAACTCCCGACTAGCATCACTGACAGGGGGAAACTGGGGTTAATAAAAGATACAAGAAAGAGAGAAATCTGTGTATAAAAGCTAGATCTACCGTAGATAAATTATAGATTGAACTCCCGACTAGCATCACTGACAGGGGGAAACTGGGGTTAATAAAACATACAAGAAAGGTACAAGAAAGAGAGAAATCTGTGTATAAAAGCTAGATCTACCGTATATTAATTATAGATTGAACTCCCGACTAGCATCACTGACAGGGGGAAACTGGGGTTAATAAAAGATACAAGAAAGAGAGAAATCGGTGTATAAAAGCTAGATCTACCGTAGATAAATTATAGATTGAACTCCCGACTAGCATCACTGACAGGGGGTAACTGGGGTTAATAAAAGATACAAGAAAGAAACAAGAAAGAGAGAAATCTGTGTATAAAAGCTAGATCTACCAGATTAATTATAGATTGAACTCCCGACTAGCATCACTGACAGGGGGAAACTGGGGTTAATAAAAGATACAAGAAAGAAACAAGAAAGAGAGAAATCTGTGTATAAAAGCTAGATCTACCGTAGATAAATTATAGATTGAACTCCCGACTAGCATCACTGACAGGGGGAAACTGGGGTTAATAAAAGATACAAGAAAGAAACAAGAAAGAGAGAAATCTGTGTATAAAAGCTAGATCTACCGTAGATAAATTATAGATTGAACTCCCGACTAGCATCACTGACAGGGGGAAACTGGGGTTAATAAAAGATACAAGAAAGAGAGAAATCTGTGTATAAAAGCTAGATTTACCGTAGATTAATTATAGATTGAACTCCCGACTAGCATCACTGACAGGGGGAAACTGGGGTTAATAAAAGATACAAGAAAGAGAGAAATCTGTGTATAAAAGCTAGATCTACCGTACATTAATTATAGATTGAACTCCCGACTAGCATCACTGACAGGGGGAAACTGGGGTTAATAAAAGATACAAAAAAGAGAGAAATCTGTGTATAAAAGCTAGATTTACCGTAGATAAATTATAGATTGAACTCCCGACTAGCATCACTGACAGGGGGAAACTGGGGTTAATAAAAGATACAAGAAAGAGAGAAATCGGTGTATAAAAGCTAGATCTACCGTAGATAAATTATAGATTGAACTCCCGACTAGCATCACTGACAGGGGGAAACTGGGGTTAATAAAAGATACAAGAAAGAAACAAGAAAGAGAGAAATCTGTGTATAAAAGCTAGATCTACCAGATTAATTATAGATTGAACTCCCGACTAGCATCACTGACAGGGGGAAACTGGGGTTAATAAAACATACAAGAAAGGTACAAGAAAGAGAGAAATCTGTGTATAAAAGCTAGATCTACCGTAGATAAATTATAGATTGAACTCCCGACTAGCATCACTGACAGGGGGAAACTGGGGTTAATAAAAGATACAAGAAAGAGAGAAATCTGTGTATAAAAGCTAGATTTACCGTAGATAAATTATAGATTGAACTCCCGACTAGCATCACTGACAGGGGGAAACTGGGGTTAATAAAACATACAAGAAAGAGAGAAATCTGTGTATAAAAGCTAGATCTACCGTAGATAAATTATAGATTGAACTCCCGACTAGCATCACTGACAGGGGGAAACTGGGGTTAATAAAAGATACAAGAAAGAGATAAATCTGTGTATGAAAGCTAGATCTACCGTAGATAAATTATAGATTGAACTCCCGACTAGCATCACTGACAGGGGGAAACTGGGGTTAATAAAACATACAAGAAAGAGAGAAATCTGTGTATAAAAGCTAGATCTACCAGATTAATTATAGATTGAACTCCCGACTAGCATCACTGACAGGGGGAAACTGGGGTTAATAAAAGATACAAGAAAGAGAGAAATCTGTGTATAAAAGCTAGATCTACCGTATATTAATTATAGATTGAACTCCCGACTAGCATCACTGACAGGGGGAAACTGGGGTTAATAAAACATACAAGAAAGAGAGAAATCGGTGTATAAAAGCTAGATCTACCGTATATTAATTATAGATTGAACTCCCGACTAGCATCACTGACAGGGGGAAACTGGGGTTAATAAAAGATACAAGAAAGAGAGAAATCGGTGTATAAAAGCTAGATCTACCGTATATTAATTATAGATTGAACTCCCGACTAGCATCACTGACAGGGGGAAACTGGGGTTAATAAAACATACAAGAAAGAGAGAAATCTGTGTATAAAAGCTAGATTTACCGTAGATAAATTATAGATTGAACTCCCGACTAGCATCACTGACAGGGGGAAACTGGGGTTAATAAAAGGTACAAGAAAGAGAGAAATCTGTGTATAAAAGCTAGATTTACCGTAGATAAATTATAGATTGAACTCCCGACTAGCATCACTGACAGGGGGAAACTGGGGTTAATAAAAGATACAAGAAAGAAACAAGAAAGAGAGAAATCGGTGTATAAAAGCTAGATCTACCGTAGATAAATTATAGATTGAACTCCCGACTAGCATCACTGACAGGGGGAAACTGGGGTTAATAAAAGATACAAGAAAGAGAGAAATCTGTGTATAAAAGCTAGATCTACCGTACATTAATTATAGATTGAACTCCCGACTAGCATCACTGACAGGGGGAAACTGGGGTTAATAAAAGATACAAGAAAGAGATAAATCTGTGTATGAAAGCTAGATCTACCGTAGATAAATTATAGATTGAACTCCCGACTAGCATCACTGACAGGGGGAAACTGGGGTTAATAAAAGATACAAGAAAGGTACAAGAAAGAGATAAATCTGTGTATAAAAGCTAGATCTACCGTAGATAAATTATAGATTGAACTCCCGACTAGCATCACTGACAGGGGGAAACTGGGGTTAATAAAAGATACAAGAAAGAAACAAGAAAGAGATAAATCTGTGTATAAAAGCTAGATCTACCGTAGATAAATTATAGATTGAACTCCCGACTAGCATCACTGACAGGGGGAAACTGGGGCTAATAAAAGAAACAAGAAAGAGAGAAATCTGTGTATAAGAGCTAGATCTACCGTAGATAAATAATAGATTGAACTCCCGACTAGCATCACTGACAGGGGGAAACTGGGGTTAATAAAAGATACAAAAAAGAGAGAAATCTGTGTATAAAAGCTAGATCTACCGTAGATAAATTATAGATTGAACTCCCGACTAGCATCACTGACAGGGGGAAACTGGGGTTAATAAAAGATAAGGTAAAATAAAGGTACAAGAAAGAGAGAAATCTGTGTATAAAACTAGATCTACCGTAGATTAATTATAGATTGAACAAGATTAATCTACCACCTACAAGATCCGGACGACCAAATTTAGATAAAACAATCATTAAAACCCAGTTTGTGTATCGAACAATTCGTCTGTTACCTCGTTTAGACTGTTGACATTACTAGAAAAACTGATAGACAATCGATGACAACACACCAAATTACCACTGGTTCTTATTCTCTCTTGTATTAATGTTAACAGTGGAGGATTTAGGAATTTCATAAGGGGTGGATAATGATAAAATTGTGTCCCAAACCCGCTAATCATTTAAATGATTTAAGGTTCAAATAAACATCTCTAAAGATTTGTCAACATTTTAATCAAATGATATATAAATTGGTAATAATAAAATCACGTCAACACAGGTAAAGGGGTTGCTAGCCACCTGATTCACTCCTCTGAATCCGCCATTGGTTAGGGTTATGAGAATAAAGAAAACCAAGTCCTAACGATCCGAACTGTTAAACGAAACCCGAAATCCTTAAAGACATTTTGACGAAACATAGATAACAGCTTATGAACTTTTCACATGAGGAATTATATCAATCATACAAAGTCAAAACGATATACTTTCCCGAACTGAAAGGAAAAGAAGGGCATCGTGATTTGAATTTTACCCTATGATGGTTTTCAAAAACCAGTCAAATTAGTTCTTCTCTGACTAAAATCAAGAAAGCTACAGATCAAAATTAAAAATAGATATCTTTGATTGGTCTGTCCATAATAAATCAAATCTCAGTTCCGGTTCGTAAAATATCCTTCGATCAATTTTGTCATAAAAAAGGAATAGGTTTAGACCCATACTAATATTCAGAAGCAAAACATAAGAGTTGACAATACAAGCTGTAATATACACCGGATATTTTCATTGTAAAATATTTACTCATTTATTGAAAAACTTCCTCATATGAAAAGTTCATTAGCTGCTACCAATATATTACCAATGTGTTTACATGGATTTAAAGATCTGTTTTACTGTGAGGATCATTTGTACTTGGGTTTCACGTGGACATCACTTTCAGAGAGTCCACATAGCTAATGGTTATTAAATCAAAATTTAATTTTTAGATTCGAAATTTGATTTTTTTCCCAAACTTTTTAGTTTGAAATTAGAAATTTGAAATGTTTATGTCGTTTGTGAGCCACCGTTTATAACAGTTACGATTGTCGTCGTACTGGACATACCAGGCAAAATTCGACTCCACAGATAAATGATATACACCTATTGACCAAGTCAGATAGTTTTAAAGGGAAATAGTCTTAATAAGTACTAGGACTCCACCAAAAATCAACATTATCCCTTCAAATAAAGGCAGTATATATTCATCAAAGGAGTCTACAGTATACAAACAGAATCAAATAAATCCATAAAACTATGTAATTTTCTATAAAATTATGAAAGAGGCTTAATAAAAATTTTAATATTTTGTATATCTTGTAGTAATTATAATATATATAAGGTAGTTTTCTGTATTTATCAGATTATACAGTAAACATGTAATCTGTTATATCTTATTCACCGAGTTGGAGAATTTTGAGTATTTTGATCATTCTAAGACAATGGTTCCCAACCTTTTTCAAGCTGTGGCCAAAATTCACGAAGCTCCCAGAGCTATGGCCCCCTATTATATTCCAAGCTAGTGCAAAATAGAAATTTATAGCGCAAGGGTTGTTGTCTTGTACCTCCTCATCATCAGGAGGTCAGATGCATTTGACCACAACAAATACAGACCTTACACAGCAAAATATATTTAAATAAAAGTTGGGCTAGAGAAAAAAAGATGTACATCCTCATCCTCATGGGAACCACTGTTCTAAGAGTTAGTATTCCTTTAAATAAGAGATTATTTGTACCCAATAGTTTTTAGTTGGCCTCTCAAGGAAAAGAATATTGACATTTCGTTGTTTGTTATTGGATTTGAGGTAAAGGGTTTAATGAAAGAATTCTAGGTGATCCGCCCACGTTATTAGCCAGCTTATTTCCGTTACAGTTGTTGTTCACGAGTTCTGATTTGTTCTTCGTAATAAACCAACAAATCCTAATAAAATCTTGTCTTTTTGTCGGTTTTAAAGGAAGTGTGATGTGGTAGGAAACACCTGATGGCACTTCTATTTTGAGGAGTCCAATATTATATATACTTATATCCGTTTCCAATTATTGTTCTTTTTTTTTTGTAAACAATATTTTATTCATAAAATATACAATATATTATGAAAATGATTGGGGAACAGGCTGAGCCTATATTACCCCTCTCCTACAATCATTTAACTATATAAATTATATGAAAAAGACGGTAACTTATTTAAAATGCATACATATGTACATTATATACAACTTGCTACATTGAATTCATACTAAAGGTTATAGTAGTGGATTATCTTAACAAATAAGTGATATTGATATTTGTGCTTTATAATAAGACCAGAAAAACCCTCATAAATCTGTTCTTCTGTCCAAATTAAAGGGAAATTAGGGGAAAGACACCCCAGAAAAGGGGCCCAATATAGATTCGGTTTAACCAGTTCCTTTGATGGTTGGGCCACTGTCTATATATATATCTATATTTTAATACAATGTAAATTGTTACCGTCAATATCAAGAGTGCACTCGTTGTCCTCTGTCATCATTTTATAGAACTTTTTACATAAAAACTTGTTACATGACCAACATTTGTTTTCAATCGTGTTAAATACTGTATAATAATTATAAACTAATATCCCCTGAAACAATTGTTAATTAGTTAATAGGCCTACATCTTTTACGAGCATTTTATAGTATCTTTTTAAATAAATTCATTTTATGATAATTTAACTTTCCATTCTCTTTGAACTCTGTAATGGAAATTGTATTATATTTTTATCCTAATCATTATTATTGGAATTGATAATAAAAAATATATGTTCTCTTCTAGTGACCTCGGACATTGCTTCTATAGGAAAGTTAATACCCAATACTAATATAGAAATACTACTGTTAAAATATTGCTCAATACATTAATTGTAGAGCTATATAGAAATACTACTGTTAAAATAGTGTTCAATACATTAATTGTAGAGCTATATAGAAATACCACTGTTAAAATAGTGCTCAATACATTAATTGTAGAGCTATATAGAAATACTACTGTTAAAATATTGCTCAATACATTAATTGTAGAGCTATATAGAAATACCACTGTTAAAATAGTGTTCAATACATTAATTGTAGAGTGATATAGAAATACCACTGTTAAAATAGTGCTCAATACATTAATTGTAGAGTAATATAGAAATACTACTGTTAAAATAGTGCTCAATACATTAATTGTAGAGCTATATAGAAATACCACTGTTAAAATATTGCTCAATACATTAATTGTAGAGTAATATAGAAATACCACTGTTAAAATAGTGCTCAATACATTAATTGTAGAGTAATATAGAAATACCACTGTTAAAATAGTGCCCAATTCATTAATTGTAGAGTAATATAGAAATACCACTGTTAAAATAGTACTCAATACATTAATTGTAGAGCGACATAAAACTACTACTGTTAAAATAGTACTCAATACATTAATTGTAGAGCTATATAGAAATACCACTGTTAAAATAGTACTCAATACATTAATTGTAGAGCAATATAGAAATACCACTGTTAAAATAGTACTCAATACATTAATTGTAGAGCAATATAGAAATACCACTGTTAAAATAGTGCTCAATATATTAATTGTAGAGTGATATAGAAATACCACTGTTAAAATAGTGCTCAATACATTAATTGTAGAGCTATATAGAAATACCACTGTTAAAATAGTTCTCAATACATTAATTGTAGAGTGATATAGAAATACCACTGTTAAAATAGTGCTCAATATATTAATTGTAGAGTGATATAAAAATACCACTGTTAAAATAGTGCTCAATACATTAATTGTAGAGTGATATAGAAATACCACTGTTAAAATAGTGCTCAATACATTAATTGTAGAGTAATATAGAAATACCACTGTTAAAATAGTACTCAATATATTAATTGTAGAGTGATATAAAAATACCACTGTTAAAATAGTGCTCAATACATTAATTGTAGAGTAATATAGAAATACCACTGTTAAAATAGTACTCAATACATTAATTGTAGAGTGATATAGAAATACCACTGTTAAAATAGTGTTCAATATATTAATTGTAGAGTAATATAGAAATACCACTGTTAAAATAGTGCTCAATACATTAATTGTAGAGTGATATAGAAATACCACTGTTAAAATAGTGTTCAATACATTAATTGTAGAGTGATATAGAAATACCACTGTTAAAATAGTGTTCAATATATTAATTATAGAGTAATATAGAAATACCACTGTTAAAATAGTGCTCAATATATTAGTTGTAGAGTAATATAGAAATACCACTGTTAAAATAGTACTCAATACATTAATTGTAGAGTGATATAGAAATACCACTGTTAAAATAGTTCTCAATACATTAATTGTAGAGTGATATAGAAATACCACTGTTAAAATAGTGTTCAATACATTAATTGTAGAGTGATATAGAAATACCACTGTTAAAATAGTACTCAATATATTAATTGTAGAGTGATATAGAAATACTACTGTTAAAATAGTACTCAATATATTAATTGTAGAGTAATATAGAAATACCACTGTTAAAATAGTGCTCAATATATTAATTGTAGAGTGATATAGAAATACCACTGTTAAAATAGTGTTCAATACATTAATTGTAGAGTGATATAGAAATACCACTGTTAAAATAGTACTCAATATATTAATTGTAGAGTGATATAGAAATACCACTGTTAAAATAGTGCTCAATACATTAATTGTAGAGTAATATAGAAATACCACTGTTAAAATACTGTTCAATACATTAATTGTAGAGTGATATAGAAATACCACTGTTAAAATACTGTTCAATACATTAATTGTAGAGTGATATAGAAATACCACTGTTAAAATAGTACTCAATACATTAATTGTAGAGAGATATAGAAATACCACTGTTAAAATAGTACTCAATATATTAATTGTAGAGAGATATAGAAATACCACTGTTAAAATACTGTTCAATACATTAATTGTAGAGTGATATAGAAATACCACTGTTAAAATACTGTTCAATACATTAATTGTAGAGTGATATAGAAATACCACTGTTAAAATAGTACTCAATACATTAATTGTAGAGCGACATAAAAAATACCACTGTTAAAAAAATTCTAATACGTTTTTCTGCTGATACAAGGATATTTCGCAGAGTGATGTTAAAAAAAAAACTCAATTTGTGTACTGATAGGCCCAAACAGTCTGCGATTTCGTAATTTCGATTTCATATTACCTTTACGACCACTTTTACTTACACCAAAATCAGGAAAATTAAAAAATATTTTATCGGTGCTTAGGTAATTCTAAATCTAATATATCTTTTAGAACCACTTTTTCAGAAAAAATAAAGATACTAGGCCTGGGCTTTCGTCTTTTTAATTTTTTTACAGCCACTTTCATCTAGCAGTTTGGCTGCTTTACTGCAACGTAAATGATGCAGCTGAATTTTGCCCTCTTTTGTAATTTCATATTTTTTACCAGCACTACCAAGAAATTTGAAAGTAAAAAAATATTTTTAAAAAGTTGATGATCTTACCTATGATTTGAATGTACATGATGATCCAAAGAAGAAATATATAAAGCGATCCTGTGCAGCGATCCTATACAGCGATCCTGTGCAACGATCCTATGCAGCGATCCTATGCAGCGATCCAGTGAAGAGAGATATAGCGAAGAGATCCTATGATAGCGGAGACTGGTACTGTTAGAATATTTCTCACCGTATCATCAGGTCTGTGACTGTAATAAACATTGAATGTGTCACATGGCTCATCACAGAGTGTTTAGCACCAAGTATTAGACAGGTCGATACAAGCTAGTTCTACTGTCTTAGCACAGGTCGATGCAAGCTAACTCTTACTGTCTTCTTACATTTCGTGGGTGAACTGCACTCTTCCTGTCCTTACCACCGTATTGGAATTATATAAATACAATATTATCAGCGGTATTTCGTGCTAGCTGAAGTGTACCAATGTCACCTGGGTTATGCTTAGCTCTCTATCGGACTGAGCCATGGCGTTTCAGCCATTGATTTAGGGGGTGGGGGCATAGGGGACGCGTCCCCTCCTTGCACTCAGAAGGGATTGGGGGGAGAAGGGATTGGGGGGGGGGGGGGGGGTGGGGCAAAGGTTCTTCGTCCCACACAAAATGTTGGACAAATTGACGCCCTTGTGGCTGAGCACTCTAGGACATAGCCGTAGGGGCCCACGGCTCAATGGGGGTGCAAACTTATTGCCCGAATTTTAATATTTTGCCCGAATGAGGGGATTTTTTGACCCCCTGTCTCCTATGGCTATGTGGGCTAATTGAGGACGGGATATATCACATCTGAAGGCGGCTATATGACCTCCAGTATCAATGTACTGTTTGAGGCCCCATAAAAGTAACTGGTGATTTAATAACAATTCTAACAATAATATTTTTTTCTAATGCTAGGATATCAGCATGAAAAATATCTGATGGATTTTTTTTAACTTATGGAACTCCCCTCAGATCCCATCGTCCTAGGGTCAGCTAGTACAGACTAGGTCATTGACAGGGAGCAAATCAGGGCATTATCCGAAGGTATCATCTGGACCCATTAGACCGATGCATCCGTTGTTAACTTGACTGTGGGAATGAGAGATAATTTATAAATGGCCTGGATAAATGGATTCCTAAGTAGAAACAAACTGTTTGATTCAATTAACGCGTTTATTGGTTCATATAGATCATCATTGACTTGCGTCGTTAAAATCGTCACGATCTTGTTTTTGCAAACAATCAACTTATAATATGTACTTAAGTAGTATGTGTTTACAAGTTAACAATAACGTAGGCTAATGAATGCGTAGGACTTCGGACTAAAAAAATAAGTCATTATCCTTAAAAACTGCAATGACAACAATCCTTAACACAAAGTCAATGTCCTAAGTTCTAAACACAATCAAAGTCAATGTCCTCAAATTCTAAACACACAATTTAAGTCAATGTTCTAAAATTCTTAACACAATCAAAGTCAATGTCCTCAAATTCTAAACACAATTTAAGTCAATGTCCTCCATTATTAACACAATCTAAGTCAATGTCCTAAATTCTTAATACAAACTAAGTCAATGTCCTAAATTCTTAATACAATCTAAGTCAATGTCCTAAATTCTTCACACAATCTTAGTCAATGTCCTCCATTCTTAACACAATCTAAGTCAATGTCCTCCATTCTTAACACAATCTAAGTCAATGTCCTCCATTCTTAACACAATCTAAGTCAATGTCCTCAAATTCTAAACACAATCTAAGTCAATGTCCTCAAATTCTAAACACAATCTAAGTCAATGTCCTCAAATTCTAAACACAATCTTAGTCAATGTCCTCAAATTCTAAACACAATCTAAGTCAATGTCCTCAAATTCTAAACATAATCTTAGTCAATGTCCTCAAATTCTAAACACAATATAAGTCAATGTCCTCAAATTCTAAACACAATCTTAGTCAATGTCCTCAAATTCTAAACACAATCTTAGTCAATGTCCTCAAATTCTAAACACAATATAAGTCAATGTCCTCAAATTCTAAACACAATCTTAGTCAATGTCCTCAAATTCTAAACACAATCTAAGTCAATGTCCTCAAATTCTAAACACAATCTAAGTCAATGTCCTCAAATTCTAAACACAATCTTAGTCAATGTCCTCAAATTCTAAACACAATCTAAGTCAATGTCCTCAAATTCTAAACATAATCTTAGTCAATGTCCTCAAATTCTAAACACAATATAAGTCAATGTCCTCAAATTCTAAACACAATCTTAGTCAATGTCCTCAAATTCTAAACACAATCTTAGTCAATGTCCTCAAATTCTAAACACAATATAAGTCAATGTCCTCAAATTCTAAACACAATCTTAGTCAATGTCCTCAAATTCTAAACACAATTTAAGTCAATGTCCTCAAATTCTAAACACAATCTAAGTCAATTTCCTCAAATTCTAAACACAATATAAGTCAATGTCCTCAAATTCTAAACACAATCTTAGTCAATGTCCTCAAATTCTAAACACAATCTTAGTCAATGTCCTCAAATTCTAAACACAATCTAAGTCAATGTCCTCAAATTCTAAACACAATCTAAGTCAATGTCCTAAATTCTTCACACAATCTTAGTCATTGTCCTCCATTCTTAACACAATCTAAGTCAATGTCCTCAAATTCTGAACACAATCTTAGTCAATGTCCTCAAATTCTAAACACAATCTAAGTCAATGTCCTCCATTCTTAACACAATCTAAGTCAATGTCCTCAAATTCTGAACACAATCTTAGTCAATGTCCTCCATTCTTAACACAATCTAAGTCAATATCCTCAAATTCTTAACACAATCTTAGTCAATGTCCTCCATTCTTAACACAATCTAAGTCAATGTCCTCAAATTCTGAACACAATCTAAGTCAATGTCATGAATTCTAAACACAATCTAAGTCAATGTCCTCAAATTCTAAACACAATCTAAGTCAATGTCCTCAAATTCTTAACACAATCTTAGTCAATGTCCTCAAATTCTAAACACAATCTAAGTCAATGTCCTCAAATTCTTAACACAATCTTAGTCAATGTCCTCAAATTCTAAACACAATCTAAGTCAATGTCCTCAAATTCTTAACACAATCTTAGTCAATGTCCTCAAATTCTAAACACAATCTAAGTCAATGTCCTCAAATTCCTAACACAATCTTAGTCAATGTCCTCAAATTCTAAACACAATATAAGTCAATGTCCTCAAATTCTAAACACAATCTAAGTCAATGTCCTCAAATTCTAAACACAATCTTAGTCAATGTCCTCAAATTCTAAACACAATCTTAGTCAATGTCCTCAAATTCTTAACACAATCTTAGTCAATGTCCTCAAATTCTTAACACAATCTTAGTCAATGTCCTCAAATTCTAAACACAATCTAAGTCAATGTCCTCAAATTCTTAACACAATCTTAGTCAATGTCCTCAAATTCTAAACACAATCTTAGTCAATGTCCTCAAATTCTAAACACAATCTAAGTCAATGTCCTCAAATTCCTAACACAATCTTAGTCAATGTCCTCAAATTCTAAACACAATATAAGTCAATGTCCTCAAATTCTTAACACAATCTAAGTCAATGTCCTCAAATTCTTAACACAATCTTAGTCAATGTCCTCAAATTCATAAAAAATACAAAAAGTCCCCATCACAATGTACAAGGACAGTTTTCTCTGGTTGCATGTCAAAATTCTTAACTATGTTTTAGTCTTCTGAATGAGATAAGAGCATACCAAACTATCGTGTCCAACTAGCTAATAGATTGTTTGGTACAATGACAGTTTTCTGTGGTCAGAATGAGACAAAAACATACCAAACTATCGTGTCCAACTAGCTAATAGATTGTTTGGTACAATGACAGTTTTCTGTGGTCAGAATGAGACAAAAACATACCAAACTATCGTGTCCAACTAGCTAACAGATTGCTATACCATGGAGTTTTAGGTCCTGCTTTTTTGCACCTGTATGGGCAAACGACGACGGGCAAACGCCATGCAGAGTGCAATGAGGGAAATTTTGTCAGGACAACTCTTATCTTCGATTTCCAACTGTCAAGGGATCTTTAACTGCACAGCCTGTAGCCCAAAGCCAGAAATCTAGATTTCGATGCTGTTGCTGGAAGTTTATTGTCCCATCAGACCTAAATGATTTAAATGATTGAAAGTACGAAGGTTGTATAAGAAATGAAAATGAAATCAATGGAGTTTTACGTCCTACTTTTCTGCACCTACATGCCATATGGGCTAATTGAGAACCGGCAAACACCATGCAGTGTGCAATGAGGGAAATTTTTGCCAGGACAGCGGCTTAAGCCTGCTCTTATTATCTATTTCCAACTGTTGAGGGATCTTTAACGCGCACAGTAAATAGCACACGGGACCTCGGTTTATTGTCCCATCCGAACGACTAGACGCTTTTTCCATGTCAGCCCCTATGACGTGGATCACTGACTGTTGGAAATCGGGTTGAAAAATCCGAAGGTAGCGAGCAAGCGTCTAACTCACTGAGCCACCGCGGCTAAATCAGATCTAAATTAATTAAATGAGTGAAAGTACGAAGGTTGTATAAAGAAATATGATAAACAAAAGGTTAACAATCAATTTTATTTGTATATATAACAATATCGTGATTTATAATTTATACTGTAATCCCAACTTGTATAAGCTGGACACATTCAATAATTTCAACTTGTATAAGCTGGACAATATTTTTTATAACTTTTATAAGCTGGACAAATTCAATAATTACATTTATAATTCCAACTTGTACAATCTGGACATTGGACATATTTCATATAACTTGTATAAGCCAAACACACACAATATTTTATACCGTCAACAATATTCTATGCTGTTATTTCAACTTGTATAAGCTGGACAATATTCTATGCTGTTATCTCAACTTGTATAATATGGACAACATTTCATACTGTAGTCTCAACTTGTATAAGCTGGAAAATATTTAAACTGTATACGCTGCACACATATATACAATTTATATTTACATATATAATTTCAACCTGTACAAGCTGGACATAAACTTGGACACACAACTTGTACAAGATACTGTTATCTCAACTTGTATAAGCTGGACAATATTTTATTCAACTTGTATCAGCTGGACAATATTTAAACTGTATAAGCTGCTGACCATGTTTTATATTTTTATCTCAACTTGTACTGGACAATACTTTAAACTAGTATTTTAACTTGTAGAAGCTGGACAATAGTTTATTCAACTTGTAGAAGCTGGACAATATTTTATTCAACTTGTAGAAGCTGGACAATATTTGTATTATCTATTTTCAACTTGTATCAGCTGGACAATATTTTATTCAACTTGTAGAAGCTGGACACTATTTTATTCAACTTGTAGAAGCTGGACAATATTTTATTCAACTTGTATAAGCTGGACAATATTTTATGTTATTTCAACTTGTATAAGCTGGACAATATTTTTTATGTTATTTCAACTTGTATAAGTTGGACAATATTTTATACTGTTATCTCAACTTGTATAAGCTGGACAATATTTTAAACTAGTATTTCAACTTGTGTAATCTGGACAATATTTTATTCAACTTGTATAAGCTGGAAAATATTTTAATTTGTTATCTCAACTTGAATAAGCTAGACACTATTTCATAATGTTTTTCAACTTGTATAAGCTGGACATTATTTTATTCAACTTGTATAAGCTGGACAATATTTCAACCCCGTTGTTTCAACTGGTATCAGCGTAAGAAGCTACTGCATACATTGACTGCATTTCTTCAAAAACATTCCTGAAATAAAAACATCATTAAAATTAACCAAACAAACTAATTGTTCAAGAGATATATAAGATATATGGATATACTACTTCTGTATTTATTACATACTACGTTTCAAAACACATTCAGGTAACGTTATCAAGTGCTTTTTACTTGATAACGTAACTTGTATGTTTCGAAACGTAGTATGTAATAAACTCAGAAGTAGTATATCTATATATCTTAGTGTTTTAATGTAATCTTCCTACTTCTATATGTCTTCTAAACAATAGATTGTATAGATGTTTTCTAAATTTTTGTATGTACATCAAAAACAGTAGTTTAGTGAGAAATTTAAGGGAAGGGGGGAATGGAGTGTGTCACATAGCATGAAAAGCTTAAATTATGTGATTTCCAAGACAAAATATTGAAATCAAGGACACTGTTAGCATCAATATGATAAAGGGATTGTAAAGTAGTTTTCTTAATTTTGTATGTGTATCCGGGACACTGATAGCATCAATTTACACCATTACAATTTCCATTTCGACGGTTCTTGCAATTCTACTAAAACAAACTGGTTTTATGACGTCATTGAAGTGTCATTCTTGGGTCTAATTAACAGGTTTTAAAGTATTGACGTGAAATACTGTTAAAACATGATGACATGATAACTATAATTACAGGAACCACAGACATTTGATTGAAAATTGGAATGAATCTAATCAACACCATAAATCGCTCTATAAAAAGTTAGAAATTCACCCTTTGCAATGCCTTTAAAGCGATACTACGTCTTAAAATGAACAAAACAATTAAATTCTCAAACTTGGTCAATAAGAGTATATATTCATACAATAATTGATAAATGCCTTAATCCAATTTAAGGCATTTATCAATAATAATCTGTAATTGTAGGGAAAATTACATAGTTTTATGGGTTTATTTGATTCTGTTTGTATACTTTGGACACTGTTGATGAATATATACTCTTATTGACCAAGTTTGAGAATTAATTTTTTTTGTTCATTCTAAGACGTAGTATTGCTTTAAATACATCTTATTGAACTAATGAAATAAATTTAAAAAATTTAATAAAAATGAAAGAATTCGTACATGTTCATGTAGAAGAAAATATAGCCAGTTTTCTGTCGTTTTTCACAAACTTCATTTTCAGTGAGCGTCGTCACTCTAGAATCATCAAAACTTAGCCACGTCTTTTTCTTGATGTCATAAACATCACTAATATAATGACCTAGGATAAAGAAAAGAAACATCTATATTTTACAAGGATAACAACTTAGGTTCCGTGCAGATCCTTTCTCCCAATTGGTCCTGGCCAAACCTCTTGGCATTGATTTTACAAGGATAACAAGTTAGGTTCCATGGTGATCCTTTCTCCCAGCTGGTCCTTGGACAAACCTCTTGGCATTGATCTGTCCCAGATTCCCATAATTATGAGAGAAGATGACTTATTCCATGTCATCGGACTTTCACACCCTGATCGAGAACCAAACTCTCAAACACCATTTGCTCGTATCTGAGCAAATGACGTCATAATAATAAATAATGTTTGACTTCGAGACATTTGTGATAGTATTATTGGTCCAAAACTGACTACCAACCTGTTTCTGAGGAAGAACCAATATGATTAACAATACTAACTAATCGAAAATTACTGTAACTACAATTATTCTATAAGATATCAATAAAAAACAATCATTAATATTTTGTATTTAGATACTTCAGATGTTTCATTTTAATTCATTGGGAGTTTCTTCATTCATTTTGTTTACAGTTACTTCCTTTCCAAGGAAAACACCTTCAAAAAAAGAAAATCGCAAAGCGCACAATGCTTACTCTTTTGAAACACCTGAATGTACTTCTCATACGGGAAAGCCACAATTACCCCCAAATTTTGTCATGCTATAGACTCTCATTGCAGTTGCTTCCTTTCCAAGGCAAAAGAATTTCTTCAAAAAAGAAAATCGCAAAGCATTTGTACAAGGCTTACACTTTTGAAACACCTGATCGTACTTTCCGTACGGGAAAGCCACTATTACCCCCAAATTTGTCATGCTATAGACGATATTTTTTATTAAAAGAATTGTTCTGCTTCATAATTTTGTTATTATTACCTCCGTGTAGAATTTGTCACTACAATATTCGGAAGGTTGATGAACGCCATTTTCTGACGAGGAAAGAAAAACATCATTTTCATCAAATAAATTCTCCTTATCTTCTTGGCAACGTAGATCAACTAAAATAAAATTAATAATTTTATTCTGTAAAGAATTGTAGCCTGTAGAATGAGCATGAACCAAATGTGAACGGACAGACCAACAAACCAACAGACCAATAGGGTGATTACAACATGCGCCCATCTTTCGTGTGGGCGTATAACTAGGAAGTTGTGAATAAGAAATATTTTCTTCAAATATAATTATATTTAATATTCCATTTTCTTCATTAAAACATGGACGTCATTAGCAGTAATTTACGATAATTTGGCGTTGTTTTTAATGAATTTTCAGTTTGGAGTTGATAGTATAATTAATTACAAGAAAAACATGTTGTTTTAATAAATGCGTGTGAAACAGGGTTGGGCAAAATAATAGCGGAAACATGACATCCTGATTACGGCTATAACATTTGAACGACTTGTGTTATATTCCATATTTCTAATGACGTCACATGTATCTTGTGTTGAAACTGTATAAATGAAGTGTGTTATATTCCATAATATTGTCTTGTGTTTTGTTATATGTGCTACTCGCTTCTACATGTCGTTTAAATCTTATGTCCCCAATACACCTAAAAGTTTTAGAAAACCTCTTTATGATCACTTTAAGCTTGTCATGTGCCTAACTGTATTAAAGAAGTGTGTTATATTCCATAATATTGTCTTGTGTTGAAATGTTATGTGCCTAACTATACTACAGAAGTGTGTTATATTCTATAATATTGTCTTGTGTTTTGTTATATGTGCTCCTCGCTTCTAGATGTCGTTCAAATCTTATACTATTTATTGCCAATATTTTGTTTTGGAATTTCAAATGAATGAGAGTTTTACATCCCATGTTTTAACATACCTTCATGACTAGTGTTTGATGTGAATGAATCATCTTGATAGAAATTAGAATCCCGTTCAGCTTGTAATAAACTCTGTTGTATAGCCAGATCAATCCGTTCATCTTCCGTTAACTTACACAATTCTTTATCACCTTCCTCTAAATCTGTGAAAAACAAAAATTATATTAGTAAACAAAGATACATCTATATTTTACAAGGATAACAACTTAAGTTCCTAACAAGATCTGGGGCCTTATTTTCGAAAAATCCTGATTTTAAGAAATAAAGCAATCTAATACGTAATTTACAATCGATTTTAGTAACTGACCAATCAAATAACTGGATCGTTTTTGAGAAAAAGGCCCCTGATGTTAAGAGGAAAATTTATTGAAAGTTACCTATAGAATTTTGTTTTTGACGTTCATCTTGAAGACTCATTTCTAAAACTTTTTCTAATTCTTCTTCTTCATCTTTCTGAAGAAAAAAAAAAAAAACCCAAAAATATAACTGGCTAGACAAGGTAACATACACTCACTGACAGCTGTCAGAGATGATAATATTTTTATTCAGTTTCATACAAATACAATACTTCTTACAGCCAAAGGCAATAACTCAAAAATATTTATCGGTTGCTTTCAAGTAGAAGTTCTCCAAGATTTAACAAATCCGATGATCGAACAAAGTTTCATCATGTTGGAGTAAAACAATTTGAATTCCACTATAAGATTTGGACGACATTAAGACATGGAGAGATCATGTAAGAGAAACACAGGTTAATAATTTAACTATAGGGACCCTGTTCAATATAATTAAGTACATGTAGACACTTTGTCTATAACTTATATTTATTAAAACACATGGTTCCTCAACAGGAAGTCAATACAGGAAGTAAGGTAAGTAATCATTTTATACATAATATAGAGAAGTAACTCCTTATTTAGGTAAGTTAAGATCACATGTGTCATTTGTTATAATTGTTGTATTGTGCTTTCCTGTTCACGTGGCTTCCTCTTCACTATCAAGTTTACCCCTTTTTCTACATTGATATAGAACTCGTTTGTTGTTAAGGAAGAAGTTTAACAATAATATATTTTTCTTACGTTCTTCCTGATAGACACTCTGTGACTGTATATTTGTTCCTCATAATAAATATTCCTTGTGGAACAAACATTATTATAATAAATGATCTCAGGAACTCTTATCATATAATATCAGGGTTAGGGTTAGGTCTAGTGTTATATTATAAAAGTTCCAAATGGAATAATTATTACATAACAAATGTTCTTTGGAACAGTTATTACAGTGGAACTTCTATATCGTCACAACACAGTACCCGAGAAACCTCAATAGCATCATAGACAATATTAAAAAGTATGGAATGGATTAAATATCAAACTACATCAACCGACAAATATCCTTTTACTTTCATGTTGGCTCTTAATGTTACTTCGGGTGGGAGAAGGGGTATCGGGAGAAATACTGATGTTTTGTTGGAAACAGCCCTATCTTAATACTGAACTCAATGATATAAAGAAGCCCTACCGTTGATTGTTTTTGTTGGAAACAGCCCTACTCAATGATATAAAGAAGCCCTACCGTTGATTGTTTTTGTTGGAAACAGCCCTACTCAATGATATAAAGAAGCCCTACCGTTGATTGTTTTTGTTGGAAACAGCCCTACTCAATGATATAAAGAAGTACTTGATAGTTTGATAGATATAATAAAGAAATCCTACCGTCGATTGTTTTTGTTGTTGTAAACTAAGTTCGATAGCTTTAGCTAAATCATCACCTTCTTTACTGTCCTGTATTTATAACAACAGACATCTTAATTAACATACATCTGTATAATCATACAGCTAAATAATAGACCTTATTAATTACCCTATTTCAAAATACTTTCAGATGAAGTGTTTCTGCACATACTCCTGAGAAAAGGGACAAAAAGGCAGTTTCTAGTTCATTCATTTGACGTCGTATTTTATGAATGGAAGACGTCATTTGCGTTATGAACCTCGGTTTCAAAGCGAGATGTGAATAAGGTCTATAGACTCAATCTTTGTCAATGTTTGAGAATAACATTAAGACTGGTTCATGATAGGCCGCCATCTTACCCGATAAATAGACAAGGAAAGACAACACTGCCACAGTCAGAAATAATATAAAATACCCTCACCTTCAAGATTTCGTCCCAATCATCAGGTAAAGGTGAAATATCTTCATCAAGTCTCTCAGATAAACTTTCATTACTCACATTGTGTTTCTTAAATCTGTAATATTTTAATAATTAATAAATTCTACATGATTTATAAAATATATAATACAGGTACTAGCCTACTCACCCACTCACACCCCCCATCACGGTACACACCACTTCACCCCCTATTGTTCCCCAAAAATCATACATGACTTATAAAATATATAATACTGGTCCTTATAGTAAGTTCTGCTTGTTCCATGTTCCTTTAGCAACGGCTTTCATTTCATTTCATTACATTAATCTGTTGCTATCATGATAAGACATTCTCGTCATTAGTGCTTGTTCAGGATTTATGTAACTCTCAAAGCAAGTTGGAACTGGGGCCTTATTCTTGAAAACCATTGATTCAATATAGACTTTTTTTTAAATAATTCAAAATCCTTATAAAACAGTTATAGCTGAAAAATTTATATTTTTGTTCATAACTTCAAGGTTGTGTAACAGACAAAATTCTTTTTTGGTTTGTCTTAAAGTGTTTATTAATTCGCTTATAAAACATGTTTTTAACCAACTATAGTATATAATTTCATCATCAGTTTGATAAAAATCGTTCACAAATTAACACTTGCTATTTACCAAAAATCATGATAATTTTAATCACTTTTGTCCTAAAGTGCTTATTAATTTGCTTATAAAAATGTTTTTTAACCAACAAAATATAAACATATGTCCATTAGTATTTAATATAATTTCATCATCAGCGTGATAAAAAATGTTCACAAATTAACACTTGCTATTTACTTATAATCATGATAATTTTAATCGCGTAATTATGTTTTAATCGCGTAGGTCATTATGAAACATTTCACACCAAACAACACGAGAACTTTACAGTTTTGACTAATTACCATTTCACACTTATGATAAAATTAGTATTGTGACAACTTATATCGTGGTGTAACGGAAAATGCACGACACATTTTTTTTAAGTGTGATTAAAGCGATACTACGTCTTAGAATGAACAAAATTTGTTAATAATAACGTAATTAAATTTTCAAACTTGTATAAGAGTACATGTATATTCTCATCAGGGGACAAACCTAGTGGCATAACTATACAACAGATTACCTAAATAATCTGATAAATCCAGAAAACAATTTTTAAATACAAAAATTGATAAATCCCGTAATCCAATTTAAGACATTTATCAATAATAATCTGTAATTGTATGGAAAATTACATAGTTTTATAGGTTTATTTGATTCTGTTTGTATACTTTGGGCACTGTTGATGAATATACTCTTATTGACCAAGTTTGAGAACTTAATTTTTCTTGTTCATTCTAAGACGTAGTATCGCTTTAAAGTGAGAATTTAAAGGATCCCGTATATTAGGAATATATATCATATTGACTTCCAAATGTCAGTTACAGAAAGAGAGGGTGAAGTTGTCCGCATTTATTTTTTCTCAACTATTTTTATATTTTCTAAACATATGTACACGCCACTTTCGTGGTTAAATGGGCCACTAGTGGTTGGCACACAACACCAGTTGAGAAGGCATGATCTAAATAATTATTGGATATAGAATAACAGTTTAAGAATATCTGATTTAAGTTTTGAACTATATATAGAAGCGAGGAGCACATATAACAAAACACAAGACAATATTATGGAATATAACACATTTCTTTAATACAGATAGTCACATAAGGTTTCAACACAGTATACATGTGTTGTCATCAGATGTAATGAAGAAGTGTGTTATATTCCATAATGTTGTCTTGTGTTTTGTTTTAAGAACCTCACCTGTATTTGGGTATAAAATCTGGGGCGGTATTACACGGAACAGTGTCTTCGGTACAAAAATAACTCAGGTTTAATTTCGTTGGTATCTGTATACTACGTATCACTTTACCATTCTTACCAGCTAAACTGTCATAACGACTTCTTTTAAGATGTAACACTAAAATTCTGCAATAGAATAAAAATAGTACAGTAATAGACTGAAGGTCAAGGAAAACATTGAAGTCAAGGTCATAGTTAACATTAACTATTTGTGTACAGGTCAAGGTCAAAATTTGAGAAAAGGTCAAAGTTAAATATCAAGGTAAACGACCATATATCAAGGTCAACTGTAAAGTAAAAGTCAAGGTCAACATTTAACTCAAGTTCAATGTCACATTTAAGTAAAAGATCACAATTAGTCAGATAAACATTAAAGTAGAGGTCAAGGTCTAAACTTAAAGTAACAGTCTTATGTTAATCAAGGTCAAAGTCAAAATGTAGGCAAGAAAATGTCATAATATAAGAAAAGACAAATGAAGGTCAAGGCTAAAATAAAGGTCAAGGTCAATACATACCTAGGAAGGGAGGTAAATCTGTGACTAACCAGTGATTTATTGTACTGACATTTACTACAAGTATATTGAATCTCTTCATGGTCTAACGATATATTCAACGCATCTTGTAACGACATCTCCTTTATATTGTTACTAAAATAGATAGAATTCTTATTGTGTTACTAAAAATAGATAGAATTTATATTGTTACTAAAAATAGATAAAATTCTTATTGTGTTACTAAAAATAGATAAAATTCTTATTGTGTTACTAAAAATAGACAGAATTTATATTGTTACTAAAAATAGACAGAATTTATATTGTTACTAAAAATTGATTCAATTTTCACTTAATATGTTTTTCTTTGAATGTGAATTGAGACATTTCATTAAAATAAATCAATGGGGACTATAGTTCTCTTCATCCAATTAGTTTCAAAGGAATCGGCAAATTTTCAATGTTCACCTAGCAGGAAACGTTGGAACATAAATGGTTTTATATTTGCCAGTGTTTTTTTAATGTTTTTCACAATAATGCCTGAGCGTATCAAAATGGCAACACCGAAGCATGTGACGTGATATAAATATACTTACAAGCGTTTAGGCATGTCCAATGAAAGATCGTTAAAATTCTCTAATTTTTCAACCTCTTCATCACACCTGAAAAAATGATTATCATAATTTTAAGTTTTTGACTTGTTAAAGGAAGTCTCAAGGTGTTCTCCTTGTGTTAGGCCAAAATGAATGATTAGTCGTTCAGTGACCTTTTCCTGATGTTAATAAATCTATTTCATTGTGATATTGCGTATGAAAGAAATACATTTTACAATTCCACACGTAGAAAAACAAGTATTCTTATAAAACAAAGTTTTAAAATATAGCTTGCCAGGCAAGGTAACATAGGGATCATCTTCATAATGACATTGACCCATAAAATCAAAATCAAAACAATCAGTCTGTAGAGTGAGCACAAACCAAATGCGAACGGACGGAACGACGGGGTGATTACAATATACGCCTATCTTTCGTGTGTAAATTCCAAATAAAAGTGACAGTTGAACAAAACCAATCATGAAGATGATTAATGGTAATTTTTTAAAGCCTCACATCTTTTGTGTGGGCGTATAAAAAGTGGAATTATAACTCACCTCATACAGCGTATAGTATGTAAAACTTCAAATTCAAAGTTTTGAGAAGTAGGGTTTATAAACTCAGTGTTTGATAAACTAGTATTATTGTTGTTTAACTCTTTAGCTGGGGAGATTCGTTTAGACTTGGACAATTTATTTACTTCTTCTTTCAATTGATCTAAAACTTGACCCAAAAACTCGTGAGCATCCTAAAAAATAATAATAAAAATTCAAATACTTTCTGGAACATTTAAGATTATGAAAAAAATTGGCATCATATTGGAATTATGGAAATATATTTTCTTCTTTATTTTTTCTTTTTCTTTTAAATTTTGATGTGAAATCTAAAATTGTGTATTGAGAACACTGCAACAATGGTCATTGATGGGTGGGTGATGTGCAGCCCAATTAATTAACTATAACTTCGCACACCAAAACTTATCTAATAAAAATCTCTGATTGACAAAAAGTTAATACAATTATATGAGCCAGCGGAAACAGGATCATCAGATAAATGAGTAATTTAACATAGACAACGTTCTGCTCCCATTAGTATAAAGCGTGCTTAATTTTAAAGTAGTTTAGCTCAACAGAATTTGAAAGATATAACATAAATAAGCAACTTACGTGTTGTTGATATCCCGAGAATCGTTTAGCTGATGTTGATATTGCTCGTTTAACGTTCCGTAGAAATTCTCTCTTCATGGAGTCAGGTAGGGCTGTATTCTTCCTGGCTTTTAACAATCTGGCTAGATGGCTGGAAATAAAAAATATTAAAATATCAAAACCTCATTTTTGTTGGAAATAATTCATAGTAAATATTTTTCGATTTTTGATGATTTTCAATAAGGTTTATCCTAGGGTAATAATGAACACTCACAGCAAGTTTTGTCAAAATCTGTTAAGAATTGTGACCTGTAGAGTGTTAAAAAGCAATTGTGGATGACGGACCTACTGACGGACATGGGTGCCGACAATATAGGCTACGTACACATAGAGAGATGTGGGCGTATAAAAAAAGGCTTAATCGCCTTCATCTCCAGAATAATAACTAGAATATTAGCTTATCACCCCCCAACCCACCCTAAAATTAAAAGAGTATTAATAGGAATACTTACTAATAAAGAGCAACCCAATCCACCCCCCCCCCCCCCCCTTCCACCTCACCCCCAGAATTAAAAGAGTATTAATAGGTATACTTACTAATAAAGAGAATCATTGGGTAGAGATTTAATAACATGTTGATTTGTAAGTAATAAATCTGTAGAAAACGTATCCAGACCAAATAATGACTGTAGAGTGGCATTCATATAACACGTATTACCTAGATTGGAAAACCTGAAATATAACAGTATAACAGTTATTTTGAATTTTCACTTAAATAACAGTGTAAAGATTGCTTTTTAGGCATTTTCCTAAACTCAATTCTTCTAGCATCTAGTTTTGTTCTATGTGAACCCTTAATACAAGTACTTGAAATTCTCCTTCCTTATGTAGTCTCAATTTTAAGGAGAATGTCATCCCAATAGAATTAGTGGCACAAGGCTTAAATAACAGTATAACAGTTAGTTTCTGTCTGTAAGTCATACTAATAAGGTAGAGTTAGAGCCTTGTTATATGTTATGGGATAACTCAGTAAGCTGAGGTTACCAAAGTCCAAATTTGGGCCAATGTAAATAAAATTGGTAAAAGACAAACACCAAAATTATGTGCAAAGGATACCAAAAGCAAGATCAACAGTTGTACAGTACAGTTGGAAATAACTGGCTAGCCCATAAAATGACTTCAAACCAAAAATACCAAGAAAGTTAAGACATCTTGCTCACCCCAGCTGGCCTACAATATTGGTTCGTAAAATATAATCATGTCAACCCACAATAATATAACCAGCCCCTCAAGCTAAATAAAATAATCAAGAATTCTTACCCTTGTAAAGAGGTTGATTTCTGTGTTTCAGTTTTAGGTGTTGTTTTATTTTTAGACCAGGAATAAGAACAGTTTGACAATCGTATACGTTTACTAGGTTGAGGATCAGACATAAAACCTAAACTTCTCTTAGAACTTCTGTAATAAAATCAATTGATTTGATTAAAGATTGATACCATTCGGCTCAACCTTTGTCATTGTTCGAGACTATATAATGAATCGGCCATATTGCCCGGTATTTGGGCAGGAAAAGATAACTCTTGTTTGGAGATTGATTTTGACTGGTTGCTTTTACCGCGAAAGTTGATGATACTCTCTGAAGAATAGTTGTGATTGGCTGACCTGTATAGTATACGAGGTTATCTAGCCTGTCTAGTTCCGAAGTTGATACGAGTGTCAATTTTCCATGTCATTTAAATTCGTCTGCTAATAAAGATAATACATGCGTTTTGAACTCTTCAATAATGAAATGTTTGTGAGAAAAACAGAAATGAAATAATATTTATGAAATAAATTGACTTACGGTGTAAAAAGTCTAGAACCTGTAGTACCAGATGATCCACTATAAAAACCTCCCGTACTTAACGATTTTAACTTCTCTCGACTTTTATCATTTCCTCGTATTAAGAACTGATCGGGCGTTACTGGTCCGGTTGGTCCCCTGGAAATAAAATAAACAAATATAAGGGCATACCCTGTCACCCTTGATCCCAATAAAACAGTGGTTCCCAACCTGGGGACGTGGTGTATTTGTCAACGAGCTATGGTAACTTGGAGTAAAATAAACCAGCAAATATAACTCACAAATATAATCTTATACCCTTGATACCAATAAAACAGTGGTTCCCAACCTGGGGACCATGGGGATACGTATAATTTTTAACTATATTTTGCTGTATAAGGTCTGTAGTTGACCACAACTTCAGAACTTACACAAATATAAACATACAAATGAATGAAATGATGATGACAAGATGGCCGTCAGACCATGCTTACACGACTTTTTCATATTCCTTGACTGAGGAGCACGAGCAGAAGTTTACCTTTTGTTACTTGACAACTTCCGGTAACAACACGGAGCTAGTCACTATTTTCAATAACAGTGCCTGACACCACACCCACCAGTGTACATCAATTATTGATAAAAGAGAACTGTACGTACTTGTGTTTATTTTCCTTTGATTCGTCGAATATTTCTAGTTGAAAATTATCATCATCGCTGTCGTCTTTTATAATAACAGTTGTTTCTTTCTTCTCTTTTCTTTGACTAGAATTAGAACACCACTCATATCAACTTCAAAACTAGACTAGTGGCTAGATAACCTCGTATACTATACAGAGTTCAATCACTCGTATCAACTTCAGAACTAGACTAGTGGCTAGATAACCTTGTATACTATACAGAGATCAATCACTCGTATCAACTTCGTAACTAGACTAGTGTGCTAGATAACCTTGTATACTATACAGAGATCAATCACTCGTATCAACTTCAGAACTAGACTAGCATACTAGATAACCTCATATACTATACAGAGATCAATCACTCGTATCAACTTGGGAACTAGACTAGCGTGCTAGATAGCCTCGTATACTATACAGAGATCAATCACTCGTATCAACTTCGGCACTAGACTAGCGGCTAGATAACCTTGTATACTGTTCAGAGATCGCCATATTGAATAAATTATAGTTCACTCGTATCAACTTCGGAACTAGACTAGTGGCTAGATAACCTTGTATACTATACAGAGACCAATCACTCGTATCAACTTCAGAACTAGACTAGTGGCTAGATAACCTTGTATACTATACAGAGATCAATCACTCGTATCAACTTCGTAACTAGACTAGTGTGCTAGATAACCTCGTATACTATACAGAGATCAATCACTCGTATCAACTTCAGAACTAGACTAGCATACTAGATAACCTCATATACTATACAGAGATCAATCACTCGTATCAACTTCGGCACTAGACTAGCGGCTAGATAACCTTGTATACTGTTCAGAGATCGCCATATTGAATAAATTATAGTTCACTCGTATCAACTTCGGAACTAGACTAGTGGCTAGATAACCTTGTATACTATACAGAGACCAATCACTCGTATCAACTTCTGAACTATACTAGTGGCTAGATAACCTTATATACTATACAGAGATCAATCACTCGTATCAACTTCCAAACTAGACTAGCGTGCTAGATAACCTTGTATACTATACAGAGATCAATCACTCGTATCAACTTCGGAACTAGACTAGCTACTAGATAACCCATAGAATTATAACACCACCCGAAATGAAATGGAGTTTTACGTCGTGCTTTTCTGCACCTGTTTGAGCTAATGAGGACGGGGAAATGCCATGAAGTGTGCAATGAGGGAAATTTTGCCAGGACAGCAGCATTAGCCTTTTTTTTTTATTTCCAATTGTCGAGGGATCTTTAACGTGCACCAATAGCACACAGGGCCTCGGCTTATTGTCCCATCCAAGCAACTAGACAATCTAAGTTTGCTACAAAATATCAACTTACCTTTTCTCTTTTAAAAGATGGCCGAAACCCTTGGTAATAAATTTAGGAGTGGAAGTTTGTCGTGTAGGAATATCTTGTAGTGAACGGTTCTGATTCAGGACTGTAGGCGTGGACGATTGACTGTGAACGTTAGAAAATAACGAACCCATATTTTCAGAATTGTCTGAATCAAAACCACTGAAGCTGTTAAACAACAATGGAACTGATTTTGTTGGGGTCGTTTCTTGTCGTCTTTTCTTCTTTTCTGGCGTCTCTAACAAACTGTTCTCATCTGATCACAGAAAAAATAAAATTTTTAAATGGATTTATGAGAGATTTTAGTATTTTATTTATGTGTTTCTTAATGAGATCTTTTATGGCCAAGGTTTTCAACTGGTTTTCTCAAATGTCCCCAAAAATGTGTATAGAAATGATTGTGTCCCCTGAATTGTCCGCAGAAGTCATAGAAAACATGCAATTTCGAAGCATGATATAGTCACAGCATTTTTCGTTTCAATACAAACTTAAATTGTGGTCATTGCAGGCAGTGGACACTGGTGTTTCAAGATAATACAAAATATTACATATTGTTTCAGACCTATAGATCAGTTTGTGTCTCCTGGAGAATGTCAAAAAGTCCCCAGTCTGGGACATGTCCCCCAAGTTGAAAACCCAGGCTTTATGGCATCTAAATAAAACTTAATTCTGAAGCATTAAATGGATTGTTAATGTTGGGGTAATTAATGGCATTTAATTTCAAGAATGAATTAACCCCCACCCTCCCCACATCTAACCCAGCCTCCAGGCAGTGGGAGTTAGGCACCCCCTTTAACACACTGCCTTGCTCGATTTAGTTAGCACCCCCCTCGACACACTGCCTTGCTTGATTGAGTAAACCAATCTGTTGTTTAGTATCTAAATGAAAACCCTGCCCTTGTCTAGTAACATCATTGCAATAGGCTACCCAAAACAAGAAAGGATCTTTGCCAACCAAAGCGATTAAACTCGTAAAATATTGTTTTTTTTTTTCTTACCTAAACAAAAGCCTTTAATCTGATCAAAAATTTCTTTAATTCTGAGCATGGCCTTGTCATGTTTGGGTTTAAAATGAATATGGATGTTCTTTAGTTGAATCAATAATCTGTTTTTAAATAGAATCTGGTGGATATTTTTAGCAGAAACCTGAAAATAATATTAAAAGGGATTGTAAAGAGGTTTTCTTAACTCTGTATGTATATCGGGGACACTGATAGCATCAATTTGCACCATTCCAATTTCCAATCTGACGTCTGTGGTTCTTGCAATTCCACTAAAACTAACATGTTGTATGACATCACTAATAGTGATCTACCGGAAGCTACTATTGATATCTATGCATACAAAGTCTATAGTCAAATAAAAATGATTAATTATTTTATTGATTGTTAGCCTGCCTTCGGTAGATCTGAATTTGGTAATCAATACCCTTCTCGGCTAGTTCTTACAGTCTAATTAAAATCAGATCCTAATTTCGTTTCGTTCGGTTTTTTAAATCCGGTTTTGTAAACACTACATTAGGGTCTGAGAACCATGTACAATCGAAAGTGTCTACGTTAACTCTGGTTTTAACCAATCAGATCATTGCCCTCTCCCGCGCTGGGATTTTGTTCGCGAACAATAGACCGTGCATTCTAGGATTCCTAAGAGCTGTAAACAGGTTTATCAGGTCTGGTTTATCAAGGTAAGGTCAGAGTGCACATAAATACTTTCTACGTTCTCAGACCCTGATGCAGTGTTTAAAAAACAGGATTTAAAAAAACCGAATGAAACGAAATTAGGGTCTGGTTTTAATTAGACTGCTAGTTCTAGTGACCTATATTTTCTGTGATTTGCTCTGTAATCTAAAACACTCAATAGCTACTTACATCACAGACTTTCAGGGGATTGTCTTGAAGATCTGAATATAAATAACACTTCCAGGAACCCGCTCGGTTGGATAGTTCCATGGATCCAATCTTCCAGTTGATGGTTCCACAGAGTAGACCAGAATATTTTACCTCCCCTCGAAATCTCTCACATATTATTTTCTTCATAATACATTAACTAACAATTCTGCAATAATAAAATAATTTAGTACCGTAATTAGCATATATGGGATTCCTATTTGCAAAAAACAAAATTGCCTGAGTGTGTCTATGTTATGAAAAGAAATCCACTTTTGTTTTTTGTAGTCTGTGGTTCTTGCAATTCCACTAAAACTAATGCGTTTTATGACGTCACTAACAGTAATGTACTGCGGAAGCTATTGATATCTATGCAGATCACTGCCAGTGACGTCATAAAATGCGTTAGTTTTAGTGGAATTGCAAGAACCACAGAATGGAAATTGGAATGGTGCAAATTGATGCTATCAGTTTCTCTGATACATTTAGGGGAGAGCGGGGTAAGTTGAGCCACATTTGAGAACAACAGGCCTGTTACATAAAGTTATTAAAAGACAATGAAAATACTAAGTGAATCTGATAGATATAGTCTTTCAAAATATACATTATGATTGAAACTATGTGACCAAATGTAAGAGTATTCAGAGTTGATCAACCTACCCCACCAATGGGGCAAGTTGATCCATTCGGTGGGGTAAGATGATCACCTAATTTGAAGAACTTATAATTTCATGCCAGATGTTGAAAAACACAAAAATTAGTTTTGCACTAACTAATTGAACTATCATAAGAACTTGTTGGCTATCAAATGGAAAATGTTGTTCATGATAGCCCAACATTTACAATTTGCAACATCAATTAACAAAATATCAGTATATCAAATTAAATTTGGACAGATCACGATTGAATTTCAATTGACAAGTTCTCCTGCAATACTGGTCGGTAACTTATGAAGTACTGTATTTCACTGTTTAAGAAATATGCCAAATCAACATTATTTGGCACAAAAATATATTCTTTTAGCATCTATTTTGTCAGTAATTTTCTGGAGGAATACACCTTCATATTCATAACCGTGAACATATTAACTCGTGCAATAAAGTTTATTTTGCAAGATTTTTCTGAAACTTGAACTACAATCAAGTTCCCCTCCATTATCTCAGCATGCACAAACATGCTCTAATGATAGTGGGGTAAGATGAGCCACATATAGGGCAATAAGTTGATCCTGGCTCAACATACCCCATTGTTACTTGCTCAACTTACCCCACTCTGGTTATTTAAATTCAAAATGGCAGGGCAACCAGCACATGATCTCCACATGAACATAAGACTGCATGATCAAAAACAACATTTCAAACTATTGTACAGTGCATGAAGATATTAGAAATGTCCAATAGTATTGAACAAAATTAAACTACATGCCTTATTGAAACTATTTTACTTAACCGGGTGAAAAACACATTAAGCTCTTGTGAAGCCTTATTAACCTTCTGAAAATTTTGACATTGACATTAAAGGGAAGTAACTTTTACTTGTTCTCAACAAGTGGCACTTCTACTTTATACCTCTTTCTAGAAGGCCTTGAGAGAGGGTGGCTCAACTTACCCCGTGGCTCAACTTACCCCGCTCTCAAAGTTTTGAAAATCCCATTAATTTTAATTTGAGGCTTTATTTTAATTATCTTATTTAGTAAATTAGTAGGCTAATACCTATGGCTATAACCTGTCATGCCCTTCATTTCCTGTGTTCCTTTTAACTCATGTGATTCCGATTGTGAACCAAATCTGTCAAATGACATATCACTAATTAGTAATCACTAATCTATTTAATTAGTTGAGATGTGATTAGCCTAACAATGTTCTCTGATTGATTATCAAAACAAAGCCATGCTGATGCTGTTTTCCAAATCTTGTAAAATCTGTTTAATTAGTTGAGATGTGATTAGCCTACTGTTCTCTGATTATCAAAACAAAGCCATGCTGTTTTTTTACATCCTTATCCAACCCCATTTTGTTATTCCCATTACAACTCTTGTAGGACAGCCAAAATAACATTTCTCCCTTGATTCCCTTGGCCTGAGCCTGTGTTAATTGTGTACCTTAATCAAATCGAATTTTTGTCTTTTTAACATCTATTTATCTCAACAAATACTAGTAAATGTTTATTCCTTCCCGCGATTTGCACAGGAAGTTAAATTCCACTAAGAGAAGGTCCGAAGTTTGTTTACTGCTTCTAATTTCAACCAATCAAAAATCGACAATGATTTTTCTGCTGTAAAACTGAAATTGGAGATTCATTTCCGGTCATGTCGCCGGTCAAGTTTTATATTTGACAATTTGTGAATTTCTTTGAAATTTGAACAATATGTGATGATTATTTGGGATTAAAATAAAGTGCCGAGTGAGATACATTGCAGGACATCAGAGTGCTAGCCCAGTTTTGGCATTTTTCCCGGTGGTGACGGCTTCTCCGCGGCTTTGTTCTTGCGATTGCTCATCTGGATGGGTTTGTCTGTGATGTTTACAAAATAACTGTCAGTAATGTCAGACATGTTAGGCTCAATCATCAGTCATTTCTGACGTTTTTCTTTAATTTAGGCATATTTGTGCTTTTTCTTGTGAATCTCAACTTAAAACTCAAATACAAGGGTGTGTGCCTTAAGTGCAATTCTTTTCAAATAAATTTGTGTTAAAAATTTAGACAAAGAAGATAACAATTTGTTAAAAAACTAAACATCATCAACATCAAAAGGGCTGGAATGTTTCTTGTAAAATTATCACATTTCTGTAAGAATCTGTATTTGTAGAGAAAAAAGAAAGTACAATTTTATGGCCAAAAACCTAGATAAGTGCTTTACCTGCTAAACTAGCAGTTTTAAACTAACTCTATAAAAAAAATGGCTGTAAGAAATTACTCCTAAATTCAACACAAATATTACTAAGAAGTTAAATTGATCATCCACCGATTTCAAGATGGGGAACAAACAAGCATGTTGCTTCGCTCCTCAATCCAAGAGTGGACGGAAGCACAAGGAAGAGATTTACCAGCCGTCGCGGGTCCAGGAAGAATCTGGTCATATGCTGACACACCAGGCCAACTCGACATCCCTGACTGCTGTACCTCACATCAGTGAACGAGAACCAGAAGGTAATATCTGAGGAATACAACTGTACCTCATTTTTGACTGTAAAATGGCCAGTCACCATGGCCCCTATTTTGGTCAAAATGGCCTCTTAATTTACTCTTTGATTTTAACCAATTCATTGGTCAAAATGACCAAAAAAATAAAAGTCAAAATGGTCTCTGATTACGGTAATGTTTTTACTAAGGCCCTTAACTTAACCAAGTTGGGTAACAGTAACAGTGACAATTCAAACAAAACGTTGGTTATATCTAGGGCTGGGTATCGATTACCAAATTGAAATTGATTATCGAAGGCAGGCTACCGATCAATAATCGATTAATAATCGAAATATTTTAATTAAAGAATCTTCTAATCTGTGGTCAAAATGGTCCCTAAATTGGGAATAGGGCAAATACATTAGTCGAGTTGACATGGCCCTGTTTTGGTAAAAATGGACCCTAAATTTACCTTTGATTTCAACCAAATCATTGGTCAATGGTCCCAATGGAATTCAACTCAGCTGGGCCTTATTCTCAAAAACTTAACATACAATGATTTTAGTGTTCCAGTCTTCTGATTGGTCAATTACTAAACTTAATTTTAAATATAGCTTCATTATCCAATCAGCTGTATTTCTGAAAATCTGGATTTTGTCTTAGTTGGGTTTTCGAAAATACGGCCCCTGGGTAAGAAAACCCTGCCTGGTACCACAACCTCTAATAATTAACAGTGGCATCAGGTGTCTAGAAGAGTAAGCACACCCTGCTGCCTGTCGCCATGGCCATAAATATCAAAACTGTCTTCATGAATTACAAAAAAATTCTCAGTTTGCACATGGACTATTAAAGCTGTTAATTTTTTTCTTGTAGAAAATGATTTGGATCCATCAAACAACCCGTATGCCAAGCCGTTATTTTCTTCAAGATCTGAGATCGAGGTTCAAAAAAGTAAGTTGACATTTAAACTAATTGTTGGAAAAAACCATCTATATTTTACAAGGATAACAACTTAGATTCCGTGAGGATCCTTTCTAAGTTTCCGTGAGGATCCTTTCTACCAGCTGGTCCTTGGTCAAACCTCTTGGCATCGATCTTTCCCGGATTATTCGTACCCATTTAAAGCTGGGTGGACTGGAATTATGGGTGAATATGGGTTATTCAAGATCATCAGACTTTCACTTCCTGGTCGAGAACCAAACTCTCAAACATAACGACCTTCAATTCCTTGTATTGACGTCATGTTTGTAAAGAACGACGCATTAACTGACTGTGCTCTAGATTTTTCTTATTGCCCTACTGAACTGACCCACATAATAAGTTGAATACAATTTGCAAAAGAGGTGTATAGACGTCAGATTGAAAATTAAAATGGTGCTAATTAATGTAATGCTACACGTGTTCCTGATACACATACAAAATTAAAAAAAACTTCCTTACAATCCCTTAAAGTTATGATCAACAAATGGACACACAACACAAGATATTTTATCAGTTTGTTAAGTTCTACTTATTAAAGTTATTCTACATATTATTGTTGATATATTTATTCCAGTGGAACACATCCACACAGTCCCGAGCACCAAGCATGCACATGCAGGCTACTAAATATTCATGACATACCGTACCGGTACCAAATATTCATATTACATCATATGCTCATAACACTACTGTCGTAAATTATTCCTACAGAATTGTCGATAGACGGGAAAATCATAGCCATTGAACGTATTTGATACAGACAAGAGTGGGGGTACAGGGACTTCACATGATATTTGATAATGATTCCAGCTTTGTATAGATGCCAAATTTATACCAAATTTGTTTTTTTGTGGCAGGATGAAAATTGTCAAAACTAGCAATCTGAAAATGAATTCAAGCAAATTTTCATAACATTGTTTTCATGGTAACATAAGTTTTAAACGACAAATAGAAGCGAGACAAGACAATATTATGGAATATAACAGATTTCTATAATAAAGTTTGGCACATAATGTTTCAACACAAAACAATATTATGGAATATAACACAGTTCTTTAATACAGTTAAGCACATAACGTTTCAACACAGATACACATGTCGTCATTAGATGTAATGGCAAGAGAATAAAACATATTAAAATGTATACCAACAAGAAACAAATGATAATAATGACCATGTTTTTATTTTGAATATTTTAGATAATAAAAGAAGAAGTCAATTAATTTACACTTCAGATGGTCAACACAGACACGTAAGTACCCAGTATAGGGCTGGTTATCGATTACCAAATTGAGATCAATTATCGAAGGCAGGTTACCGATCAATAATCGATTAAAATGGGCAGAATGAAAGACAGGCCTATCGTTGGGTATTCAGAATTATCTCGATGCTCATCGATAATGTATGGCCTAATTTTCTACCCTTTTCGTAATAAACATGTTATTATTATTATGATTATTTGATATTTCTATTTATTAACGTACGGTATTAATTGTCTTGTAGATTGATGAGAGTGGGCAATTGAGGAAATTTAGTTCCTGTTCTACAATATTTATAGATGATTCTACTGTCTCACAACCAAACCTAAAAAATACTATTAAAGCTGTAGCTCTTGCCATATATTTTCACATTAAAAACAGGAATTTTTCTCGGAATGGTCAGGAGGCACGGACATTGATAATCTTTGACGAGAAGAAATATCCTCTTTCAGTAAGTTGATATTATTATTAAAGGGAAATGTTTAGCATTTTAGACGATTGATTTGGGCTTTGATTATATGTAAATAGCCTCCAGAAGTACTAGAACTGCACAAAAATCACACAGTCCCTTCAATTATATCCCTACCTAAACATTTATCTTCTATTTTCTGTATAAAAGTGTTTTCTATATAAGGCATAGTCTTACAGTTAGTGAACATATCCCTTTAAATTAGACCCTGATTGTATAGAGGTTTTCTAAACTTTGTATGTGTATCGGGGACACTGATAGCATCAATTTGCCTCATTCCGATTTCCATTCCGACGTCTGTGGTACTTGCAATACCACTAAGACTTGTGACGTCACTACCAGTGATCTACAAAAAGCTACTATTGATATCTAAGCAGATCAATGTCAGTGACGTCATAAAACGAGTTAGTTTTAGTGGAATTACAAGAACCACAGATGTCAGAATGGAAATTGAAATGGTGTAAATTGATGATATCAGTGTCCCTATTACAAGGTGTGCCAGAATAAAAGGTAATCTGAATCCCTAGGTTCGTTAATGATGAAATGAATGTTTTTTATTACAGAAAGAACCTGTACAGTCAGACTACGATAAACGGGACCCGGAACATAAAACTATTTATAGATTTGTACGTAATTTATTTAACGCAGCTCAGCTGACATCAGAATGTGCTATAGTAACTTTAGTAAGTTTATTTATTTAAATATGGGACATATCCACTACGCCTGGGTTTTCAACTTGGGGGACATTTGGACATTCTCTAGAGAACACAAACTGATCTATAGGTTTGAAAAAAATATGTAATTATCTTGTATTATCTTGCAACACCAGTGTCCACTGCCCATAACGACCACAATTTAAGTTTGTATTAAAACGATAAATGCTGTGACTTCTTCAGACAATTTTCCCTCATTGCGAACTGCATGGCGTTTGCCCGTCCTCAATTAGCCCATATAAGCTTAGGTGCAGAAAAGCAGGACATTAAACTCCATTCATTTCATTTCATTTCTAATGTAATAGACAATGCCTGAATTGTGATGAGGCCCAGAAAAGCTAAATACTGTTTGTAGTATAATGTTTTATGTATATTTTGTAGGTCTATCTCGAACGTTTGCTCACCTATACTGAAATTGATATAATGCCTGCCAACTGGAAGAGAATTATACTGGGTGCTATATTATTAGCGTCTAAAGTCTGGGATGATCAGGCGGTATGGAACGTAGATTTCTGTCAGATATTAAAAGATATAGCTGTAGAAGATATGTAAGTATTGTATCTCTCAGAGTATTATTAATAAAAACATTACAAACTGAACCAAAGGCAGGGTATGCTTACTCTTCTAGACACCTCATAAAGAATATAGCTGCATAAGATATGTAAGTATTGTATCTCTCAAAACACTGAGTATTAATAAAAACATTACAAACTGAACCGAAGGTAGGGTATGCTTACTCTTCTAGACACCTCATAAAGAATATAGCGGTAGGTTATGTAGGTATTTGTATCTTAGAAATATAAGTATTAATAAGAGAAAAAAATCACAAACTCTAAACCCAAGGCAGGGTATGCTTACTCTTCCAGACACCTCATACAGAATATAGAGGTATAAGATATGTAGGTATATAATCTCAGAAGTCAGAGTATTAATAAAAACATCACAAACTCTAAACCCCAGGCAGGGTATGCTTACTCTTCCAGACACCTCATACAGAATATAGCTGCATAAGATATGTAGGTATTTTATTTTAGAAACCAGAGTAAGGGGATTGTTGAGAGGTTTCTAAATGGTTTTCTAAGTGTTTTGGGGACACTGATAGCACCAATTGCGCCATTCTGTTTTATAATCAGAAGTTTGTGTTTCCAGCCATTCTACTTAAGTGTTTGATGAGGTTATGTAATGCCATTTCACTGGCAGCCAGTAGAGTTGTTGCTAGTGTTGAAAGTTGACAGATAGCAATTTCAACTCTTATTTTTTGGAGTGTATGCCAATGTAATGTCTGTATTTCTAGTTCAATTGTTGGAGCGTAAAAAAATGTTTGTTTTTGAGGCTTAGGTATATTTGGTCGAACAGATGGTGAAGTGAACTTTTAAGGAATGTATTTTATTATGATTTTTCATATATTTTAATTATCTATATTTGTTTATATTTTTAGGAATGAACTAGAAAGACAGTTTTTAGAAGCTCTACAGTTTAACATAAACGTACCGTCAAGTATTTATGCTAAATATTATTTTCACCTACGAGAATTGGCCGACGCCCATGATTTAGTTTTTCCAATGGAACCTCTGAGTAAAGAAAGAGCGTTGAAATTAGAGGTAAAATTATTATTGTGTTTTAATTTTCCGCAGTTTTAGATCAAATGGTTTATGTAAAAGTTACGCTTGCACTCTGCAACATATCACGCTAATGAATGGCGACCATATTTGACCAGACTACATCAATTCTGGTAGTTCAAACATCAGAGACAGGTCTTTATTTTACGGTTGGGATCGTTTGTGCTTGGGTTTTATTATTTCTCATATGAAAAGTTCATTAGCTGCTACCAATTGCCAATGTGTTTACATGGATTTCGAGATTTATTTTATGGATGGGATCGTTCGTGCTTGGGTTTTTATACGCCCTCATCTCTCTATGAGGACGTATATTGTAGTCACCCCTGTCCGTCCGTCCGTCAACATTTGCTCGTAAACGCTCTAAAAACTAGAGTTTTTGACGGAATCAAATGCAATTTGTTATGTGTATACATATTCATAAAACGAAGATCAAGTTCGAATTTGAGCTATTTTCGATCGTTAGAAGCAGAGTTATTGCCCTTGCCCCAAATCCGTCGGTCAGACCATCAACATTTGCTTGTAAACGCTCTAAAAACTAGAGTTTTTGACGGAATCAAATGAAATTTGATATGTGTATACATATTCATAAAACGAAGATCAAGTTCGAATTTGAGCTTTTTTCGATTGTTAGAAGCAGAGTTATTGCCCTTGCCTCAAATCTGTCGGTCCGTCCATCAACATTTCCTTGTAAACGCTCTAAAAACTAGAGTTTTTGACGGAATCAAATGAAATTTGATATGTGTATATATGATCAGAAAACGAAGATCAAGTTCGAATTTGAGCTATTTTCGATTGTTACAAGCAGAGTTATTGCCCTTGCCCCAAATCTTAAATGTGCTATTACTCTCTTAGTTTTCAACCGATTTTGATGAAACTTAAAATGGATGTTATTGGAGCTAAATCGAAAGGTTTGAGAAAGTTTTGTTTTCTCCTGATTAAATTTTTTCCTTTTTCGACTTTTTCGTTAGGCGTATATGGCCGTGGTCCACTATCTTTATATATATTAGTATCACCATATATTTGCTGCAATAGAAGATTGTTGTTTACCTTATTGTGACAAAATATATTATTTTATAGTGTTTATACGTATTTGTTTTTATTATTACAGGCCATGTCGAGTGTATGTGAAGATAAATTAAAACTCTGGTCTAAAACAAATCATCATCGATCAGGTAGTTTAGACGGGTCGAAAGCTACACGACGATTCAGCAGTAAAGCCATAATATCGTGACAGAGTTATCTGGATTGTTTACATCGAAGATTGTAGTGTACAGTAACATTATTGTTGTGTCACGTTACTTATATACTAACGTACGGTGCCTCGGAACGGAGAAACTTCAGCTTTTTGAGATCTGATTCAGTTCTGAAAACGAGTTTGTCAAGTCAAAATTGTTCTTAGTTTTAGAGAGTCCACTTACAAATAATATATTGTTTATTTCATATTTAGGTTTTTCAGAGAGTCCATACAGCTAATAAGGTTAATTTAGTAATTTGGTTTGTCAACTCAGCATAACTTTCAGAGAGTCCACATAGTTAACATTGTGTATTTTTTTTTGTTTATCAACTAGGCATCTTTTAAAACATCTGATAAAGTAAATTAGGAATTTAGGATTGTCAACTTGACATTTCTTTCAGAGAGTTCACATAAATAATATTGTTTAGGTATTAAGATTTATCAACTATGCATCTGTTCAGAAAATTCAAACATCTCATAATGTTTATTTGATATTAAGGTTTGTCAACTCGGCATCCCTTTCAAATAGTCCACATAGCTAATAATGTTTATTTGATATTTAGGTTTATCAACTCAGCATCCCATTCAGAGAGTCCACTTACAAAAAATGTTTATTGGTATTTTTTTTTGTTAACTAGACATCTTTTCAAACATCTGATAAAGTAAATTAGGAATTTATGATTGTCAACTTGACATTTCTTTCAGAGAGTCCACATATCTAATATTGTTTAGGTATTAAGGTTTATCAACTATGCATCTGGTCAGAAAATTCAAACATCTAATAATGTTTCTAAGGTATTACGGTTTGTCAACTCAGCATGCCTTTCAGAGAGTCCACATAGCTAATATTGTTTTTTAGAATTAAGGCTTGTCAACTAGCTTATAATGCTTATTTGGTATATTAGCATTTCAAATTGTTCAGATAGCTTTTAATAGTTAAGTTCAACATTTAGAGTAGTCATTTCCGTTCCCTGCATGGAATTTCATATTTAATAAATAATTTGATTATTAATCAATTATTGATCAGTAGCCTATAATCAATAATCAATCTGACTGACTGATCAATTTGACCTTGACACGACAGACTGAAGTTTCTCCGTCCCTGGTGCCCAGCGTGATCGCGATACAAGAACCTTTTTAACAATCAAGACTAATTCGTGAAGTTGTGTGAAATCTTGATTTTAGTTGTAAATTTGTACAAAAACAGTAGAAAAACTAATCAAAAATAGAGTTAGTGAATACACATTCAGTTCTAAAGCTTTGGTTTAGAGACTTAAAGGGATTGCAAAGTGATATACAGGTCACAGGAAGCTACTATTTATATCTATGCAGATCACTGTCAATGACGTCATAAAACATGTTAGTTATAGTAGAATTGCAAGAACCACAGACGTCCCAATGGAAATTAAAATGGTGCAAATTTATGCTATCAGTGTCCCCAATACACATACAAAGTTTAGAAAATCACTTTACAATCCCTTTAAGGCTAAACCTTGGTTAGGAGTCCAAATTTTGATCTTGTTTTCAAGGTTTGGACACTTGTTTAGGGCTACTTTGCCGAAATCCATTGTTTTAAATTTGGATTAGAACTTTTATTTTGTATCTAAGCTTTGAGCCTTTCTTTTTGAGTTGCAAAACTTAGAATCATGTAAAAAACTGAGTGACCCAATCATACACAAAATAAAAAGATTGTTTTTCAAAACATCCTACATGGTTTCTAGTCAACTAATACTATTATAATAGACTACGCAAATATTTTTATACATTATAGGTATACCACCTCTTCTAATGATCATAAAATTCAAATTTAAAAAAATGACCTACAACTCCTTTGAACCACAAATTTTCGGCCCCATGTCCTTTATCAAGTGGAAATAGATATACTATTTATATTTTGTTTGAAAATTTAGATTTTTTGATCATGCGTAGAGAGAGGTATAAAAAGTACTGTGAACTTTGTAATCAAAGTTGGACATAGTGTGCTGGTCAACCACTTAACACCCCTAATTTTGTAATGAACTCTTCCACACATGCATAATTCCTACCTATATTATATATGATTGGAAGACCTCACTTATAAAATTAGGGGTGTTTTATGTTGCCTGTAGTATTTGTCATCAATGTAAATAAGACAGATTTTCGCTGACTAAAGGTAGATGATATGTTTATTTATTTATTGCTAAACTGTGCCTAAATGTAAAAATATTGAAAAATGCAGAGCTAGATTTTTTATTTCATACTTATTTTTCATTTGTAACTATTGTAGCTTGAAGATTCGCTCAATCTGTCCTTAGCTTTAATGACAAAGAACATGTAGGCCTATTGTATAACAATTGCATCATCAGATCTTAGAAATATATAGACTGGAAGTCTTAGTCTACACATCGTCTATTGAACTTCTGTTTCAATTTATGGTTGACCTAGTTTCTCCACTAGGACTAGTTGACTCTAAGTTATACTGTGACAGAGAGACTGGATGTTCCGTTCGAATTAAATCGCGTTTATCATGGCTTTTAAATTATTATAACTTCTTACAGAAACAGGAAGTTATGGGCATACCTCCAATTCAACGCATGCGTGCCAAGCATAAATCTTGTGTTATTATTCCCTATCTACATTTCTATGATCAGATGAAGAAGTATAGCAATAATATCAATTTGTTTCAGTTAATATTATCGAATCTCAAATAGCGCTTGATGGGAGAGTTGTTAGTTCCAAAGTAAAAATTCCAGATTCCAGATTTTAAGAATACATTAATCTGATTTGATAATAAAGCTTAAATTTAAAATCCATTTTAGTGATTGACCAATCAGATGACTGGACTACTGAAATTCTAAGTTACGTTTTCAAGAATAAGGCCCAGAGAGTCAGATTTTCATTCCTACTTGAATCATGAATATTTCACAGGGAACAGAAACTTTGGACCTCAATCATTGTCCTTTTTTACTCAAACATTTCGATTGTAAACATGGTTCATTTGAATTGTAAACATGGTTGTAAACATGGTTCATTTGAATTGTAAACATGGTTCATTTGAATTGTAAACATGGTTGTAAACATGGTTCATTTGAATTGTAAACATGGTTGTAAACATGGTTCATTTGAATTGTAAACATGGTTCATTTGAATTGTAAACATGGTTCATTTGAATAGTAAACATGGTTTATTTGAATTGTAAACATGGTTCATTTGAATAGTAAACATGGTTTATTTGAATTGTAAACATGGTTCATTTCAATTGTAAACATGGTTCATTTGAATTGTAAATATGGTTCATTTGAATTGTAAACATGGTTCATTTGAATTGTTAACATGGTTCATTTGAATTGTTAACATGGTTCATTTGAATTGTTAACATGGTTCATTTGAATTGTAAACATGGTTCATTTGAATTGTAAACATAGTTCATTTGAATTGTAAACATGGTTCATTTGAATTGTTAACATGGTTCATTTGAATAGTAAACATGGTTCATTTGAATTGTAAACATGGTTCATTTGAATTGTAAACATGGTTCATTTGAATTGTAAACATGGTTCATTTGAATTGTAAACATGGTGGTTCATTTGATTTGTAAACATGCTTCATTTGAATTGTAAACATGGTTCATTTCAATTGTAAACATGGTTCATTTGGATGTAAACATGGTTTATTTGAATTGTAAACATGGTTCATTTTGATTGTAAACATGGTTCATTTCGATTGTAAACATGGTTAATTTGGATTGTAAACAAGGTTCATTTCAATTGTAAACATGGTTCATTCAACTATACCTGTTTTTATGAAATTTTTGTATATTTTTGATTTGCGCTACTTAATCTATCAAACCTCTGTAATGATTAGTGTACTGCAAGGCTTGCACTTGTCATTCAACTATAATTTGACACCTTTCAACCTTACACTCTCACATGCTGTGCTTCAGGGGGGTAGGGTGAATTTTTCATAAAAATATTATAAGATAATTTCCTGAATCTGAAAATCGAGTGACCTAAATCCGAGGAGTTTATACTTCATTAATTTTAAAGGGATTGTAAAAAGGTTTTCTAAACTTTGTATGTGTATTTATACTATCAGTGTCCCCGATACACATACAAAGTTTAGAAAACCACTTTACAATCTCTTTATTATTAACACCCATGTATGTAAGGGTAACTATTTTGAAGACCAGGAACTATATTTTGATTTTGCTCACTATTATTATTATTATTATGTATAGTTTTGTATAAAGCATGAGTATATAATTTACTATGAGTTGTATTTCTTGACTTTCACCCATGATGTTTTCATCTTTCAATCCTTTGTAGCCAGACTTCATAGACCTTATTCACGCCTCGCTTTGAAATGGTGATTCATAACGCTAATGACGTCATCAATTGATGAAATGACTTGTCAAATAAATGAATATGATGTTACTAATCGCCATATCAACAGCAAGAAAATGAGCTAAAAACTACCCTTTTCTCAGAAATATGTGAAAAAAACACTTCTTCATCAATCTGAGAGTATTTTTAAATAGCATAATTATTTCCGATTTTAACGATATAAAATTTGATTAGTTTCAAGTTAGTCGGATTGAAGAAAGAGGCGTTAAAGACCTTAAGGTGGTGATTTTGATTTTAATGCAGTGGCGATGTTTTTGTTTGTTTGTGTTATGAACGCTGATATAGATCCAAGATGGCCAACGCATGAATAAGGTCTATTGGTCAGGCAGGGGAGCTAGTGATATTTCCAAAAGGGAGGAGAGCAATGCAACGCTGGAGGTCATTCTGACCCTGATTGAGCTAATGAGGGTCATGCTGTGCACAATGGGGTAAATTTAGACCGTGACATTCTGGAACTGAAAAATAAACTGAAAACAAAGTCATTTTAAGTTAAAATATTATTTATTCTGTGGTGAAATTTAAATTCTTACATTGATCAAGAAAAAAATAAAGTAGAAATTATTAAATAAAAAAATCATACACGTATAGCATTGTCTTATTTATTTCTGGACAAAGGTATCTCGGGACATCTCAATCTAACAGATAAAAATAAAAACTGTGGTTTTGATCAAGAAATAAAAAACATTAAATAACAAAAACAGTATTGTCTGATTTCTGTAAATATAAAGCTGTTAGTATAAAATGAAATAGTCTCTATCTATCTTAATTAGTTTGTGATATCAGTTGCTGCTGGAAGCGAATGTTAACTTGTCATCTTCCAACAACTACCTAGTTTGTGATATCAGTTGCTGCTGGAAGCGAATGTTAACTTGTCATCTTCCAACAACTACCTAGTTTGCAATATCAGCTGCTGCTGGAAGCGAACGTTAACTTGTCATTTACCAACAACTACCTAGTCTGTGATATCAGTTGCTGCTGGAAGCGAACGTTAACTTGTCATCTACCAACAACTACCTAGTTTGCAATATCAGTTGCTGCTGGAAGCGAACGTTAACTTGTCATCTACCAACAACTACCTAGTCTGTGATATCAGTTGCTGCTGGAAGCGAACGTTAACTTGTCATCTACCAACAACTACCTAGTTTGTGATATCAGTTGCTGCTGGAAGCAGACGTTAACTTGTCATCTACCAACCCACACCCGTAGCCAGGACAAACCCCCCTTTGAAAACAAATAAACACTGTTAAACTGAACGTTCTGTTGTAACTGTTAAAGTTGATTTTAAATGCTTCGCAGGTCAAGGTAATCCTTCCATGGGTATTCCTTGCTACGTGCCTGCAACCAACCAGTCTATTTCAATATAAGGGGGTGTAGTTACAATAGACAGCACTATTAGATGTTAGAATACAATTATTATTAGAAAATATATACAGAAAGGCAATAGAAACGTCAGAGCAAAACGATACACTGTTCTGCGCTGCACGGCTCCGTCTGTGTAGTGTGATCGAACCCTAAGGCTGCGTGCACATAGTAGTATACGGTATACACTACTTGAAAATCAAACAAGCACGATTCCTACTATACAACACTACGTGCACGCAGCCCAGGGCAACAATAAGAAATAATAACACATTGTAACTAACAATGGGTAAGGTCAAATCTCGTGTTAGTGTTAACATAACTTTAACACAACATTTGAACACATTTTTCGTGTTAATACCCTACTTTTAGGGAGTGAACACGCGAACCAGTATATCTTTTACATAATAAGTGTTTCAATATCAATCAAATAAGGTAATATTTGTATTTGACCCAGTCCAAATTCTGTATTAACACCAGTGTTAACACTAACACAGAATTTGACCTCACCCATTGTAACTAACAATGTATGTTAAGTTCTATCAGTGATGTTTCTGTTGCCTGTCAGTATATTACCGGGACTGTTAAATATAATATAATATAATAAAAAATAAAATAAATAATCCTACTACTGAGATAGATATAACACAACCTCCCACTCGGACCTGTCTATAAGCCCTGGGGCCTTATTCTCGAAAACTTAACTTAAGATGATTTTAATGATCCAGCCATCTGATTGGCCAATGACTAAAATCGATTTTAAATTAAGTGTTATTATCCAATCACATTACTGTATTTCTAAAAATCTGGATTTTATCTAAGTTAAGTTTTTGAGAATAAAGCCTCAGTACAGATATAAACAACCCCTTTTTACATTGATAGGATCTAAAAGATAGAAAGATCAATGTCAAGAGGTTTGGCCAAGGACCAGCTGAGAGAAAGGATCCTTGTGAACCTAAGTTGTTATCTGTGTAAAATTAATGCCAAGAGGTTTGGCTAAGGACCAGCTGAGAAAAAGGATCCGCAAAGAACCTAAGTTGTTATCCTTGTAAAATATAGATGTTTCTTTCTTTTTTTAAGACCCTTTCTACCAGCTGATCCTTGACCAAACCTCTTGATAATGATTTTACAAGCATATGAACTTAAGAGGACCCTTTCTACCATTTTAACCTGTTGGATTTGATTTCACAAGGATAGCAGTGCTGGTTCTTACAGACCCAGTCTACCATTGAGTCAGGTTTCATTTTCTTTCGTTATAATTTTGGCAAGGAATAGCTGAGTTGTATTAAAAACATAAAAAAAGAAAACGGAAAAATTAAGTAGAACCTGAGGGGCCAGTTTCACAAAATCCTAACTTAAGATGATTTTAGTGTTCCCCAATAATTTGGGGCCTTATTCTCGAAAACTTAACTAAGAATGATTTTAGCATTCCAGTCATCTGATTGGTCAATCAATAAAATTGATAGTAAATGTTGTTTTATTATCCAGATTACTGTATTTCATAAAATCTGGATTTTATCTTAGTTTAGTTTTTGTGAAACTAAGCTTGAACACAAATAATAAATAAAAAGGTAAATTGAGAATTGTCCAAAAACTCTGTTGACTTTTAGTTTTAAACTGGTATTAAAACTTCAAAATATTTCAAGTTGATAGATACATAACGCCACAAAGGCAAAAAAAAAATAGACCAGCAATTTTCATACTAGTCCAAATTGTCCAACATCAACAAAAGACACAAGGCAAGAACAATTCTTACAATTTAAAACATATTTACAATTTCTAACCAATACATGATATGATAATTTTTAAATTGGCTCAATTGTGACAGAAATCAGAAATCTATAACCTATTGATGTAATATCAATGAGCAGCAGTGACAGGTGTGGCGCCAGGTAGGGTACGCTTACTCTTCTAGACACCTGATACCACTAAAAACACTAAGATTTTACTTGATAACGTTACCTGTATGTGTTTCGAAACATAGTATGTAATAAATACAGAAGTAGTATATCTATATATCTTAGTGTTTTTAATGTAATCTTATATTAAACATTATACCTGATACCACTTTTCATTATGAAATATTTACTCATTAAATATTGTTTTTTTAAGTCACCGTGTATAATGCGCACCCCTTGTTTGATGGGTACTTTTCAGGGTAAAAAAGTGCGCATTATATTCGGAATTATACGGTATTGATATACTTCCTCACTAACTGCTACCAATGTATTACCAATATGTTTACATGGATTTTGAGATTTATTTTATGCTTGTGATCGTTCATGCTTGAGTTTTATTATGCATAAATTTCAATGAAATTAAAATCAAACTCAGCAATCTGCTTTGAAAACAGGGAAACATTTAGCAATCTCAAAAAAAATTTCAAAGTAAAAAAAATCTACACTGTAATTGTTGATATTGATTAGAAAATGTCTAAACTATTTACAAAAATAAATGCAATTTGAGAAAAATGTACTTAAAAAAATATGGGAACTTTAATATATTTACAAGTATACTAAATAATGATTCAGTTGTCAAGGCCTCGGGATGAGGGGGACGCAGTGTACAATCAGGAGAAATATAGAAAAATTATTGAACATTATAAAAGCCTGAAGTACAGAAAAAGTATGACTGATATATAATGAAAGGTAAATTGTAGAAACATGGTTAATAATAAAAGCCTGAAATAATGAAAAAGCCTGATTGATATGCTACTTAATGAAAACATAAATTGTAGAAATGTTTTTTTTTATTACAAAAGTCTAATTTTTTTAAAATAAAACCCAGAAGTAGTATACTATGATGACAATGTAAATTGTTGAAACGTTGTGTACAATAAAACTAAGGAGTAGTATACTATATAAACTGATGATGACAATGTAAATTGTTGAAACGTTGTGTTATAAAACCTAGGAGTAGTATATTATATAAACTGATGATGGCAATATAAATTGTTGAAACGTGTATAATAAAACCCAGGAGTAGTATACTATATAAACTGATGATGACAATGTAAATTGTAGAAACACATTTTAATATAAAAGTCTGAAGTAGTAAGCTATATAAATATTGTAACTTTACTAACAGAAAATCCAAATAATGTGGTATGAAATGTGAACATTTAAATGATTATGCTAATGAATCGTTTCAACAAAGAAAACAACAAAAATAAACATAAAAAAAATCACAATTTGAAATATCAATAACACTAATTAATTGACACAGGTTTAAAGGGATTGTAAGAGTTTTTTTTATGTGTATCAGGGACACAGAAGACCTTTGTCATTTAAAACGCCATGAAACACTTGGTCTGAGTGGAATTGCTACAATCACAGACGTTGGATTGAAAATCAGTGTCCCTGATACACATACAAAAATCTTTACAATACCTTTAAAAATAGTGTCAAAAAATAGAATACATTGTACGACAAAAAATTAAAATAAAATATAAATCAAAACCTGATATTTAAATTGGATAAACTGGAACTCGTAAATTATGGATTATAATCTCAATTTTAAATTAATACACCCTAGAACTAAGTATCTGAAACACAACCTGAAATCTAAATTAATACTTGAAAATGAAATGAATTGAGTTTTACGTCCTACTTTCTGCACCTACCGTATATGAACAAATTGAGGACGGGCAAACGCTGTGCAGTGTGCAATGAGGGAAATTTTGCCAGGACAGCGGCATTAGCCTTCTCTTATTTTCGATTTCCAACTGTCAAGGGATCTTTAATAAATTAATACTTGATATAATAAACTTAAATTATATTTTAATTGCTGGCACTCTTGTGCTCACTCATGAAAATATCCAGAATTCTGATAAAGTCTTAATAATAACTCATAAAAGATGAATTACAATCTAAATTTCAAAGTAAGAACTAACAATCTAAATGCAAAAAAAACCTGAAATCTAAATTGACAGATGGGTAATTAACTCTTGTGCTCACTCATGAAAATATCTAGAATTCTGATAAAGTTAATAATAACTCATAAAAGATGAATTACAATCTAAATTGCAAAAAAAACCTGAAATCTAAATTAACAGATTGGTAATCAACTGTTGTTCCGTCAAGCAGGATGCAGATATCCGGGGTCTGGTTTATCTTGCAGGAATCTTGATGAAGGCACCGCAATTACGACTCTTATACTTGTAATTAAACACAGTCATATTAACGTTATAAAAAGTTTAGTAATATTAACGTTGTCGTTATAAAAAGTTTAGTTTATGAGGTTAACTATACATCGCGTTACTTGGATAAATATTCTTTACTGGTCACTGGTATCTATATAAATATCAATAAATGTGATATTTCTATGTTTTCATTAGAACAGTCATGATAGATCACTTATAAACTGTGGTATTTCTATTATTATCTTTGAGATATTTTAAAATATAATTTCCAAAAATAAATGATCTGATTTCTAGTATATTTTTAAGCGGACAAATTTTCAAATCAGATTTTGATTATGGTATACAAAATTATAATATTTCACTAGCGTCTAGCATGACATCACTGGAAGGATGCTATCCTGGTATATATATTTTAATATTTCCATATCAATTGTCATGGTAGATCACTTAAAAACTGTGGTATTTCTCTTTAAATGTTTGTGGTATTTTAACAAAATGATCTGATTTCCAGTACATTTCTAAGCGGATAAATTTTCAAATCAGTTTTTGGTATTCAAAAGTATAATATGTCACTGACATAATATCCATAGGTATAATAAGTATTCCTGTATACATATCCAATGTGCAAGTATAATATTTCTGTAGCAATATTTTTGATATTTCTTCCCTAATTGGTTTTTCAATTCCTAGGTATACTGGTATTTTGAAATACAAAGAAATATCATTTTCAAAATGTCCAATCAGTTTCTATGATTTCACACATAAGTATCAATATTTGAAATAACAATAGTCTCTGTTCATGAAATGGTTTTCACAATAAACTAAACTTGATATTGTATTTCAATTCAAATTTACAATATTTCTATAGATGTTTTTATGATATTTCACTTTTCAAGGTAAAATATTTCCATAGTTTTTTTTTATGGCACCGGTACCAGTATACCAATTCCAAGGTAAAAAATATTTCCAAAGATGTTTTTATTTCAATTCCAATTTAACTTTTTCCTTAGATGTATTTGTTGTATTTCAATTCAAATGTATGGTACTGTATGTCACAATTAATCCATGGTAGAAAGAATTCTGATACTTTGTAAGTTTAAAAACCACCACGTTTATTCTGGGCTGAAATAAGTTTATAATAAAATCCTTGTAAGGCCAATAACTCCGAATGTGTTCCTTCCTCTGACACGGTCCCGTGACGTATGACGGCTATTTTATTAGCGTTTTGAATGGTAGAAAGTCTATGAGCTATCACGATGCTGGTACGTCCTTCTCTCGCTTTATCTAACGCCTCTTGTACAACCTATAAATAAATTAAATAAACTTGAATTCATAAAGAAAATATGAAAAATACAAAAAAAAAGTTTAATTTATTGAAATGAAAAGAAGTTGAATAAAATAGAATAAAATTGAATTAAATGAATTTAAATTAATAAATCAATATAAAAATATGAAATGAATACAAAATAAAATTTTAAATGAAATAAAATAATGTGGAACAAAAATGAAATTAAGTCTTAAGTCCAGCTCTGCATTGAGCTGATGAAAACAGACAATGTCATGCAGTGTGCAATGAGGGAAATTTTACTGTTTACAATTTGAAGTCATCTTTCTATATTATTCCAGAAAAGCCAGCAATCAGCTATCCTCGGCAGTTCCCTTATACCATTGGTATATTGTTGGTAGAGCCAGCTGTAAATGGGTACAAGTAATCCAGGAAAGATCAATGCCAAGAGTTTGGCCAGTAACCCCTTGAGATAAGAAAATTTATCCCCTTTCCAATTCGCCATTATCAGGTAAAATAATCTTTGAAACCCACGATCTTAAGTTTAAACCAATCTTACCTTCTCACTCTCCGTATCCAGGGCTGACGTGGCCTCGTCTAGTAACAATATTTTAGGATTACGAACCAGGGCTCGAGCGATGGCTACACGTTGTTTCTGTCCTCCCGATAACTGACCTCCTTTTTCACCTACACGAGTATCGTAACCCTGTAATATTTGACATAGTTCATAGACATCAATAAATATTGATACAACCAATCATTGTTTCTCAATCATACCTAGAGCCATTTGGATCCAATAAAAACAGAAAACCTTCTGACACCCCTGCCTGGGGTTCTATAGCATTGTATATGACGTAATTTGCTTGGATACAAGAAACTGAAGGTCGTTATGTTTGAGAGTTTGGTTCTCGTCTGGGATGTGAAAGTCTGATGTCCTTGAATAAGTCATCCTCACTCATAATTTCAGTCCACCCAGCTGTAAATGGGTACGGATAATCCGGGAAAGATCAATGCCAAGAGATTTAGCCAAGGACCAGCTGGGAGAGAGGATCCTCATGGAACCTAAGTTGTTATCCTTGTAAAATATAGATGTATCTTTCTTTTTTTTTTAGGTGGAATTCAGAGTATTTTATGGGAATCTATATTTACATTCAAAGTGTGAAATATAAAATACTAACCTGTGGTAGCTCGGAGATAAAACTATGAATATTAGCGTTCCTAGCAGCCGTAATAATTTCATCCATAGTAACTTCCCGTGTATTGTCACCGTAGGCGATATTCTCTGCGATACTTCTGTCAAATAAAACTGGTTCCTGGGATACGATACCCATCTGAGATCGTAGCCACTGGATGTTCAAGTCTTTTATATCATGTTTATCTATACACTGGAATATAAACAAATAACAAGTTGTAAAATCGGGTGAAAAAATACGGTTATCTGATTGGATACGGGAAATAGATCTGACTAAAACATAATAAGAACTCTATAAACTAGATTTTTAAGAAATACAGTAATCTGATTGGATAATGAAAATAGACCTGACTGAACCATAATAAATATCTCTATAACCTAAAAATTAGGCCTACCCTTTAAAGAAATACAGTAATCTAATTGGATAATGAAAATAGATTTAAGTGATTGACCAATCAGATGACTGACTGAAACTTTGAAAAATAGATCCAGATTTTAAGATAGAATGTAATCATATCAATTAGTAAATTATAACCAGATTCAAATAAATTTTAGTGATTGCTGGACGACTCAAATTATTTTAGGGGGAACATTAGGTTTGTTCTAGGGTCAATTTGGGTCTTGAATACCTCATAATCTCTTCAATTATACCCCTAACTAAACAATTATTTTCTGTATATGTATTTTTTATATAAGTCCTAATCTCACTAAAATCTAGAGTCATAGAATTATGCTATTTTTCAAGGTTTATAAAAATTATCTATCTTACCACAGCGCCATCTTCTGTGTCATAAAATCTCTCTAATAACTGAACAGTGGTAGATTTACCACATCCACTGGAACCAACTAGAGCTAGGGTCTCTCCCGGACTCACACCCAGGGTTAGCCCCTGTAACACTTGAACGTCCGGTCTGGTGGGGTAACGGAATTTTACATCTTTAAACTGTACTGTACTTGTTATCTAGGAAAGAAAAAGTACCTTATTTTGACATCTATATTCATGATTTTAAAATCCAATTCGTTGACAACAGATTTCAATTGAATTTTTAATCAAATAATTTCCATGATAATGAAAATTCTTGTGACTCCCTCATGCTCATAAATAGCAAAATTACTTTTAAGTTTAACCCCCAAACTAAACAAATACTAAAAACAAATATACCGAAGTAGGTTTGATTTCTTCAGAAGGAGCAGAGTGACAAATATGTTGCTAATGTGACGCACGCTATAACGTCAAATTAAATCACTCCCTACAGTATGACTTCATAATTAAACTCACTGCTCAAAGGGTTTATTTCCCAGAGAACCCCACATAAATATATTGTAAAAAGAACATACCGAAGTAGGTTTGATTCCCTCAGTGCTCTCAGAATTAATGGAAGGTTCGGTGTCCAGAAGGAAGAATACGTTGTTGGCCGCAACTTGAGCTTTCGAAGCGTCTGGTGCGAAACTACTGGCTTGACCTAGCGCCATGGCTCCAAATACAATACTTCCAAATACTCTGAAATATACAACAACAGGAATAAAAATAAAGGGATTTCAACAAAAAATGGGGTCTTATTCAAAGATAATTTCAGTGTCCCAGACATCTGATTGGTCGATTTGAAATTTTGTAAAGTCAAATACTGATGTATTATTACGGTAACCAGAAAGAAAGGAACGATAACTACTTTGGTTCCATGCGGATCCTTTCACCCAGATGGTCCTTGGCCAAATCTCTTGACATTGATCTTTTACAGATTATCTGTACCCATTTAACAGCTGGGTTTACAGGACTGAGTGAAAATGAATTATTCAATGCAAGGCATTCAATCACAATTAGAACCCACAACTACTATTTGTTTAATGTAAACAAGCAATGACTTCATAATTGTAAAGAACTAAGACTCAAGAGTAATAGTTTTATAGTAGTGGACTACTCCAAAGAGAAGTACCATCAGGTGTTTTAAAATGAGTAAGCATGCTCTGTACGAAACCACACAATTTTAATAGAAAATCAACCTACCTGAAAACGTCAACGTAATCCATTTCTCGTTGGTTGATCAGGTAGGCACCGAAATAAAACGAGGCTGCGTAGGCGAAGAATATAATAGCATTAGAGAAACCAAACGCTGCCCCTACTAAATGGGCTCGTTTCAAGGCATCTTTATAGGGTTGTAGTAACTGGTTAAGATAGAGATTGTAGAAAGTTACTTCACGTGACAGAGATACCACTGTTCTTATACTGCTTATAGCTTCTACAGCAACCTACAATTATAGTATATGTAATAATTACAAAGGAAGGGATGAGCATTATACATAGGTGCGCATAATATTCAGAAATATATGGTTAAAAAAAACCCTTAAAATAGTACTCACAGCATTATTATTAGTATATCTAAAATAATGTGAAAATTATGTCCAGACTGCCATTTAGCCTGCTTTTTTTCAATTCTTAGTAAATAAGAAAGTCATGGTACAAGGCAGGGTATGCTTACTCTTCTAGACACCTGATACCACTTTTCATTATGAAATACTTACTCATGTAAGATTGATATACTTCCTCAAATGAAAAGCTCATAAGCTGTTACCTATGTATTGTCAATGTGTTTACATGGATATCTAGATTTGTTTTACGCTGGGATCGTTCGTACTTGAGTTTTATTATTATAGTAACAAAAACAATATTTATAATTTGGTTTGTTTTCATTTTAGGCAATAAAAAGTTCATTAGCTGCTACCAATGTGTTTACATGGATTTTTGAGATTTTTTTTCTGGGTGGGATCGTTAGTGCTTGAGTTTTATTATTTTATCAACCTTACCTTGCCAGCACCTTCGAGAGCTTCCTTATTCTTCCCTGCAACACCAGCCAATATTTTCATCTGAATGGCGCCGGCTGCGACAATAAACGGCACGAAGGCTAAAATAACCAGAGTTAGTTTCCAACCGTAGATAAAGGCTAGAATTATAGCGGTTCCCATGGCAGCCAGATTCTGTATGGTCATTCCTAGTCTAATACCAGTTGCCTGAAATAGAGAGAGATTTCCTTATATTGAAATTTAAACATTTATAAAGTTCTTTATCAAAAATTATAAATACACATGTAACTGTGTCCAGCTATTTTCTATACAATTTCTAGCATTAAATGCCATGTATTGTGCAATAAGGAAAGTAATGCCAAAACAGCTTCACAAGTCTTCTCTTATTTTTGATTTCCAACTGTCGAGGGATCTCATTTCAACTCCTTTGACCTGCATCACTGACAGTTAATATACATGTAATTTATTTTAAATTGGACTACATGTATTTGAATCATAACATATTATCATAATAATTAATGAGGATGAGCAAATACCATGCAGTGTGCAATGAGGAAAATTGAAGACAGTTATAAACTCACCCCCTGTATAAGTGAAGCCTCGGTCGCCAGTTTTGTTGTTAAAATACCCGTATTATTCTTATGATCATCAAACCAGGAAATTTCCTACAAAATATACATTACCATGGTAACATTAACATTACCACAAAAATAACATAATGATACAAAATATACATTACCATGGTAAGACATTTTAAAAATACATTTCCACACAAACAATTTCAAATCATCAATAACATAATGATACAAAATATAGCCTACATTACCATGGTAACAGATTTTAATAATACCGTACATTTAACCTATCATTAGATCACAGATTAAATGAAGCACAAAAGTCAAATAATGAAAGAATTTTTTTAAAAAGGAGTCAAAAATGATTTTATTATATAGAAAAATAATTTGGAATATTAAAATTCTCTAACAGAACATGTCAAATCAAACCAGAAGTACCATCAGGTGTTTCAATAAAGTAAGCATGTAAGTACTCCGCACACATCACCAACAACTTGAAAAAATACGTAGACTACTCGAGTCAGATCAAGTCCTTTAGAGTGGCCCTTCAATGAGCTCTACGGCTAAAACGTTATGCTCGTTGTGCTAGCTAATCTCTATTTGGCCCTTTACAATAATTATTGAGAAGGCGTGCTACAGACATTATAAAATAAAACGAAGACTAACCTGTTTTAACATGGCTTTAAATGCTAAATGACGAATTCTCGACGTTAAATTTTCACCAGACAGAGAAAACATGTAGGACTGAAAAATACAAATAAAATATTAAAAAAAAAATCAGGCCTTCTCAAATGGCGGTGGGCAAAATCCCGCCAGCTACACCCTCAAGAGTGGCCCCTCAAAAATGACTCCTCCACTTCAAAAGAAATTTGAAGGCTTTAATTTTGAGGGAGAGTTTGGATTATAATTACGGATTAGATTGGCTAAAAAATTCCCGGCTCTGAGACTAAAAGTTTCTTGGTCGAACAGTTAGTGAACATATCCCTTTAATTGGAGTTAAAGAAATGTAAGTAAAATGTTATACCTGTAAAAACATCATAACCAAACTGATAATACCAATACCAACTAATAACAGAGAAAACAACTGAACCTGATCGTTACGTTCTTCACCTTTCAGCTGAAACGCCTGAAATACACAAATACAACATAAATATATATTAACAAATACACAAATAATACTAACAAATACACAAATAATATTAACAAATACACAAATAATACTAACAAATACACAAATAATATTAACAAATACACAAATACAACATAAATATACAAATAATACTAACAAATACACAAATACAACATAAATATATATTAACAAATACACAAATAATACTAACAAATCCACAAATACAACATAAATATACAAATACAACATAAATATACAAATAATATTAACAAATACACAAATAATATTAACAAATACACAAATACAACATAAATATATATTAACAAATACACAAATAATATAAACAAATACACAAATAAAACATAAATATATATTAACAAATACACAAATACAACATAAATATATATTAACAAATACACAAATAATACTAACAAATACACAAATACAACATAAATATACAAATAATACTAACAAATACACAAATAATACTAACAAATCCACAAATACAACATAAATATACAAATAATATTAACAAATACACAAATAATATTAAGTGGAATTGCAAGAACCAGACGTCGGAATGGAAATTGGAATGGTACAAATTGATGCTATCAGTGTCCCTGATACACATACAAAGTTTAGAAAATCACTTTACAATCACTTTAACAAATATTTATTTAAAGATAGTTATTACAAACATAACAGTCCTCAACTCAAAATAAAATATTCAATTACTTTTATTTTTGGGAAATTTTAACAGAGTACTCTTCCAGTAATACATTGACCCTAATTTTACAATTAGTTGTCTTCAGGAAATTGAAAAATATCTATATATCAACTTCGGAACTAGACTAGCATACTAGATAACATCGTATACTTATTTCAAGCAATCAAAATCATTCTTCAGAGAGTATCGTATTCTTTCGCGGTAAAAACAGCCAATCAAAATCAATCTTCAGAGAGTGTTTTCTTCTTTTGCAGTAAAAACAGCCGATCGCAATCAATTTCTAAACAGGAGTAGACTTCCTTTTTCCTTTTACCTGGCAAGATGACCGCTTATCATGGCAGATTCATTATATATTCTCAAACACAATGACGAAGGTTGAGTCGAATGAGATTAATACTTACTCCTAAAACTTCAGCAAATATAATGGCGAACGCTGGTTGGACTCCACCATTGATCAAACTAGCAAAACATCCAATTAATATAAAATACCATTCAGGAGCGTTGGTTTTAATAAGACGTCCGAAACCTACTGATGGTACCTTGTCTTCTTCCTGCAACATGAAATATAAATATATAAGATTTGAACGATATATAGAAGCAAGGAGCACACATAACAAAACACAAGACAATATTATAGAATATAACACACTTCTTTAATAAGTGGCGTAGCTAGAGGGGGGACCCATTATTGAAATCCATCGATTGAAAAAGTTGAGTCGACGAGGCGCAAACATAAACAAAAACAAAATCCAAAAATATAGCCAAATAGCCTTCCTGTAGTGAATCAAGTAGCTAAAACACCCAAGCTTCCAAGGGCAGTCCATTGGAAACCTCCTGTTTTTTGCTTCGCTCGCAATGTCAATATATTCTGTTTGTTCATCTTTACCATTTACGCCACTGTCTTTAATAAAGTTAGGGATATAACATTTTAACACAATATACACGTGTCGTCATCAGATGTATTCCATTACATCTATAATATTGTCTTGTCTGGTGTTTTGTTTACAATAAACACTGGTGAAAACATTATTACTGTCAAACCTGGGATCCATAAGAAAAAAGATAGCCATCCTGGATCAGTCAAGATGATAAATTCAATAAGGTAGAAATGAAATGAACTTCAGCCATAAATGACTATTGAAACACAAAAGAAACCGGTAATTTATAACAATAATAACCACTGGACAACATAAGAAAATGGAGTAGAAATGAAATGAGCTACAGATCTGGGACCTTATTCTCGAAAACTTTACTTAAGATAATTTTAGTGTTCTAGTCATCTGATTGGTCAATGACTAAAATCGATTTTAAATTTGACTTTATTATCCAATTAGAATACTGTATTTCCTAAAATCTTTTAATGTTTTAGAGAATAAGGCCCCAGATGACTAACAATAACAAGTGATTATGAAAAGATTAAAAGGAAACCACCCACTGAAATTTTGGAATTTCAACAAAAATTCAAAATCTTCAACCACAAAGCTGACATTGAAATATTAAAGTTTAAATCAAAGTTTTTGTCAGATCAATATAAATTTCAATCAATAATAATTGATTATCATTCATTGACCTTGTCTTATTATTTAAATAGGTAGGTTACTTTAATAACAATAAGTATTTAACAACATGCAGTTAGACACTAAGCTACAAAACAGTGGTTTTCTCAACTTTTTATGTATTTTATGGAATCGATTTGCACTATTTCAATCGCACGTCTTTTGTTTTTGCAATTCCAGAAACAGTGTGTGTAAAATGACGTCATTTTTGCAATGGTCCTTAGGTGTCATTGGCTTCTTTGCGAAAGTTAAGCAAATACAGTTTAGTGTTTTAAAATGAACATAAACCGCATTGTCAGTGTCCCTATACACATAAAAAGTTAAGAAATCTCTTTACAATTTCTTGAAGTTAAAATCATAGGTTGTATTTGCAACTACATTCTTGACAATACAAGAGCAATAGACTAGAGTGCTTAGTTACGAACACTCAAGATCATTTAAGAACAAAACAATGCTGGTCATACTTTCACTTTCCCCTATGGTTACATATGCTGCCATTTTATATCCACCGTTCTTCACTCCTGGGGCCTTATTCTCGAAAACTTAACTTAACATGATTTTAGTGATACGGTAATCTGATTGGTTAGTTACTAAAATCAGTTTTAAACAATTTGTCCTAGTTTGTTTTTGCCGTTCGAAACCCCGTTCTTACATTCTATACAATCTTAAGTTCTCTAGAACGCAGTTGCAAATACGACTAATACAAGACAAGTTTTAAAACATAAATTAAGACTGGATGAAAACATGCTGTTATTATTCTATTTCAAATGATCCACAGGATACAGTATCATTTTAAAAAAGGATTTTTTTTTACAGGATTAGAAAAATGCACTTAATTTTTAAGATGATAACTAATTACCATAATAACGAATTGAAATCGATTTTTACGTCCTAATTTTCTGCCAATACTGGACTTATAAGGAAAGGCAAAGACCATTTAGTGTGCAATGAGGGAAATTTTGCCAGGACAGTGGTATTAGTCTCCTTTTATTGTCGATTTCCAACTGTTGAGGAATCTTTAAATAATGTGCACAGCCTGTAGCACGCGGGGTCTAGGTTTTTTGTCCCATCCAAACGACTAGACGTTTTTTTCAATGTCAGTCCTTCTGACCAGTATCACTGAAAAGGGGGATCAAGGTTGAAAACGTGATCAAGACCAGAGAATCATCGTAAAATTTGTGTATTTAAAAATTAAACGTTAGTCTCATTAGCATTATTGGTGTAAACGCAATTGATCACCAAATATGGTGACAGTTAACATCGAGAGATGTGAGCGTATAAACGTCCACATACAGAGACGTGGGCGTATAAACGTCCACATAGAAAACATCCACATAGAGAGATGTGGGCGTATAAAAATGGTGACAATTTACATTAATAAGTCTACTATTCTAAACATAAACATGCAGTAATGAAACATGACTTTTTCTTGGAATAAAATTCTTGAAATTGGTTTGTCTATCAACATTGAATGTTATAAGATTGATAACATTGAAAAGACAAAACAACACAGGAGTGAAATAGAAATTTGTCAGAATTTGTTGGGTCTCAGTTGAGTGTTTCATTGAAATATTTTTCCATGTCAGCTCTCCGAATAGCTTTGATGAAAAGGTTAAAAGAGTGATAAAATCTAAGACTATCATAACGACCCTTGCCTAGAACTATCTTTAGGGTCCCGGTTAACCCGATTTCAAACATAAAGTCATGTTTCATTTTCTTACTTATAAAACTTAATGAGCATACCTTTTCCTGAAATATATAATATGTCCAATTAAAGTTAGATTCTACTGGACAACAAATATAAGTCAACCATCACACGTTAAAGATGGGTTTTCTTGCTTTTCAAACTATCTGATAATTGTGTTTGTAATAATTATCCATGTATTCTTAATCATATCATTATATTTTATTGTATATAATTAAGAGTTTTAACCAATCATAAATATTCATGTATGTACAGTCTGGATAAACAAAAAAAGACTTTAACTTTACTGACCAGCTACTCGGCTGGTAATTCTTGTATTTTTTTTTAGCTAATTATGACCTAATTGTACCAATGTAAGACAAACTGGTATTCATCCAAGTCTTTAGAACACTTATAGGCCTACTTTCTATTCATATTAAGCTAAGATTCCATATACGCGCCATGTGGATCCGTCATGCAAACATAAATGGCCCTTGCGGATCCGTCATGCGTCAAATATGATTCCATATGAGCGTTTAATGTATGCGTTATCTTTCTTTTGACGCACAGACTTCTAGACAGATGGATGCTTGGTCAAAATATGGCGGGAAAAAGACCTGGGAATCCCCACAAAATACGTCACATTAAGGAGATCTCCACACTGAAAGGCGTTCGGATGCGTCAAAAATCGCTACACCCGGTTATGATGGAGACCATTTGACGGATAACACCCCCGCGTATATGGAATCATACCCTCTTCAACAAATCATTTTGATTTTTAACACACGACGGATGACGCATGACTGATCTGCATCTTAGCTTAAGTATTACCATTTTCATGTTCATAAATAAAAACAAGGAAACCCATCTTTAAACCATGCGGTCAAAAAGAAACAATATTCCCGACTCGACAAGAATTTAAACACGCAACTGACCTTTTTATCCTCCTTTTCCTCTGTTACAGACAATCCTCGTTTTAATTCTGTTTTATCATGTGACACCATACGATGTAACTCACGTTTACTGGCTCGACCTGATCCGACACGAATAAAATCTTCTATTTCTTCTTCCTCTTCCACTTCTATAAAATAACAATTACACTCATTAATAAACAGGTTGGTTGATGAGCTTCCATCAGATGTTTACATTGCCAACTAAGAAGATAATACTTGTAAGACATTTAGAAGTATCACAGCACATAAAGAAATAATAGTTTTTATGGATATAGACTTCTATTTATTATTGAACACAACGTTTCATTACAGGTAACGTTATCAAGTGCCTCACAAATAATCACTTGATAACGTTACCTGTATGTGTAATGAAATGTTACCTGTATGTGTAATGAAATGTTACCTGTATGTGTAATGAACCGTTGTGTTCAATAATAAATAGAAGTCTATATCCATAAAAACTGTTATTTCTTAACTAAGAAGGTGTTAATAATAATAAACTCAATTTTTTGATCATTTTAACAATAAGTAACAAGAGATAAAAAAACAAAAACCTAATGACCTAGAGATTGTAATTGCACTTAACCCTTCAAACCCTGATGTTATTTTGGATAAAACGTCATATACCCTGAATTCCCAGCTATATTTCTTAAAATGTATTATGTTAACATTGTATGACGTCACTTGACAACGGCCACTTTACTGGCGGCTCAGGTATATATCACATAAGGATGGGCCGTTGTCGGTATACATAAAAGTGCGACATTTGTAGGGTAGGGACACATACACAAGGGCCAAATGTATTTTATGAATGATATATAAGGGCCAAATAAAACGTAGGTAACAAAGCGAGTTAGGCGTGCGGAGTGTTTTAGCAGGTCACCCTCAAGGGCATTGGGGGCCGCCATTCGAGAAGGCCTGTCTTATATAATCAGTGCAATAAGTTACATAACAGTAGGACTTTAAACATAAAACATTTCACCAACAGGTTGGAAACTAAAAGTGGACTAATTCAGGGCAGTGGCGTAGCAAGATGGGGGTCTAAGGGGGGGCCAATGCCCCCTATTATTGATATCTGTCGGTTGAAAAAGTGTCGTCGGTAAAAATGAGCCAACCAGCCACAGGCATTATCATAAAAAAATCCAAAAATATAGCTTCAAATAGCGTTCTTGTAGTGTGTCAAATAGCTAAAACCCCAGAGCTTCCAGGGGCATCTGGACCCCACCGGCTATTAACCCTTCTCGAATGGTCAATATATTCTGTCGGTTCATTTTTACCATTGCACCCCAAGTTTCAAAAACCTGGCTACGCCACTGGACTAAGGACAACAATTAATTCCTCCCTAGAAAAGAATTGATAGTGCAGGGACTATAAAGTTTATAATAAGTTAATACTGTACCGTCTTCAGCCACTGTTAGTAGTTAGTTAGTTATAAAGAAAGCAAGAATTATTAATCTTCTCATACATTAGACAGCTTATACATACTAGCCAGATCTAAGCCAGGCTTTAAAGGGATTGTAAAGAGGTTTTTCTGAACTTTGTATGTGTATCGGGGACACTTATAGCATCAATTTGTGCTATTCCAATTTCCATTCTGATGTCTATGTTTCATGCAATTCCACTAAAACTAACGCGTTTTATGACGTCACCAACAGTGATCTACTGGAAGCTACTATTGATATCTATGCAGATCACTGGTAGTGACGTCATAAAACGTGATAGTTTCAGTGGAATTGCAAGAACTACAGACCTCGGAATGGAAATTTGAATGATGTAAATTGTTGCTATCAGTGTCCCCGATACACATACACAGTTTAGAAAATCACTTTACAATCCTTTATATATTATTGATAAATAGAAGGTCATAATAAATATAAAGAGAAAGTTATTCAAGTTTAAAAAAGAAGTTTATATAGAAAGTTATAATATATAGTTACTAAGTTATAGTTAATTAAGTTACATCATAACAGAAGTAAAATATATTCTTACCATCTTCCTGTTTGTTTGTCTGAAAAAAAAACCCAACAAAATGTTATAAGATTTGAACAACATATAGAAGCGAGGAGCACATATAACAAAACACAAGACAATATTATAGAATATAACACTCTTCTTTTATACAGTTAGGTACATAACATTTCAACATAGATACACGTGTCGTCATCAGATGTAATGGCAAGAGACATGTATATTGTGTTGAAACAAAAAGTGTGTTATATTCCATAATATTGTCTTGTGCTTTAACAAAATTTTAATAAACTTTCATAATTCATGTAGGACATATAACTATCTCTTAATCTAAATTCGTCCACAAAAATTTACATGTGTTCTCATACCATTAGAGTTTCGATTCGACAAATATTAACAAATAACAAATATTATTAAATAACAAAAGTTCAGGTATAGTCAAACAGAGATATTTTGGCTCATCCGGGTACCGTCAAAACATATACACAACCAGTCCGTTTTATTTTCAAGGGTGTTGCTGTAACTTACCAAACAAACAACCCTCTAAATAAGATACTTTTATACCCTTGAAAATATAATGGACTGGTTGTGTATATGTTTTGACTGTACCCGGATGAGCCAAAATATCTCTGTTTGACTATAAAGACATATATCAACAGACGAATATTAGAAGATTTCTCAATTAAAATATTTTGGTTATTAATCGATAGTCGGTAGCCTGTCTTCGATACTCAATCTTCATTCATTCATTAATCGATATCCAGCCCCCGTGATCTGATCAATATCAATGAATGAAGGAATTTGTGTCAAAACAACTTGAATAAAGTCAATACAACTGCCTAACTTCACTACCTTGTAGAATTTGTTACCAGCATGATGATGCCATATAATCCTTGTAAGACATTTAGAAGTATCACAGCACATTAAGAAATAACAGTTTTTATGGATATAGACTTCTATTTATTATTGAACACAACGTTTCATTACACATACATAATTCTTCAATGGCATATTAGAAGCACAAGTTATAGATAAATAAGACAATTTTATGGATGGATACTTCTAGATAGTTTATTACTTCAACGTTTCAATGTGGTTCTCCTGATGACGGTGTGAGAACCACATTGAAACGTTGAAGTAATAAACTATCTAGAAGTATATTACACATACAGGTAACATTATCAAGTTACATGATGATGCCATGTAAGAGTTTTTTTTTGAAACGATGGTACAGATCCATGACAGCTAAATTTTATAATTAATTTTACCTGATTCATAACGAGTTGATAATAAATTCCCTTCATTTCCATTAATTCTTCGTGACTTCCACTCTCCATTACATTACCTTCCTTTATACCAAATATAACATTAGCTGTTTTGATTGTAGACAATCTATGTGCTATAACTAGTGTCGTACGTCCTTGTCTCGCCTACAAAATCAAATAAAAACACAATATTATAATATAATCAAAAATAAACTTGAAATGACATTTAAAGGACTACAACATCTTAGAATGGTCAAAAAATCTAAATTCTCAAACTTGGTCAATAGGCGTTTATATTCATTAGTGGTGAAGTAATTATAAAATATACACAAAAAAAAGACAATACGATCATCTACAATTGAAGATGACAATAAACAACGTTACCTTATCCAGAGCTTGTTGGACGATGGATTCACTCTCTGTATCGAGGGCGGAGGTAGCTTCGTCTAGTAATAATATCTTTGGGTCACGAACCAGGGCTCGAGCGATGGCTATTCTTTGTTTCTGTCCACCAGATAACTGAGCCCCTCTTTCACCTACCAATGTCTGATAGCCCTGAAAATATCAAAAACAATTTGACAAATATATCAATTTTCAAACTTTGCATGTATGAATTAAACAACGATGAACATTGCCAGATTAAAATTATTACTTTGGACAATTTCTTACAAGAACTTTTCTCAAAAAAAAAAACATCTTCAATCAGTCCCTCTGATCTGTATCACTGGCAGGGGGAAAAGTGGTTGAAAAACCTAAAGGCATTTATTACTTTGGACAATTTCTTACAAGGAAAACATCCCCAATACTAAACAATTAATTTTAGAACCTTTCCAAATAACATTTTAATCCAAAAGATAGTGGACCACGGCCATATACGCCTAACGAAAAATTTAATCGGGATAAAATTAAACTTTCTCAAACCTTTCCATTTAGGTCCAATAACATCCATTTTAAGTTTCATCAAAATCGGTTGAAAACTAAGAGAGTAATAGCATATTTAAGATTTGGGGCAAGGGCAATAACTCTGCTTGTAACGATCGAAAATAGCTCAAATTCGAACTTGATCTTCGTTTTCTGAATATATATACACATATCAAATTTCATTTGATTCCGTCAAAAACTCTAGTTTTTAGAGCGTTTACAAGCAAATGTTGATGGACGGACCGATGGATTTGGGGCAAGGGCAATAACTCTGCTTCTAACGATCAAAAATAGCTCAAATTCAAACTTGATCTTCGTTTTATGAATATGTATACGCATATCAAATTTCATTTGATTCCGTCAAAAACTCTAGTTTTTAGAGCGTTTACAAGCAAATGTTGATGGTCGCACCGACGGATTTGGGGCAAGGGCAAGAACTCTGCTTCTAATGATCGAAAATAGCTCAAATTCGAACTTGATCTTCGTTTTATGAATATGTATACACATATCAAATTTCATTTGATTCCGTCAAAAACTCTAGTTTTTAGAGCGTTTACGAGCAAATGTTGATGGTCGCACCGACATATTTGGGGCAAGGGCAATAACTCTGCTTCTAATGATCGAAAATAGCTCAAATTCGAACTTGATCTTCGTTTTATGAATATGTATACACATATCAAATTTCATTTGATTCCGTCAAAACTCTAGTTTTTAGAGCGTTTACGAGCAAATGTTGACGGACGGACGGACCGACGGACGGACCGACCGACGGACGGACGGACCGACGGACGGACGGACAGGGGTGACTACAATATACGTCCTCATAGAGAGATGAGGGCGTATAAAAAAGAACATAAAAGTAAAGTTGATTCTTGACTGGACAGCATCATCAGTCTACTATTTTTCAAATTCCAACTGTCAAGGGATCTTTCACTTGTACAGCCAATAGCACAAAGGGCCTCGGTTTATTGTCCTTTCTAGTCAACTAAACGCTTTTTCCATGTCAGTCCCTCCTCCTGCATCACTGACAGGGGGAAACTGGTTGAAAAATCCTAAGGTATCATCTCGACCCATGCCGGGATTGAACCCTGGACCTTCAGGTTAGTGAGCAAGCATCTAACTCACTGAGACACTGAGGCTCCCGGAAAACATCCTTAATCAGTCCCTCTAACCTGTATGAAAATTGGTTAAAAAGCCGAAGGTATTATGAACCATGCTAAGATTGAACAAGTTCATTCCAGATAAATTCCAAAGCACCTAACTCTGGTAATTGTTTAATAAAACCATGAACATTGGCATTTTCCCAGACAGCATTATTAGCTTACTCTTTTTAAAATTTCCAACTGCCGTGGGTTCTTTAACATGCTGCAATTGTCAAATCTGATTTTTTAGACATTTTTCTAACCATTATCACTAACAAGAGGGGTCTTATTCTCGAAAACTGATGACTTTAGTGTTCCAGTCATCTGATTGGTCAATCACTAAAATTGATTTTAAATACAGCTTTATTATCCAATCAGATTACTGTATTTCTTGAACTCTGGATGTTATCTTAGCTAAGTTTTCAAGAATAAGGCCCCAGATCACTTGAATTCATGTCTCAGGGCCAAGTTTCACAAAATTGTAACTAAGATAAAATCCAGATTTTAAAAAATACAGTAATCTGATTGGATAATAAAACAACATTTAAAATCGATTTTAGTGATTGACCAATCAGATGACTGGAACACTAATATTATCCTAAGTTAGGATTTTGTGATACTGGACCCTGATTGTAAAGAACCTACCTCTGGTAATTGTTTAATAAAGTCATGAGCGTTGGCGTCTTTCGCTGCCTTTTCAATCATTTCCTTACTGACTCCATCACGACCGTATCGTATATTCTCTTCGATTGTCGTAGCGAATAATGTCGGCTCCTGACTCACGATACCAATATGTTCTCGTAACCATTTAACATTCATATCTTTTACATCCACTCCGTCTATTGTTACCTATAGATTAAAAAATAAATTTTTGTAAAGATTCTTATATTTCATTAATGTCACATTTTGAAAGAATGCCTAAATCCACATCACCTATTGTTACCTAATGTAAAATAAATTTTTATAAAGATTCTGAAATTTCATTACATTTATGTTACAACTTAAAAGAATGCCATCACCTATAGATTAAAAAATAATTACGTTAATGTTACAAATTAAAAGAATGCCATCATCTATTGTTACCTATACGATTTAAAAATAAATTTTTTATAAAGATTCTTAAATTTCATTAAGTTAATGTTACAACGTAAAAGAATGCCATCATCTATTGTTACCTATAGGACTTAAAAATAAATTTTTATAAAGATTCTTAAATTTCATTAATGTTACACTTTGAAAGAATGCCTAAATCCACAGCATCTATTGTTACCTATAGGATTAGAAATGTCATAAACCCAGTCAGTTATTAGGTAAAATCAAATTATAAGAGAAGACTCTTCAAATAAACTTATATGAAAAATAGCGATGGACATCGTAACGGCAGTAAATAAAAGATTAAAAAAAACAACAGAAATTTTTAGTATGGACTTTTTTGTTACATAAAAAAAAACCAATTATGATGGTGCACAACTTAGGACAAAAAATCTAGAAAAATTTCTTTATCTGTTCAGTATACATAGAGAATCTCACCCGAGTGTCTTTTGATATCAGATATATCAACACTCGTTGATAAAAGTGGAAAAACTCCGAGGCTTGCCGAGGAGTTATTCCACTTTTATCAACGAGTGTTGATATATCTGATATCAAAAGACACAAGGGTGAGATTTTATTTATCATCCAATATCATTCTAAAATCGAAATATGCGAAACAACAACTTTCGAGGGGTGAACTGCAGATTATTGAAAGAACTTTCGAAGGGCGAAATCAATATGACGTCATTGTTATTAAGACGTCATTGGGCGAATTGTTTATCACGTGACCATATTGGCCAATCAATGATTCAGAAAAGCAGTATCTCCTAGTAGATATAGTGCAGTAGATACTGCTTTTTATCATACAAGCGATATCTACTGTAGAATACCTTATTGGGTGATAAAATATTCTACTGTATAAATAAAATAAAAAAACAACTCACATTGCCAGCTTCAGGGTCGTAAAATCTTTGTATCAGTTGTACAGTGGTCGATTTTCCACATCCACTGGATCCCACCAGAGCTACAGTCTGCCCTGGTGATATAGTAATACTAACACCTTTCAATACCTAGTAATATATTTGAATGACATATTATAGAAGTGAGTAACACATATAACAAAACACAAGACAAAATTATAATCAAGTTAGGCACATAACATCTGATGACGACACTTGTATCTGTGTTGAAACGTTATGTAATATTAATAATATATATCTTTGTAAAACTAATTACTCAATGACCTTACCTGTACATCTGGTCTGGAAGGATATCGGAATTTTACATTATTAAATTTTACTGTTCCGTCTATTTTATCTAATTTCCTGCCCGATTGAGAGAAACTGTCTATTGAAGGTACCTGGAAATAAATCAAATACACAAGAGTTAGACAAATACACAGACTGGATGATGACAGTTCTTTAAAACTAGAATCCCAAAACTGGATCAGAGAATATATACAGGAGTTAAAAAAGAAAAGAAAGAAACATCTATAATTTTACAAGGATAACAACTTAGGTTCCTTGCGGATCCTTTCTCCCAGCTGGTCCTTGGCCAAACCTCTTGGCATTGATCATTCCCAGATTATCCGTACCCATTTACAGCTGGGTGGACTGGAATTATGAGTGAAAACAGTTAAACAGACTTGATGATGAGAATCCTCTAAAACTGTGCTATTAGGTGTCTAGAAAATTAATTGTGATATATATTTAAAGATTATTTGATGCAATGGTACTTTTCTTATGGGAAGTCCACTATACAATTATTGCAACCGATTTTGTCATGCTCTGAACGAGATTTTTGATTAACGGAATTCTTTTTATCATTGTACAACTTGAACAAATGAATTTTGTGTCACAATTCGAAAAAATGATAATTTGGGGAAGAAAATTAAAAAATAAAGACTAACTTACCAAATCAATGATGGTAAAAATAACGTAACCAGCTCCACGCCCAGTTGAAAATGCTTGGATACCAGGTGACGCATTACCCAATGAAAACGCACCAATCAACACAGCAAAAAATACCTGAAATTAACAAAAAACAAACTGTTAAAGATTCTAATATGTTGTAAAACTGGTGCCTTATTCTCGAAAACTTAACAAAGATAAAATCCAGATTTTAAGAAATACAGTAATCTCATTGGATAATAATACTTAAGTTACAATCGATTTTAGTAGCTGACCAATCAAATAACTAAAATAATCATAAGTTTTCAAGAATAAGGCCCCAGTTCTTTAATCTGTGTTTTTAAAGCCTTGATAGCTTACACACCAGCTCCCTAACCTAATAACACAGGGTTCAATACCAGCTATTTTTTCACTCAGTTCTCCCCCTGCCAGTTGTGTCCATTGGAAGGGCTGAAATGCCCTTTGGATGGGACAATTGTAACGTCTTGGTTGATAGTAAAACAGGCATCCCATTTTGCAAATTAGGCGCACCCAATTTGTTAATTTGGCATTCTTTTAAAAGGCGGAAGTCACGTGAGAAAGCTCAGTCTTCCACTTGCCGCCGTCCTGAATAAAGGTTGCTATCAATTGTATCATTTGTATTTCTCTCCCTGCAGGTTGCCTAAGCCAACAACCTGTGGTAAACCCTGTCACACAATAAATCAAGCACTGTGTAACAGGCTGTCATGTTTAAAATCCTTTGAAAAAGCTAAATGAAAACAGGATATGATTATTGTTACAGTTCTAGACAAATTCCTTCAATGTACATTATTTTGGCCATGGCTTTTGTCAGTCTTTATTTTGGTCCAGTTCTGATTCTCTTGAAAACTATTTACATATATTCTGGACCCAAATCAACCCTGAATGTTGCCTTGTAATGGGAATATATTAAACAATAAACTGTTAGTCTATGGTGTGTATGGATTTATTTATATCAGGACACAGGTTGGCTGTAAGTTTAAATTATCATTGCAAAATTTATCCCAAAAGCATTATTTAACTTGCAAAAGCATTATTTAACTGGGAAAATCATAGCAAATGGTAAATGTTTTAGAATAAACTGATAACTTACAATTAACATGCGACCGACCGAGTAATTGTCTGGTTCATCTACTGTGAGTTTAGCACCGTACCAAAAACCAAGGGCATACGCACAAAATATAGCGAACCATACGAAACCAAAAGCTATTCCATTGGTCATTCCCTTTCTGATACCAAATCTCTTAGCGTCTGTCAAGTTGGCAGAATATCTGGAAGATGAAATGAAATGGAGTTTTACATCCTACTTTTCTGCAAAAATTTTGATGAACCAAAAAGAAAGAAACATTTACAAGGATAACAAATTTTTTGGAGGATCCTTTCTCCCAGCTGGTCCTTGGCCAAACCTCTTTACAGGAATTGCAAGAACCACAGACGGAAAATGGAATGGCGCAAATTGATGCTATCAGTGTCCCTGATACACATACAAGATCAAATGAAATGGAGCTTTACATCCTACTTCTCTGCAAAAATTTTGATGAACCAAAAAGAAAGAAACATCTATATTTTACAAGGATAACAACTTAGGTTCTGTGAGGATCCTTTCTCCCAGCTGGTCCTTGGACAAACCTCTTTACTGGAATTGCAAGAACCAAAGACGGAAAATGGAATGGTGCAAATTGATGCTATCAGTGTCCCTGATACACATACAAAGTTTAGAAAACCTCTTTACAACCCCTTTAATAAAAAATAAGATGACTGGAACATTTAGAGAAAAGACTTCTGGTAATGCAAGAATATATTTACCGTTTTACTTCTTTTTCCTGTCCCCCGAACGCTACCACAGTACGAATAGAACTCAATACTTCTTCTGCTACTGAACCTGCCTTCGCGTATGCCTTTAATTCTTTATTAGTAATATTAGACGCAAGCTGAAAATATCGTAAAAATAATCCTTATAACATTTCAAAGAGGTAAATTCCACCAGACATTACACCATAACATCTGATGACGATACGTGTATCTTGTGTTGAAACGTTATGTACCTAACTGTATTAAAGAAGTGTGTTATATTCCATAATATTGTCTTGTGTTTTGTTATATGTACTCCTGGCTTCTATATGTTGTTCAAATCTTATATCATAAAAGGAAGCGGAATTTTCCTAAAATATATTTAATTTTATTCGTAACAGGTCCAATGCCCAGTTTCACAAAATTTTAACTTAGATAAAATCCAGATTTGAAGAAATACAGTAATGTTATTGGATATTAAACAATATTTAAAATTGATTTCAAAGACTGATAAACAAATGACTGGAACACTGAAATCATCTGAAGTTATTAGAATTACCAGGGTAAGATTCCCTCCTAAAATTTTTAAGTTTTTCAGACAACAAGGGCAATAACTGACTTAATATTCTTTTTCCCCAAGTGTTTAATTTTGAGAGATGATTTGTTTAAAGATCAAAACTAAAAACAGGTTTCATTAAAAAAGGCTTTAGTATCTTATCTTTTTTTATTGATTTTCCAGAAATAAATATTGATCTTGATATCTTTATGTGGAAATAATTATCAAGTTACAAGACAATATTATTGGGTCATACTGACCATAATTATACGGATTGATAAGAATATTTACATTTCTATTATCACTTTATTATATTTCTATAAATGCTAGTTTTTTACATGACATTATGACGTCATCTGAGCACCGGCCATGACCAAATCTAAATTATGGCAAATTCAAACAACTGATCGTATAAAACAGCGAAATTGTTATTTTTTATAAAAGTATCTGAATATGTATCAGGGACACTGATAGCATCAATTTGTGTCATTCCAATTTCAATGGCAATGGTGCAAATTGATGCTATCAGTGTTCCCGATACACATACAAAGTTAAGAAAATCATTTTACAATCCCTTTAACATTCTACTGCTACCTTTTTGTTGTCTGAATGTTTCATATGACATTATCCACATGACGTTTCTCGTGCCTTTCAGTAGAATTATTGCCAGAGTTTATCTACAGATAATAAAAAATATAAACTTACCCAACTCATGATGGCAGCTGAGATAACCAGGGCTGGACTAATAGCCAGAATAACCAGGGTTAGTTTCCAGCCATACACAAAACCAACAATAAACCCAGCAATAAACGCTGAAATCCACTGAATTGACGAACTTATTTTATCACCTATACCGTCCTGTATCTTATTTATATCACTGAAATGAAATAATGAAATGAAATTAGTTTTTATCCTATACCGTCCTGTATCTTATTAATATCACTGAAATAAAATAATGAAATGAAATTGAGTTTTATCCTATACCGTCCTGTATCTTATTAATATCAATGAAAACATAATAATAAAATGAAATTGAGTTTTTATCCTATACCGTCCTGTATCTTATTAATATCACTGAAGTGAAATAAAGAAATGAAATTGAGTTTTTATCCTATACCGTCCTGTATCTTATTAATATCACTGAAGTGAAATAAAGAAATGAAATTGAGTTTTTATCCTATACCGTCCTGTATCTTATTAATATCACTGAAGTGAAATAATGAAATGAAATTGAGTTTTCTATGCTACTGATCTGTATATATTGATATCACTGAAATAAAATAATACGATGGAATGTTAAACAAATTGTTGCAAGTTATTTTGTTCATTTTCCCAATATGCATAGACATACTGAATTTCATTTGATTCCATCAAAAACTCTAGTTTTTAGATCGCTTACAAGCAAATGTTGATGGACGGAAGGACAGGGGTGCCACAACAATATACAATCACATACAGAGATGTGGGCGTATAAAAAGCAAAGAGTGCTATTTCATACTTACTCCGCTAGTCTAGAGTTAAGTTCTCCTGAATCGTTCGTATCAAACCAACCAATCTCCTGTCTCATCACGTTACGGAAGAACGCTAGACGTATTCGATGAGCTTGTCGCTCGGCAGATGTAAACCAGAAACAAACTTGAGCATATCCTAGTACTAGTACACCACATCCAATACCTTTCAAATACAATCATAATAGTCCCGAAACTTGCTAACTCTATTCCCAGCCTTTGAACAGATATGGCTGGTGGAGGGTTTAACAAACTAAACCTGGGGCCTTATTCTCGAAAACTTAACTTACAATGATTTTAGTGTTCCAGTCATCTGATTGGTTAATCACTAAAATTGATTTTGAATATAGCTTTATTATCCAATCTTAAAATCTGGATTTTATCTAAGTTAAGTTTTCGAGAATAAGGCCCCAAGGGATTTGGGATTTTCCACATCTTGCGCATTAAATTTCTTAAAAAACAAACTTTGTTGGAACCATAGGCGTGTCATTAATGATGAAGAGGAATAATGATCGTTTGATTGAACTACAAAAACATTTTTTTCAAATACAGACTTTTTGAAAGATTTTGGCACTTATCTGTTCAAGATATTTGCAATTTCATTTTAGAATTTTTGATATTTTGGTCAAAGCCAAAATCAACCCTCGGAAATTTGTTGAGTAACACTACAATGTGTTTCTTTTTTTTATTAAGATTAAATAGGCCATGAAACTTACCGCAAAAATAAATGGCATATAATTCCATTTTGGTTAATAATTCACCAGTTAATGTATCATAATAGGCCTGACACGTCGTGTTTCCTCCAGTAAAATTCATCAACTGCATACATCTTGGAACATTCCTGTAACATAACATTCAAATTTAAGATGGTTATTCTTTTTAAAACATCAGGGGCCTTATTCTCGAAATTTAACTTAGATTCTAAGAAATACAGCAATTTGATTGGATCATGCAACATAATTTAAAATAGATTTAAGTGATTGACCAATCAGATAACTAGAACACTAAAATCATTTTAAGTTAAGTTTTTGAGAACACGGCCCCTGATTTTAGGTACCGTACTCAAAATTATACACCAAAATAATCAAACTATGAAATTAAAAGGTTGGAAATTACTTCAATTTTTATCTTGTTTTGCGGTAAAAACAGCCAATAAAAATCAATCTCTGAACAGGATTTGTCTTCTCTTGCCCATTTACCGGGCAAGATGACCGCCTATCAAAATGAGTCAAAATGACGAAGGTTGAACCGAATGGGTATATCTACTTACAGTAATACAGTCTGATCTGATAGAACAGAATCTTCGGTGATATTAAACGCTGATATAAACGCTTGGACGTCTGGTAAATACAGGAAGGAACCGATACCACTGTTAACAAACAGATCGATCATATCACCAAATACTATAATCATCACCGGGAAGGCAGCACCGTGTATCATAGCAGCCAGACTACCCACAATCATCAATACTCTATCTATACAATCAGCATATCGGAACTACAATTACAAATACAAAACACATAAAAAATATACAATCTGTGTATCGGAACTATAACTACAAATACAAAACAAATATAAAATATACAATCAGCATATCGGAACTACAAATACAAAACACATAAAAAATATTCAATCAGCATATCGGAACTACAATTACAAATACAAAACACATATAAAATATACAATCAGTGTATCGGAACTACAAATACAAATACCCAGTCCATATGACTTCAGTGTAAACACTAACACAACTACCGGTAACGCATTTTATGACGTCACTACCAGTGATCTGCATAGATATCAATAGTACCAGAAGGTAGATCACTGTCGGTGACGTCATAAAACGTGTTAGTTTTAGTGGAATTGCAAGAACCACAGACGTCGGAATGGAAATTGGAATGGAGCAAATTGATGCTATCAGTCTCCCCGATACACATACACAGTTTAGAAATACGCTTTACAATCCCTTTAAGTAAAATTGACCACACCTACCATTGTCATGGCTCCTATCAATTTCTGTGGTTCTTCTTTTTTCTTTCCATTTTTTACTTCCACCTCCGTTTCACCTGATGATTTCGTGTGACCTGAAATAAACTCACACGATCAATATCCACAGATCACAATAAATTTTCACCTGAGAGACAGGGTCAGAGAGAAATTTCCACACAAAAAATTCAGTTTCCTGCGCCAGGCAGGGTATGCTTACTCTTCTAGACATCTGATACCACTTTTCATAACTAGAGGTTGTGGCGCCAGGTAGGGTATGCTTACTCTTCTAGACACCTGATACCACTTTTCATTTTAAGAGGTTGTGGTGCCAGGCAGGGTATGCTTACTCTTCTAGACATCTGATACCACTTTTCATAACTAGAGGTTGTGGCGCCAGGTAGGGTATGCTTACTCTTCTAGACACCTGATACCACTTTTCATTTTAAGAGGTTGTGGTGCCAGGCAGGGTATGCTTACTCTTCTAGACACCTGATACTACTCTTCATTACTAGAGGTTGTGGTGTCAGGCAGGGAATGCTTACTCTTCTAGACACCTGATACCACTTTTCATTCTAAGAGGTTGTCGTGCCAGGCAGGGTATGCTTACTCTTCTAGACACCTGATACCACTTTTCATTCTAAGAGGTTGTGGTGCCAGGCAGGGTATGCTTACTCTTCTAGACACCTGATACCACTTTTCATTACTAGAGGTTGTCGTGCCAGGCAGGGTATGCTTACTCTTCTAGACACCTGATACCACTTTTCATTATGAAATACTTATTCAAGTATGATTGATATAATTCCTCATGTGATGTATGAGAAGTCCACAACTATACAATTATTGCACCTGATTTTGTCATGCTCTGGACGAGATTTTTGATTAAGAATTGTTTTGCTTGTACGCATTTTTATGTTTACTTGCTGAAATATCTAGGGCCTTATATGGCGCTGTATTTGGTTCAAAATAGGATCCAAATCTGATTGTACAAATTCTTAAAATCACGTTGTCATTTCTAGGTAGAAAAGACAAATCTTATAAATTTAAGTATGTTTTACGTTTATTTTGTCCTATTTCATGACTTTAGTCTTTCTAGAACGTAATTTAGACCGCAGACTTTGTAGAACGCACCAACTGAATCGCAATCTTTGAAACTTCACCACTGGATCGTATCAACTGAATCGTAATCTTTAGAACTTCACCACTGGATCGTATCAACTGAATCGTAATCTTGAGAACTTCACCACTGGATCGTATCAACTGAATCGTAAACTTCGGAACTTCAACATTGAATCGTAATAACTGAATCGTAATCTTCGGATCGTAATTTAGAGCTTTGAATATCACGGAAATTAATTTAGACCACGTGACATTTTCTGCATATCATTAATATTCGTTTTTCTAAAAAAAAATAAACTCCCCCAAGGAAAGATAACTCTATGTATTTCCTGTGCAATTTTTACATCCAAAGGTGTAGTTTCAATTTCAAACAAATTTAAAGTTTCTGTTTGAATTAAAATTTATGAAATGGATGACATCTCTGCGTTATTAAACCTAGTGAAATCTCGTATTTCTTACGTTGCCAACCAGTTGCAAAGTCTACAGTTTAATGTTATGTTTGATATGATTCATAAAATTGATGAAATTACTGGTGTTATATCTGAAATTTTGTTACTGGATGTACATGGAGAACTGGAACTGTCCAATTGTGTTGAATATTTAATGTCATGTAGAAATCTTTTAGAAACTGTTGAGTGCAAATCAAATAGATCTACAGGTTTGTCCTCGTCAAGTTCAGGTGATTTAGGTCGCCCGAGAATCCATATCTCAAAAGAACAGTTGGAGTTCTTAGTTTCGTGTGATTTTACTCAAACTGAAATAGGAAATTTATATGACATCAGCAGAAGCACCGTTAGAAGAAGACTTTCAGAGTATGGGTGCATGTCAGAAAAGTACAGTAGTATGTCAGATGAATCTTTGGATGTAGAAGTAAATAAGATTTTGACTCAGCATCCAGACATTGGTTACAGGAGTGTTAAGGCTCATTTGCGTAATCATGAGATCAAAGTGCAAGAATACCGAGTGAAAGAGTCAATGCTCAGAGTTGACGTTGAAGGCGTGCTTCTTCGCAAACTAACAAGACAACCGGTACAACGAAGGAAATATAATGTACGGGCACCAAATGCCTTATGGCACATCGATGGGTATCATAAATTGATCAGGTAAGGGATGATATCATTTAATATATTTAATTAATTTAAAGCTTCTTCACATAACTGTTGCCCAAAAAGTTTGGCTTATTATTTATTTTGTATTATTTTGCCTTCTAATACAGATACGAATCAAATTCAAACTCATTTTATTAATTCTTAAAGCTGGGAATGATTTGCAGACCAAGCAAGTAAACATTTCATCCAAGTAATTTTTTTGAAGTAAGCATTTTAGTGACTTTGTTCTCATCCGCTTATTTTAGTTGGCGTTTGGTTATTCACGGAGGAATAGATGGCTTTTCAAGACTACCTACATATCTTACCGTATCAGACAACAACAAATCAGAGACTGTACTCAAATCCTTTATGGAAGCTGTTGAAAGGTACGGGTTACCAGAACGGGTTCGATCAGACAAAGGAGGGGAGAATGTTTTAGTTGCCAAGTATATGATCGAACACAGAGGACCAAACAGGGCTAGCCATATTACAGGCAGAAGTGTGCACAACCAGAGGTAAGATATATTATTATTGATTAAAATTACTAAGTTTTAGAAAAAAAAAAAAATAGTTCTTGCCAATTAGATTAAGCTTTTATAAGATAATAATATATTCATCACTGGATGTACATAGTGTCATAACTATACAACTGAATCCAATAAATCCATAAAACTAGGTTATTGCCCATAAAACGACTAGAAATTATTAAAAAAGGATTAAAACATTTGAAATGTTTTTCAATAATTATTTAACTATATGGATTTAATATAGTGATTCTGTTGTATAATATGACACCAGGTAAGTCTACTGATAAATATACTCTTATTGGCCAAGTTTGGGAATTTTATGTTCATTTTAAGAGGCAGTAAATCTTTTTGTATCTCTTGATGTGAACGTATTTGGTAGTGGTGTCTAACTGTTTTTGAGACACCTGATAGATTTTCCTTTAGAGGAGTCCTATACTATACAGCTCTTGCCCCTGATTTCTACATTCAATAAACAAGATTGTTGATTTATGGAATTGTTTTGCTTGTACTGACTTGTATTGATATATATTGTATTATATTGATCAAGACTATTACAACATTTTAACCCTCCCTACCCCATATCTAATTCCAAAGTTGTGTCAATTACACAAACTTACATTTAGCAGTAGATCGTTAACTATTGTATAGTAATTATCGTAATAATAATGTACAAAGACAGTCAAGACTGAGGTGGGGTCAATAATCACTGAGCAGCCTCTGGAATAACTACTACAAAAAATGAATTTAAATTAGATTTTTAATGCATAAATGGTACCCTAATAATATATCTTTTTTTTTCTTTTTTTGAAGGATCGAAAGGTTTTGGAGGGACTTGTGGAATGGTTGTATTGCCTTTTTTTATAACCTATTTTGCCATATGGAAGATTTAGTTCTTTTAAATTCTACTGATTTACATCATATGGCAGCTCTCCATTATATCTACATTCCCAGAATACAGCGAGCTGTCGACAATTTTAGAAATGCTTATATTTGCAAGCCTATCAGAACAGCTAACAGTCAAACTCCAATGCAGATGTTTATTGCTGGTCAGATATTCGATCCAAAAACTGACTTTTCAAATGAGGTATGTTGTCAAAATTTCAAGGAATATGATTGCAATTTTTGTCCTTATGTAATTTTTATTAATTTAATGGCTAGGTCACCTCCCACCCCACCTCAGAATTAATGTCCTGGTTGTTCCCTAAATCCATAGGATGTGATGTAAAGGAATGTTTCTAGTTTGTACATTTATTATTTTTTTTCAATATTACATTACAATTATTATTGATTATTTACTTTCTCTCTTAATGTATGAATCATTACGTATGTTAAAATGTTTACTTCCAGGAAGAAGTGCTAAGATATGGGACATGCTCAGAAGGTCTGTGCTCATCTGAAGTATCATCAGTAGAAGTAACGCCACTTGAAAACCAACTCAATGAAAATCTGATGGAACAATTAAGAAATTTAGTTGACCCATTAGGTGATTGTGATCAACATGGTATTGGATTGTATCTAACAGTCCTCAATTTTATAACACAGAACACATCATAAATATGTTTTTGGGATCAGTCTTGTTTCTCGGTGTGGAGACAGGTTTATGTCCAAGGAGGGGAATTTCTAACCTTTTTTTAGTATTTTTTTGTTAATTCTAAAAAGTAATATCGCTTTAACAGCTACTAGTAGGTGTTGGTCTAATGAATTAGATACTCTAAATGCAATTAACTTTTACTTCTTACAAAATTTAGCCAATTATGATTAGATGTGAAGTGAGTTATGTTCTAATTATTGATATGCTTCCTCATAATTATGAGAAGTTCATTAGCTGCTTCAAATGTTTTGCCAATATTGTTTCATGGATTTTGTTGTTGGGTTAGATTTTGAAAAAAGTATAAAGCATGATTGGCACAATAATATGCAATTCCAAAAGTTAAAGGAAACCACAAAAATTGTTTTAAAAATATTTTATTTAATTCAAATTTATGTAATGAAAAAATAAAAGAGTTATGCTGGAACATAATATTTATTTTCAGATCATCTCTAAATTAATAAGATCATCTTATTACAATATTGAAACAAACAAAAAAATATAAGTATTAGTTGCACCATATCTCTTATAACATGTAATGAAGGATTATGTTGACTGATATAGATGACACAAGAGCAATCAATACATCATGTGGGTGTGCAACATATTATTTATTATAATTATTAATTATATTATTATCCAGTATATCCGTCCTTTGAAATTCTTTTGATACCAAATAGAAAACTTTGTCTAATCTTTGATATTGATTAATTGCAAAAATTGACAAAACATTCTCTTAAAGATTGGTTCCTATATTTTCATTTATGTAAATGCTTATACTTATATGAATGTTCTAATTATAATTTATAATATTAATTATAATAATTACCGGTCAAGTGGTCTGATCAAGAAAGGTCAAAAAGCCAGTCAAAGAGCCTTTCTTGGTTTATTTATGATTAGTTAAAACATAGGCTTGCTGCAAGCGTATATGCCCACCGGCAGCTTGATAAAAAGGTAAATGTGAACTAAAAAACAAACGCAATATCTGGGTTTTATGCGAAAAAACCATCATATCACCAAATTCAATAGTGGATATATTCATAATAATATTGACACACATACAAAATATCAAAAGGATCCATGAACAATTGTAGTCTATAGAGTGAGCACAAGCAAAAAAACGAAAGCGATATCTCGGAAGAAAATCATTGAATCATCACCAAATTCAATAGTGCACATCTTCATAATGATATTGACACACATATAAAATATCAAAAGGAACCGTGAAGAATTGTAGTCTGTAAAGTGAGCACAGGTAAATGTGAATCTACAGGGGTAACCACAATATACGCCCATACTTACGTGTGGGTGTATAAAAATTATATAATTAAAAATATATGAATAATTATTATAACAACACAAATTATCAAATAGTTTGCTTAATTTGACACTAAAAAATAAGGAAACACTTTTTTAATTTAAAAATTTACATAAACACGTAAATATTAATTAAAATCATAATGAAAAAAATCTGAAAATATAAGTAATGCAGTAACATTACAATATGGGCATTGAAATAACTATGGCTTCTATTGGGATCACAAGCCAATTATTTTGGAATGACAGCAGAATGTATTGGGTGTACCAGAAAGTTAACATTTTTCATTTCAGGATTTTACCATACTATTTTGACATAATAATCACATGTATGTTAGACATCTTTTACAAAAAAGTAGCTTCCAAGTTGGAATCTCTTTGAATTGGCAGATGCCGAGAGTAATTATTGTAATTTCACCTCTATAGGTGAACAAATTCTCATGTGGACACTATTTTTAACACAAATCACATGAAAACACGTTTTTTTTTTCGAAGATAAAATATTGCTATCTGAATATATCATACAAAAGACTATTACCACCCCCAGTCTCCTAATTGCAATCTAATGGTTAAGTGTTTTTCTATACTAGCTGATGAAATAGTGAGAAATAGCTTGAGTATCTGAAGGATAAAATTAGAAATGAAATGAAATACCTATTGACAAAACCAAGAAGGCAATATTTTAACACGAAACATGTGATTCATGCTGAATTTGGTGTCCACATTGAGCATTTGTTCAATTAAAGAGGTGAAATTACAATAATTCGGTATTATATTTTTTGACAAAGATTTTTAAAATGCTGCCATTTTTTTGTGAAAATATGTTAATAATTTTTGAATAATCCTGAAATGAAACATAGGCTTGCGGCAAGTCTCACAAGTGTATACGCCCACCAGCAGCTTGCTAAAGAGGTAAAAGTGAACAGCAAATCAGTTTTTAAGCGATAAAAATCATCGAATCATCACCAAATTCAATAGTGCACATCTTCATAATGATATTCACACACATACAAAATATCAAAAGGATCCATGAAGAATAACCATTATCACTACTTTTCGTCAAAATCCGTTAAGAATTGTGACCTGTAAAGTGTTTACGAGCCAAAAATCAAACACGTTTTAAAGAACAAGGGCAATAATTCATAGTAAATAAATTTTTTGATTTTGCTGATTTTCAATAGGGTTCATCCTTGGATGATAATAAACATAACCAGTAAGTTTCGTCAAAATCCGTCAAGAATTGTGGCATGTGTTTACGAGCAATTGTGGACAGACGGACTGACAGGCATGGGTGACGACAATATATGGTTTCATTTGTTCGTTTTTTTTAAGTCCCATTTTTAACCACTACATTAGGGTCTGAGAACCAGGCGCGATAACAAACGTTCACGTTAACTTTGACCTAACCATAATGATCTTTGTTTTAACCAATTAGATCTCAATGAAGTCATATGGAACAGCCAATAACAATACGTGTTTCCACCGAGTTCGACAAAGTTCACAAAATGGCACCTCGGAATGCACATTTTGTTTGCGTCACAAAATCCCAGCGGTGGAGAGGTCATTAAGGTTTGGTCAAAGTTAACGTGAACGTTTGTTTCGCGCCTGGTTCTCAGACCCTAATGTGGTTAAAAAACGGATTTAAAAAAAAACGAACGAATGAAATTAGGGTCTGAACTTGTATACAGTATTTAGGAAATTATTGGCTTCAAACAGCTCCAAAACCATACGATCCTACAATAATAAACAACATTGACTCTTCAAATTCTTTATAGGCTTGGAGTTTTTTTGTGCTGTTAAACATTATAGAAGGTGCACAAGTATTAATAGTCGGCAAAGATAATGATTTATGATCGAATAATATTAATCCGCATCCGACATCTCTAGGCAATCTTGGACTGCCTAAGAGTGCCTGTAATATATGACCTGTGTTCAATACTACAAACTGTTCAATCTCGGTGTCTGGATTTATCCACGGAGTAGATAACTTTCCATCTGAAATATTAAAGATAACAATATGAAATTTGAATATAAAGAACTATTGCATTGTGCAATAAGATAAATTTTGCCAGGACAGCAGCCTTACCCTACTTTTAATAACGATTTCCTACTGCCAAGGAGTCTCACAGCCTGTAGTACACTTGGCCTCAGTTTATTGTCCCATCTGAACAAATTGAATAATTAATATTCCCTCTGGCACAAAGAACATTTAGGTATAAATTAAGTAATTCAAACTACATGTATACCATCTCGTTATTATTCAAGATAATAATAATTTATTTTTGTATAGCGCATTACACAAAGTTTAATGCACCGTATATCAAATAACATTTAGATTCAAGATTCAACCTTATTTGGAAAGATAGTGGACCTCTGCCATATACGCCTAACAAAACTTTCTCAAACATTTCGATTTAGGTTCAATATCATCCATTTTAAGTTTCAAAAATATTGGTTGAAAACTAAGATAGAAATAGCATATTCAAGACTTTCGGGCAAGGGCAATAATTCTGCTTCTGACAATCGAAAATAGCTCAAATTCGATCTTTGTTTTCTGAATATGTAAACTAATGCTCAAAAGAAATGACCCACTTTTTATACGCCCTCATCTCTCTATGAGGACGTATATTGTAGTCACCCCTGTCCGTCCGTCCGTCGGTCCGTCCGTCCGTCGGTCCGTCCGTCAACATTTGCTCGTAAACGCTCTAAAAACTAGAGTTTTTGACGGAATCAAATGAAATTTGATATGTGTATACATATTCATAAAACGAAGATCAAGTTCGAATTTGAGCTATTTTCGATCGTTAGAAGCAGAGTTATTGCCCTTGCCCCAAATCCGTCGGTCTGTCCATCAACATTTGCTTGTAAACGCTCTAAAAACTAGAGTTTTTGACGGAATCAAATGAAATTTGATATGTGTATATATATTCAGAAAACGAAGATCAAGTTCGAATTTGAGCTATTTTCGATCGTTATAAGCAGAGTTATTGCCCTTGCCCCAAATCTTAAAAATGCTATTACTCTCTTAGTTTTCAACCGATTTTGATGAAACTTAAAATGGATGTTATTGGACCTAAATCGAAAGGTTTGAGAAAGTTTAGTTGTCTCCTGATTAAATTTTTTCCTTTTTCGACTTTTTCGTTAGGCGTATATGGCCGTGGTCCACTATCTTTCATATTACAGTTAAATTTTCAAAAGCCAATAATAAAGAGTTAAAACCACTTTAATGCATCTGAGAATGGTCAACACATAACTTTATGTGAAGAACAGTACAATAAGTGATGGAATCGCACTGAAGGCGTTGCTAATCATGTATCTGGCATTGTCAAGTTCTCCAGGCCCGTGTTAATCGTTGACGTCGGTGTCGAATGCGCTCTGCGATTGGGTCAACATGCTCCAATATGATGTTCCCTTAATTGCCATGACTCTGAGCGTCAGCTGATATGGTGTCCCAATGTCGCTGACGCCATTGACGTTGCAGGAACAAAATTATTCCGCGGTTGAATGTTCCTGATGTTACAGTCCTCAACTGGTGTTGTGACACGTAGTCGGCTTGTCTGATGTGTGTTGCCTGTGTACCTCAAACGCCGCATCAGTCTTGTTGCAGTTTTGATGTTGCAGCCCAGGATTCTTGCAATCAAGGGTCTGTTTGCTCCTTGTTGCACCATCTTCGCAGCTCTCTCTGTATCTGGCTCCAACGTGGCATGCTTTTTGTGTTTTTTCTTGCGGATCTGTTGCTTACGTGTCCAGTAAGATGGTTTATCCCGCCGTCATTCATGTGTATTTCGTGAAACATCAGAATTGTCGCTTTTTGTTTTTTGCACTGTTTGCTTGATGCGTTCACTTTTTTCATAATTTTTTCAACGAAAGTATTGTGTTGACCGTGTGTGAGATGCATCACAGTGGTTTAATCACTTTATTTTTACTTTTGTTGGTTTTAAGGCAAAATATATAGGTGGGTACTTTCTTTTAAGCATTAGTTTATATACAAACTGAATTTCATTTGATTCTGTCAAAAACTCTAGTTCTTAGAGCGTTAACAAGCAATCGATGTTGATAGAAGCACTTACTGTATAGAGGTTAAAGGGCGAAAACTCCTAAAAACAGATGAATGAGGCCTAAATCTTGAAAAAGCTTTAATTTTAATCAGGAGTAAACTAATCTTTCTCAAACCTTTCAATTAAGGATCAATAATATCCATTTTAAGTTTCATCAAAATCGCTTGAAAACTAATAGCATATTCAAGATTTGGATCGAAAATTGCTCAAATTCGAACTTGATCTCCGTTTTATGAATTTGTATACAGATATCAAATTTCATTTGATTCCGTCAAAAACTCTAGTTTTTAGAGCGTTTACGAGCAAATGTTGATGGACGGACGGAAGGACAGACAGGGGTGCCGACAATATACGTCCTCATAGAGAGATGAGGGCGTATAAAAATAGTGAGTGTAGTTGTGTTATATTTCAATTAACCTATAAGACTTGCTCATGTGACAACTCTCTTTAAGATATTTTTAATTTTGAGATACAACAGGTTATTTTAAGAAATGGTGTGGGCATCAAGGATATCTTCTCACAAGGCTATATTATCTTCTTGGTCAATGATTTTCTTACAGTGCAAATCAATGCTATCAGTGCCATCATCATAAAAAGATAGAATCATAGAAAATCTTTTTACAATCCCTTTAAAAGCAACAGTTTGATATCATTGCTGTCGTACATAGTAGCTTAAACGAAAGATAGTGGACCACGGCCATATACGCCTAACGAAAAATTTAATCGGGATAAAATTAAACTTTCTCAAACCTTTCGATTTAGGTCCAATAACATCCATTTTAAGTTTCATCAAAATCGGTTGAAAACTAAGAGAGTAATAGCATATTTACGATTTGGGGCAAGGGCAATAACTCTGCTTCTAACGATCGAAAATAGCTCAAATTCGAACTTGATCTTCATTTTATGAATATGTATACACATATCAAATTTCATTTGATTCTGTCAAAAATTCTAGTTTTTAGAGCGTTTACAAGCAAATGTTGACTGACAGACCGACAGATTTGTGGCAAGGGCAATAACTCTGTTTCTAACGATCGAAAATAGCTCAAATTCGAACTTGATCTTCGTTTTATGAATATGTATACACATATCAAATTTCATTTGATTCCGTCAAAAACTCTAGTTTTTAGAGCGTTTACAAGCAAATGTTGACTGACAGACCGACAGATTTGTGGCAAGGGCAATAACTCTGTTTCTAACAATCGAAAATAGCTCAAATTCGAACTTGATCTTCGTTTTATGAATATGTATACACATATCAAATTTCATTTGATTCCGTCAAAAACTCTAGTTTTTAGAGCGTTTACGAGCAAATGTTGACGGACGGACGGACCGACGGACGGACCGACGGACGGACGGACGGACCGACCGACGGACGGACGGACAGGGGTGCCGACAATATACGTCCTCATAGAGAGATGAGGGCGTATAAAAATACGTACTTTGAATTCTTTTCAAAAACTTTGAAAAATTGTAGACAATAACATCCTCTAACTCCTTTTCAGACTCAATTTTAGAATAGCTCGGTAGATAAAAATCAGTTATATTTTCAGCTGATGGTAGATTGTTTTCACTTAGGTAGTTTCTGGCCTCAGTTGGATGTTTTTTAAGGGCTTCTAAAACCCCATGAAGCTGTAATCCTGTTAAATACACAGACCATTTAAATTAAATACAATTTATTGTCAACTCAACACCTTATTGGTAAGGGGTGGAATGCGGGCAATTTTGCATTGGCAGCCGCATTCCAGTTTACTTTTATTCGAATTCCAACTGTATCAGTATCTTTAACATTTACTGCCAAAACCCAACATAACATGCACATGGGACCTGGTCTGAAAATCCATTAAGTATAATACTACCCTTTACTATCCTTTAAGAATTTCGAACTCAGGACCTATATAAATACATGTTAAAGAAAGTATCATACCTTCCATAAATTGTAAGATGCATGGCATAACTTGGTAAATAGTATAAAATCCCCTAATTGCTGTTACAGCTTCAGTTTTATTTTCCATATTGACTATTTTTCGAAAACCACTTTTTTCCAGAATATCCATATATTCACTTGTACCAGTATCAAGAATGTTTTCCTTTGTCAACTTTTCAATCTGTAAAATACACATGAATCAGCAAGCATAATTATTTAATAAAATTGTGAATCACATTAATACTGACATGGGAATATGAATGACAAAAGTTGAAAATAGAGACATTGAGGATATGGCCACCCAGGCCCGTAACTAAGGGGGGCGGCGCCCCCCCTGGAAATATATTTGACCCCCCACACCTCCCTGCAAAATTTACAATGAGACATCCAAAACATTTCTGAACCATACAATGTCGCAAAATGATAGGAAATCGCATTTCCAGTTGTCTATGTATCAAAATTTTCTAGGGGCTATCCCACAGACCAAACTCTTTTCAAAATGACAAAAAATTTATTTCCAGTTGTCTAAATCTCAAAATTTTCTAGCGAATGTCCCCCCAGCTCAAACTCTTTTCAAAATGACAAGAAATCCCATTTCCAGTCGTCAAAATCTCAAAACTTTCTAAGGGATGTTCCCCAGTCCAAACAATTTTCACAAGTGGTTGCCTAGCAATATACGCCCACTTACACTACATAAATTGTCAATATATCAAGGAATGTTACTTTCTTAATTTTTGTTGCATGGTGTTCAGATTTGAATTCATCCAATATCTTGTTAATATAAAGCATCTAATTTCATAACTAATAAAACTCCGTAAATATTTGTTGAATCGATCCGGAATACAAACTTGTCCAAGATTTTATGGATATTATCCTACACACAAAAGTTTATTAAATTCCTACCACAACTGTGGTCTCAATCATGTTCACAAGTCATTTTTAACACATTTTGGGTGAAAAACTCCGTAAATATTTCTTGAATCGATCCGGATTTCGAACTTGTCCAAGATCTTATGGATATAATCCTACACACAAAATTTTATTCAAATCCAACCAAAACTGTGGTCTCTATCGCGTTCACAAGCCATTTTTAACATATTTTGGATGTAAAACTCCGTGAATTTAAGTCAAATCAAACCAAATTCGAACTTGTCCGAGATCTTATAAATATAATCCTACACATACAAAATTTTATTCAAATCCAACCAAAACTGTGGTCTCTATCGCGTTCACAAGCCATTTTTAACATATTTTGGGTGTAAAACTCCATGAATTTTTGTCGAATTGAACCCAAATTCGAACTTGTCCGAGATCTTTTGAATATAATCCTACACATAAAATTGTATTCAAATTCAAGCAAAACTGTGATCTCTATTGCGTTCACAAGCCATTTTTAACGTATTTTGGGTGTAAAACTCCATGAATTTTTGTCGAATCGAACCCAAATTCGAACTTGTCCAAGATCTTTTGAATATAATCCTACACATAAAATTGTATTCAAATTCAAGCAAAACTGTGATATCTATTGCGTTCACAAGCCATTTTTAACACATTTTGGGTGTAAAACTCCGTGAATTTTTGTCGAATCGAACCCAAATTCGAACTTGTCCGAGATCTTATGAATATAATCCTACATACACAATTTCATTCAAATCCAACCAAAACTGTGGTCTCTATCGCGTTCACAAGCCATTTTTAACATATTTTGGGCGTAAAACTCCGTGAATTTTAGTCGAATCAAACCCAAATTCGAACTTGTCCAAGATCTTTTGAATATAATCCTACATACAAAATTTCATTCAAATCCATCCAAAACTGTGGTCTCTATTGCGTTCACAAGCCAATTGTGGACAGACGGACCGACGGACGGACGGACGGACGGACAGACAGGGGCGACGGCAATATACGACCACATTTCAATGTGGGCGTATAAAAATGACAGTAAATCGCATTTCCAGTCGTCTAATTCTCAAAATTTCTAGTGGATGTCCCCCCAAGCTCTTTTCAAAATGACTGTAAATCACATTTCCAGTCGTCTAAATCTCAAAATTTCCTAGTGGATGTCCCTCAGGCCAAACTCTTTTCAAAATGACAGTAAATCATATTTCCAGTCGTCTAATTCTCAAAATTTTCTAGTGGATGTCCCCTAAACTCTTTTCAAAATGACAGTAAATCGCATTTCCATTTTCCAGTCGTCTAAATCTCAAAATTTCTTAGTGGATGTCCCCCCCAGCCCAAACTCTTTTCAAAATGACAGTAAATCACATTTCCAGTCGTCTAAATCTCAAAACTTTCTAGAGGATGTATTCCAATCCAAATTGACAAAATGACAGGAAATCTGAGAGTCCAAATGGAAGGGACTAGCCCTGTGCCAATGTTTACTTTTTATATTCCGTGATTATTTTTGTTCATAGCTTTTTTCTCGTAACATCTCTTCCTTTGACTTTTGTCTGCTTGTTTTTACTTTCAGCGTCGTTGTTTTCGTCCGTTTTTCGTTTGAATCCAAAGTTTATTAAAGTTTGGTTTTGTTTTGGAAGCCATTTTAGGCTGTGTAAAGTTATTGGAAGAGCCTAATTATGGGTGGGTCTGTTTTGCCGCATGCCCAACTTGCCGCATCGTGACCAACTGCACAAAAACTAGGCAGGGTTAGGATTAGGTTGGGTTTGGGTTACTTAACCTACATAACCCTAACGAATGATCATTCCTGATTTTATCAGAAACCTTTAGTTTCTATTTACAAGTCGTTTTTATGCCGTTGGGCACGATGCGGCAAGTTTGACCATGCTGCAGAACGAACCCATCGCTTAATAATTCAATGTCACGGTCAATGGTAATCCTTAACATCCAGACCTTTCTTATTTACTACTTTGTACCACCTTTTATTTCTATGTTCGTACGAAATTGCACAAAGCTGGTCTGGATAATAGAGACAAAACTGTGATGGCGATACACGGGGAAAAATATCAAACTTTTATTTTTCAATAGTAATTGTCAAAATATGCTTCAGTTTTTTATATAAAAATTATCTAACAATGGAAGGCAATGATGACGACGATAGTTTTGTGGACTGATCAAGTTACTAGTCCAGTCGGGCTAGTATAAAAGTCTAGCACTAGCCCTGACCCAAGTACCACTCGTCTGGGACGACCGGACAAGTCTTAGTGTCGACCCCTGGTTTCCTTCAATCTTAAATAATTTTTAAAGTTTTGAGGTTGCGTAAATTACGGAAAAATGCTAAGAGAAATTAATTCTTTCGTCTAGTCGAACTTGCAAACAAATCATTCTGACCTACACTCAAAATGTAACGAGATCGCTTATTGGATAAAATGTGATGTAGTATTTTCAAAAGAGGTTTTTTGTTGTTAATGACGAGAAAACCCGGCCAATCCAGCAACGGTAGATAATGCCAATGTCTAACATTGCTGAAGGAACATGGTGATAGGTAGAACACATAATGTTTGAAAAATACTTACAGCTTCGATTGCAGCTAAAGCATCAGCTTGGGTAATGTGGTCATTACCAACTTGTGAAAACTGTGGCAGGTTGCCAGTTAAAATGTAATCTGTTATAAAACTGTTTAGGTAACCCGGTCCTGGATGACCACTCAAAATGGCCTTTGAGACCATACGGCCTACATATCTGTAACGATTCTCTTCCAGTAAAAAAGAATTAAAGGAGAAGGATGATCCCTCGAAAATTTGTGTGGTTTTAAAAAGGAGGGAATAAAATTCCCTACCAAGTCCTCCAGAGTCCACACCCTCTTCTCCAATAAACTTGACTTTTACTTTCATCTTCCAATCATCTTCTGAAGCCTCTTTCATTTGATCAGTTGCCGTTTCTTCAAAAGATTTTCTTAAAATGGATATTTGCCAAAATTGATCTTTCTTTAAATTCTTTCCAAGTTTTTCCAATTCTTCTTTTAGATTTTCTGACCTGCAAAATATACTTAAGTCTTAAATGAATTTTTATCAAAATGAAAAAATGTATTATTGTCTTATATTTGGTTGAACTTAAACAATAAACCTTCAATTCTGGGAGAACCCTTTTTATTTTCTTTAATAATGTCTACTTTTCTTTTAAAATTCAATAATTTCACCAATGTAATGAATTCAATATATGGGTGAATACTATTTGTTTTATCTAAATAAACTGTGCATCATTTTAAAGAAAACATCTAAATTTATCTAAATATCATTAGACCAATATTCTAAATCAAATATCCACCAATGGATTCTCTATTTGTGAGTTATTTCAAATACAAAAGTATATCTATAAATTATATTTCTAACTTTGTATACTTCTTACCTTCCATGGATTTCTGGACTAATGTCTAAATATTTGTAACTGTCATCCTCACAGAGACAAAATGAGGAGTGAATAGTAATTTCACTTTTTGGAAATGACCTAAAGCATATTGGACATTCTTCTAACATATCAACATCACTGACAATCTTGTCATCATCACTGAAAATATATGAAGAAAAAAAACTATAAACTAAACATTAAAATTCTTTCAGCTGCTAAACAAGAGATGAAAATAAACTATTCCAACAGTTATAAATTGTAATACATATGACAAAAAAATTTTAATTTGCGATTAACTGTTTACTGAAGTCTTTTATGGGGATCTCTTATCAAATAATTTTCTATATATGGTGCACTGACATATAATTACCCAATTATGTAGCTGGATTTTAATCATTTTATTCAATGTTATTGAATTCTGTGAACACAATATACAAAATTCTATATCCTGAAACTATCTTAGGACCAGGATGCAATTTTATTTCCCTTTAAGACAATTTGGAACTTGGTACATTCACTTTGAGGTTTTAATCTATTTGATTGACAATTAGAACAAATTGTAATATAGGTTGTAGAAGGCCTATTGTAGTATAGTGAGTTATATTACTTATTCTCATCAATTTATGCTATCAAATATTGTTTACAAGACATATAGAAATAGGAAGATACATTACATATGAATATAATACTTCTGCTTTTCTTTTACACAAGTTTCAAAATACATAAAGGTAAATTATCAAGTAAAATGATACTTGATAACATTACCTGTATGTGTTTTGAAACGTAGTATTTAATAAATGCAGAAGTATTATATTCATATCTTAGTGTTATAACTATCAGATATGTTTGTCGTAAACCAATATTAAACTTGCGCAAATAAAACAATTTAATCAAAAGAACAAATTAGTTTAAATAACAAAAAATAAAACAATTTCAGTTAGGAGGCTTGATATATCTTTCCCGTGATCAAAGAAATATCTCCTAAACTTTATTTTGGTGCAAGAATTATCTGCAAAATACCAATTTGAAGAATATCTTCGATTCACTCGTGACTTTACAAAAGACAAAGGAGGAAAACCTGGTATGATCTGAAAATCACAATCAGTCACTTTTTGTCTTTTTGTTTTTTGTATCTGTTGTTATTAGTCAGAATAGAAACTGCATGATAATTAACTGGCAAAATTATAAATGATTTGCTGATTTAAATGTCAAATAATCTAAAAACATATGAACTGATTAAAAATGATTAATTAAACAAAACACAATCAATATAAAAATATTAAATTGAGGAAATAGAAAAGGAACATTTACTTGTCTACATGGATAATATCCTTGGTGTTCTGCAATGCAAGGTTTCAATTACATTCACATGTACATAACACATAATATAAATCAGCCAGATATGTCAACATTTAAAGTGTTTTTATCCTATACAAATTTGTTTTTTAATGCCACTGTATTTTAAAGAAAAATAGTTTAAGGAAATAGTGGGTTATGGTAAGCAGTACATGTACAAGTGTAACATTCACACCAATTCAACAGGAATAGAATTACACTGGATGCAATATTGTTACCCTTACCTCTATTTGGAGATATTGACAAATCCTTTCAGACTTTCTTTTCTTTGGTTGTGAATTACACTGTTGTAAAAAAAAAAAAAAATTCTTTTATGTCAATTTAGTAGGCCTACTTTAATATTTGATAATATTTGGAATATGCTTTGTTTGAAGGAAGTTTAAAATTCAATCTCATTTACTGAATGCTTTCTTACACTGCCATGAATAAAGGCCATAATTCAAAGCAAATAAATTCTAAAGATTTAATAATAAACTTTACCTCATGAACATCTTTTATATGATCTTTTATGCATATGACTGGGATGTCCTCTCCACATTGGAAGCATTGTTCTGTGGGACAATCTTCAGTTGGCTGCAGGAAGAAAATATTCAAATATATTGACAAATTAAAGAAGGATTTACTTTCTCCTTTTGTAACTACACATTTATAAGTGTTTGGAATATGTTATATGTAGAGTATTGCAGAAAATTAATGTATAGTATTCAATAACATATCATAATGAAAAAAACTCTCACTTCTACTACATCTGGGTCAATAGGCAGGTCTCTCTGCATTGGGCGGATGTAAACGATAGATTGGCCCAATGAACATTCATCAGCCAAATAGCTCACTGTGTATCCATTTTTTTGTGGCTTTATTATTTCTAAACAGTTTTTATTCACAGATCTTAATAGTTCATAGCCACCACCTTCCGAAAGTTTTGGATAATTTTCCAATAATTGTGCTTTCATATATTCTGGATCAGTATTTCTTTCCAGGTATATCTTTTTTTCCCCCAAACCAGCAGAGTTCAACATCAATTTTTTATTCTTGTCTGGGACTTTATCCTACAAAAAATAAAATATCATAACATAGAGTTCATTGATATACACTTCATATTGGCCCTGGATTAGGTATTACACACAACAATGACAATATGTTTTGTCAGCCAAGGCCAAGGTTATAACAGCTTTAGGCCTGTAACTCTTTATCAGTATAGAGAGAATTTCACCCTTGTGTCTTTTGATATCAAACATATATCAACAGTCGTTGATAAAAGTGGAAATACTAACTTTGAGACTTGTCCAGGGGTTTTTCCACTTTTATAAATGAGTGTTGATATATATATTTGATATCAAAAGACACAAGGGTGAGATCCAACATTATTCTTAAATTGAAATATGCAAAAAAGAACTACCAATCAGTGATTCAGAAAAGCGATATCTATTTTCACAGCACAGGATGTCATTTTAAAAAAATGGTATAACAATACAGGCCCTATTAAAGAGTGAAGACAGACTTACCTCGCATGGAGAATCCAAGACGATAAATCTGTGTGCCCAGCATGACACCGCACTTGCACTGGGTTTACTATTATTGAAACTTGCAGATCTGTTAAAACTTTTTTTTTTTAGTTGAGTTGTCTGCCTGTATGGTGAAAAGAGTTTTCTGACCTCCGAGGCAGTGGACGTAGGTCTAATGCTATAAGCTGATGAGGATGTGGACGCTGTCGAGGATGTGGACGCTGTCGAGGATGTGGACGCTGTCGAGGATGTGGACACTGTCAAGGCCCTTGATAAACTTTCTCTTTCGATCTCTCTTGCAGCTTCTCTCAGTAACTCAACTGCTTTGGTTAAATCTGCCATTATATACCTGTGATAATAAAATGACATGAATAGATTTATGTAAATAAAAAATTTTCGACAGAATAAATTAACCTTCGTTTCTGTAATAAATATTCAACTTTATTTCTACAGAGTAGACACGTAGGAAATTTGATTATTATCGATTACTCACTGGGCACATTGATTTCTAAGATAGCTTGCTAGGCAAGGTAATATACGCCCACTGGCAGCTTTGTTCGAAAAAGAACCATTGGCAGAAAATAGAAACCACCAAATATTCGACCTGTAGTCATAGGCCTACATTTCATTCAGAACTTAAATTAAGGGTTTATTGTGTGATAATAAACTATTTAAAAAGTTTCATTAAGATAGTGGACCACGGCCATATACGCCTAACGAAAAAGTCTTTGTTTTCTGAATATGTATACGTCAAAAACTCTAGTTTAGAGCGTTTACGAGCAAATGTTGACGGACGGACGGACAGGGGTGCTGACAATATATGTCCTCATAGAGAGATGAGGGCGTATAAAAATCTAATCAACACGTTTTAAAGAACAAGGGCAATAATTCATATTAAATATTTTTCGATTCTTTTGATTTTCAATAGGGTTCATCCTTGGGTGATAATAAGCAATTTCAGTAAGTTTCGTCAAAATCCAAAAAGAAATGTGACATGTAGAGTGATAATAAACAAGCTCAAAATCGAACGCGTTTTATAGAACAAGGGCAATAATTCGAATGTCGGACCGGTCGGACCGTTACTATGTCGGACCATTAGTGCTTCGGACCTAAAAAAAATTTTTATAACCAACTCGGACCAATGATATTTTTCTCACTACCGACTCGGCCCAAGTTTTTTTTTCTCACTACCGACTCGGCCCAAGGTTTTTTTTTCTCACTACCGACTCGGCTCACTAGACTTGGACCAATACCTTAGTGACCCGAAGTAATTTTTACGACAGACTCTGATCACATTTTTTATAAATATCTTACCGACTCAACCCACTTTTGTAAACAAAATGAAAGTAAAATGGTAAGGACAACTCTCACTAGGATTAGATCTTTGAAATGTCAATAATGACCACCATATGTCTCTTCTTTTAACATTGTTCTGAGTTTTACGCAAGGAGAAAGAGTTATCTTAACCATTTTACTTTCAATTTGTTTACAAAAATGGTCCGAAACTCTCATGATCAAAGCTAAAAATATGTTAGTTAAATCTTAGTAAAAAATTTTTTTGCGTGTAATATTGAAAATTTGTCATGAAAATTGGTCCGAGTCGGTGAAGTTATGGTCCATGTCTAGAAGAAAAGTGATCCGAGTCTGTCATGAAAATGTGGGCCGAGTCGGTAGTGAGAAAAAATCAGTGGTCCGAGTGGGTAATGGTCCGACTCAGTAACGGTCCGACCGGTCCCGATTCCAATAATTCATATTAAATATTTTTTAATAGGGTTCATCCTTGGTGATAATAAACAATTTCAGTAAGTTTCATCAAAATCTGAAAAGAATTGTGACTTGTTGACTGCTCAGACCTAATTTTTTAAAATTTTCTTGGGTTAGGCCTACAATGCCTCAAAACTGTTCGGAAAGGCATCAGATGCAAGGAAATCAACTCTAATTTACAAAATTTTCTTGTGATACAATGCCTCAACCCCTAATCACGAGAATTCAGTTTGGAAAGCCCCCCCCCCCCCCCGTAGGCGTCGGCATGTGCATAAGGGCGCTGAAATTTACATTGCCCCCGGGCACCCAAATACCTAGAGCCGCCACTGCTAAAAAATGATATACTTACGATTATGTTCTTCTGCAGGCACTTTACAATGAACTTCAAATAATTAAAAAGTTGAAAATTGAAATTGAAACTACACCATGTGGATGTAAAAATTGCACAGGAAATACATAGAGTTATCTTTCCTTGGGGGAGTTTATTTTTTTTTAGAAAAACGAATATTAATGATATGCAGAAAATGTCACGTGGTCTAAATTAATTTCCGTGATATTCAAAGCTCTAAATTACGATCCGAAGATTACGATTCAGTTATTACGATTCAATGTTGAAGTTCCGAAGTTTACGATTCAGTTGGTACGATCCAGTGGTGAAGTTCTCAAGATTACGATTCAGTTGATACGATCCAGTGGTGAAGTTCTAAAGATTACGATTCAGTTGATACGATCCAGTGGTGAAGTTTCAAAGATTGCGATTCAGTTGGTGCGTTCTACAAAGTCTGCGGTCTAAATTACGTTCTAGAAAGACTAAAGTCATGAAATAGGACAAAATAAACGTAAAACATACTTAAATTTATAAGATTTGTCTTTTCTACCTAGAAATGACAACGTGATTTTAAGAATTTGTACAATCAGATTTGGATCCTATTTTGAACCAAATACAGCGCCATAGCCTTAAAGCTGTGAGTAGATGGTATAGTACTCGGGTTTGATGAAATAAAAAATAAAATTAAAGAGTGTGTATATTTACCATTCATGTCTACAGGATGATCTCTAGGCACGATCTTTCCATTCCCTATAAATATAATCATTAAACATAAAAACTTTTAAAACTATATATATCGATTACAAGTTACCAAGGCTAGGAATTTTTATTTTCAATGATCATCCATTATCAATTTCATAATGGATTAAAATAAAAAAAAATGATTTTTAGACAAGTTACATCCCATTGACGTTTAATTCAGTTTCATTTTTCTTCGATAAAAGACCAGACATTGATAAATAACAAATCAACAGACGAAGATTAGAAGATTTCTTCGATTATTAATTGAGTATTAATCAGTAGCCTCGCTCTCAATTTGATAATCATTACCAAACCACTTGAACAACCATTTGATAATTTTATTTCAGGTTATAATATTTCATTCTATCCTTGATATATACAGTTTTTAACATTATCTGATGAAACTTGAAATGCTAAATTTACTTCACAAAAAAACTTATAGCTGAGCATTTTCTTAAAGATGGGTTCTCGCATTGTTTTAGGGTCAAATCAAGTTTACTAATTGATTAACCAGTGTTTCTAATGAATAATCCATGTATTCATAAGTTAATAAACCTTATGTGGACGTAGAGAGGCTTGGGTAATCCATTTGACTCGCTTTGAGACGCCAAATTTAGACTCCATATTTGATCACGTTACTAGTCTCGGTCGTTAAGTCTCTTTCGATTACCCAAATCAAAAGATACTTAACGAACGAGACTTGTTTAGGGTACTAACGATGAAATCTGCGTCATAATTAGCCTAATTATGAGTTAATTATGGACTTGTGAGACAAACTGATATTTTTCCCAGTCATTAGATCCCTCCTCTGTTTATATAAGTATTAGCGGTCCACTTATGGTGTATATATATATGAATAAATGAAAATAAGGGAAAGCATCTTTAAAACAACAAACTTGTCAATAGATTTAAATTTCCATCAACTGGAAATGAAATGAAATGAATGGAATTTTACGTCCTACTTTTCTGCACCTATATGGGCTAATTGAGGACGGGCAAACGCCATGCAGTGTGCAATGAGCGAAATTTTGCCAGGACAGCGGCATTAGCCTACTCTAAATTAAGATTTCCAACTGTCAAGGGATCTTTAACGTGCACAGCCAATAGCACTCGGGACCTCAGTTTATTTTCCCATCCGAACGACTAGATGTTTTTCCATGTCACTATGTCAGCCCCTCCGACCTGAATCACCCATCAACTGGAATATGAGTTATGTAATGTAGGTAAACAATTAAATGAATAACATAATACCTGGTGTTTCAACATCCATTTTTAATTATAACCTGTATTTGTATGGAAAATTACATAGTTTTATGGGTTTATTGAATTCTGTTTGTATACTTTGAACATCGTTGATGAATATATACTCTTATTGACCAAGTTTGAGAACTTATTTTATTTGTTCATTCTAAGAGGTTGTATCACTTTAAGTATTATATGATTGCAAAGGTTGTTATATAATGTTGGTAAACAATTAAATGAACAATATAATACCTGGTGTTTCAACATCCATTTTTAATAATTAATGACAGAAGATGATTAAAATCCTAGGTAGGTACGGTAGTTGATATATTTAACATGGTAAGGTTGAGGTATCAAGGACATACAGTGAGTGTGGTCTATTGAGAATCAAACAAGCGTGAAATATAGTTTGTAACCCAATACCGTATCTCCCCCAGGTTAAATATCATCTTTAATAATGTACAGGACACAATTCTTTATAGTTAGGGTCATTTATAAAATATATTTGGCAAGGAGAGGAAAACTAATGTCATTTTTATAAAAAAAAACATTCTTAATACCCATACATTATGGTTAGTGGTCTTTTAACCTCAAATATGAGAGATGAGAAGTCCGTCTACCCAACCCATACTCAATTTCTTTATCGATAATGTATGGGACACAATACTTTATAGTTAATTTCATTTTATAAAAAATATTGCTGGGGCCCCCTAAACCCATACCATATATCTGTCAGAGGTAAAATATCTGTTGTCCCTTTGTACAATTTATAGGATAATGGGCTCCCCCCACCCCTTCTCAATATCAGCCCCAGATAAAATATAATCTGTAATAATTAAATGTCATGGTAACAAAATGATTAAATTACACGTTATTTATTATTGGGGGGGAAACACCTCCACCTTTATTCTGTTCATCTCGGAAGTCTTTCTCCTGGCCTGAAGAAGCATTATATGCCTCATTAAAATAAAAGTGAAAGCAAAAAAAAGAGATTTTAACTTTTTAATATTTAACCATAATTAAATGTCATGGTAACAAAATGATTAGGGATCCCTTTATCCTATAAATAAACTTTTTTTGCACTAAATATAGATAGATATACATGTACAATGAAATATTTACCCTTGACAAACTTGACCTCCTTTTGGCTGAGAGAAATTGGAGTATATAGGTTCCCATTTCACAAAATAAATCTTATTGTCAATTTTGTCTCAAGTATGTCCGCTCTTTTTTACTTTTTTAAAAAGTTTTTTTTTTTCAAAAACGTAAATGTTACCTAAAACTATTTTTAGAGTATGCTTATTATATTTATGAATCTTCTTGATCAAACTGAATTTGGTTTTAGAAGAGTTAATTACAAACAGGGTGTACTTATTGTTAATTAAGCAGTTTGATTTACTTTTTGTGTTTGGCAGAATAATGGCTGATATTTCTAGCTGAAACCTTTAGAATACCTAGAAGAAACATTTTTCTACAATTAGTTTATTTTACTCCAATCCATTCAGTAGTTTTTTAACAGCGTCAAAAAGCATAACACACTTAAAAACCTGACGAAGTGTTTTAGTACCGGTATTTAAAATTAATGACTGTATTTTTAAAGTTAAAACTTATGTCACATATCTCAAAGATTTTGGTGTGTAGTTTTTACAAAAATTGAAAAAAAAATAATAAAAGAATAAAAGTGGACTGTCCCTTTAAAACCTATCATCCTATCGAACAGGACTCAGTAGTTTAATTAAAATGAAATTGTTTAGGGTAATTTAACCATCAAAAGTGATGATATCGTACTAAACTGTTTCGGTTGAGAGTTTTCTAGAAAGATAGCTTGCCAGGCAAGGTAATATACGCCCACTGGCAGTTTTAATTTAAACAAAATTATATGAGTTTAGACCTATAGAGTGTTTACGAGCTAAAATTGAATGTGTTTTTAAGATCAAGGGCAATAATTCACATAAATATTTTACTGATTTTCAAAAGGGTTCATCAGTGGATGATTATGAACACTCTCACAAAGTTTCATCTAAATCCATCAAGAATTGTGATATTTCATGCAGGCGTTTAAAAAAATGTGGTCCTCTAGCAGGGACTATTAAAGCCACCAATAATAATAATATGGTTTATAGGCTTATAAAGTGTTTTTGAGAGTAGATATATTTAATACTACCAGTATATTATCAGTGTGATTTTGTAGCAAGTACATTATTCTTTTTTTACTTGATAACGTTACCTGTATGTGTTTCGAAACGTAGTATGTAATAAATGCAGAAGTAGTATATCCATATATCTTAGTGTTTTTAATACATCATTCTTAACTATCACTATAGCATATTGGTACCACCACCGTGGCCAGTTGGGGTTCGAGGGGTTGGGATGAAACAAATAAGCACTGTTAAAGTCAACTTTCTGTTTGAATTGTAGCACTTAAAGTTGATTATGATTACTTCGCTAGTCAATGTAACCCCCCCTTGGAAATTCCTGGCTACATTGTACCAGTGACATGACATGTATCTAAAGGACATGTTACTTTGAACTTATTGACCATTTGTTCAAGTTAATTAGAGTAAATAAACAAGACCAAGACAAAATATTTTATTTCAATGTACATTTAAAATCATCTCTGGTTCATTTTGTCGAAAAAATGGTTGTTATGAAGCTGACCTCATAACATATACAAGAAATTTGTCAGTTTTTAGAGAAAAAACCTCAAGGAAGAAGAATATTTCAATGCTGCCAAATTGGCTGCGCGATTTCAACAAATTCAAATTCACTAATTGAGGGACAGGATGTTCTGGTCTATAATATCACACCACTTTCACCATTTCAATCACAGCAATGTATTTGATTGAAGATAAACATGTACTCCAATTTTCTTCTGAATCCTATATTTGTATCTTTATAGGACCAATATGGCTTCATGTAAAACTTCATTTCATCTGATTCGTTCTTAAGCCTGCAATTATATAGTAAGTAATCAAATTAAAAAAATAAAAATAAAAATATCAAAGTGAACTGGGTCATATAAGTTTTCACAGATTCAGTTAGATTTTTATCAATATATGTTGACTATTCCCTGAATGAAAACCAACAGAAACTCCAGATTTTTATTGATTTCAATTCATCTCATTGTTCTGTTTTTGATTTTCTTATATTGGAACGAAAAAATAAAAATCTTCATATATTTGTAGATTTTCTTTTTCATTCAACGTCGCAAGTCAAAACAATATCAAACATTTTCAGCTTATAATAAAGCTGGAACGAAAAAATAAAAATCTTCAGAAATTTGTAGATTTTCTTTTTCATTCTACATCGAAAACCGAAACAAAATCAAACATTTTGAGCTTGTAATAAAGCTCGAACGAAAAAATGAAAATCTTCAGAAATTTGTAGATTTTCTTTTTCATTCTACGTCGCAAGTCAAAACAATATCAAATATTTCAGCTTATAATAAAGCTAGAACGAAAAAATGAAAATCTTCAGAAATTTGTAGATTTTCTTTTTCATTCTACATCGAAAACCGAAACAAAATCAAACATTTTGAGCTTATAATAAAGCTGGAACGAAAAAATGAAAATCTTCAGAAATTTGTAGATTTTCTTTTTCATTCTACATCGAAAACTGAAACAAAATCAAACATTTTGAGCTTATAATAAAGCTGGAACGAAAAAATGAAAATCTTCAGAAATTTGTAGATTTTCTTTTTCATTCTACATCGAAAGCCGAAACAAAATCAAACATTTTGAGCTTATAATAAAGCTGGAACGAAAAAATGAAAATCTTCAGAAATTTGTAGATTTTCTTTTTCATTCTACATCGAAAGCCGAAACAAAATCAAACATTTTGAGCTTTTAATAAAGCTCGAACGAAAAAATGAAAATCTTCAGAAATTTGTAGATTTTCTTTTTCATTCTACATCGAAAGCCGAAACAAAATAAAACATTTTGAGCTTATAATAAAGCTGGAACGAAAAAATAAAAATCTTCAGAAATTTGTAGATTTTCTTTTTCATTCTACGTCACAAGCCAAAACAATAGTTTTTATGTCATGTTTTTGATATTCTAATATTTGAATGAAAAAATGAAATCTTCAGAAATTCAAATATTCTATTTTTCATTCTTTTAAACTTTTTGATTGAAAATTGGTCTACAGATGTGTCAAATTATCCATTATATGAAAAAAAAAAAAGATTTTTAATTTTTTTTTTTCAAATGATTCTTTCTTATACGATTTATTTTCATTAAGTTATGGGATATTCAAATTGTACGAATAGGAAATCTGAACGTGTCAATATTTTGAGACCTGTATGGTGTATATTTATCAGAAATTTAAGTAGAAGTTAAGTTAGGGTGAGTAGGGTTAAATGTTAATGGTTAATGCTGGCAATGACAAATAAAACGTTGTAGTAGGCCTACATAAATTTCTGTTAAATATACACCATAGAGTTCAGTACGATACCAAATAAATATTCCTGACTTCTTTTGGACATCGTAAGAAAGAATCATTTGATGAGCTAAATTTCAAAAATACTTTTGCAAAAAAAAATTGAAAATTATAATTCTTCGCAAATTTCAAATAATAAAAAAGCTGACATATCTGATTCAAAAATAGACTAGTCCACTTAAATTTTGTTTAAAATTTTTTCAAAAAAATGATTTTTTTAAATACCTACATGTTATAAACTTTTTTTTAAAAGTAAATTCCCCCCTACCCCCTTCCAAAACTGAGCTTAAAATAAAGCTGGAACGAAAAAATAAAAATCTTCAGAAATTTGTAGATTTTCTTTTTCATTCTACGTCGCAAGTCAAAACAAAGTCAAACAATTTCATTTTCTAACAATATTAAATTCTAAAATGTTTTTTTAAAGTCCTACAAGATTTAAACTTTTTTTAAAAGTAAATTCCTCCTTTTTGTTGTCATCAGTATGAGATGAATTGTCCATAAAAATCTGTGCATGTAGTGTGCAATGAGGGAAATTTTGCCAGGACAGCGGCATTAGCCTGCTCTAATTTTCGATGTCAAACTGTCGAGGGATCTTTAACGTGCACAGCCAATAGCATACGGGACCTCGGTTTATTGTCCCATTCGAACGACTAGACGCTTTTTCCATGTGAAATCCATGTAAACACATTGGCATTTAGCAATACATTTGTAGCAGTTAGTGAACTTTTCATATGAGGAAATCTGAAATATTCTTTAATTATTAATCTATATTTATCTAAGAGCACACAAAATACACACATACTTGGAATTGACTTCATGTTCAGTGACTAAAATACTGTCCACATGAAATCAACCCTTATAAATCTGATGAGCTTTAAAGAAATGCCAAATCTATATTTTTATTTGTTAAGTAAAGTAAACATTTTTTTTATGATTCTTGAAAAGGAAAGCTACTAAAAAGGGAATTATCTTTGGCATTTCCCTAAAAACATTCATTCTTTACGTCTTATATGATACACAGCTCATCAGATTATAGCCACAGTGGGGAATAAGACTTGAATTGGGAAGAGAAAATTTGGCCAGACTTCCCTTAGAGGTTAAAGAAGTCATTTTTTTTCTCTTCAAGCAGTTGGATAGAGAGAAAGTATCAGATAGAGAAAAAAACACTTTCACACTTTACTTAGGTTCATCAGGAAGTGCAAATAGCCAATGGGTGGCAATTCAAATTGACATCAAATCCACAGGGACAAACCTAATCATGGCACTCCAGTCTTGATTTGATCACTCTCAAAGAATTGATAAAATGAACAATGTCAGATCTATAAGGTTCTAATCTTTGCCGTAGGACACATGACACTCCTTCGAGGATCATGTAGCAAAATGGTCCCCTCACCTACTACATGACCACTTCCAGAGGTGCACGCCGACCGTCCATCCAATTTAGCAGTATTTCTAATCTTTGCCGTAGGACATATGACACTTCCTTCGAGGATCATGTAGCAAAATGGTCCCCTCACCTACTACATGACCACTTCCAGAAGTGCACGCCGACCGTCCATCCAATTTTGTAAATGGCAATACCCAATTCATCCCTACAGTGAGAGGACTTTTCCTTAAGTAAGACTTTACAATAAGTGCCATTTCCTACAATTTTGACAACTCCCCTTATCTTAAAGAAGTTGTTCTTACAGAGAAATCTTCCTGATGACCTCACAAAATACACATAAAATCAACCCTTATAATTCTGATGGGGTCAAATTTACAATTGGGAAAAAATGAGCTAAATAAATTAATCCAATAAACATTTAAAAACATTAACCATAACAAGTTCACAGTTTATATTGTAAATTATTTCTTTAGTGAATTTTTTACCAAGTATAGCATTGATAACAATAACGGTAGATTACTTAATAATTTTCATTATGAAATATTTACTTATTTATTGATATACTTCCTCATATGAAAAGTTCATAAGCTGCTACCAATGTATTGTCAATGTGTTAACATGGATTTTGAGATTTTTTTTACGTTGGGATCGTTTGTTCTTGGTTTTAATATCATTATTATGATTGAAAACAGATTCAATTTTACAAAATATTGATTAGAATTTCTCAATGCCCTAAATCTCAAACAATTTTATACCTTTTCTGCTCTAAATAATTTTTTTTCACCACTAAATGTCAATAGGTACACAATTTAAATGAACCATGTCAGCTGAACACATGAAAACTGAGAATAATTTAGAAAATATCTGGCACTAGTCTAGTTTTGATCCCCCTGAAGCAAGGTATAAAACATAGAATGTTGTTTGATTTTGTGAAGATCTAATCTGCGACCGTAGGACTTCATGAACACACCTACTCAGAACCGCCCTGCAGCAAAGTGGCCCCCACACCTACTACACGCTTGCCTTCAGTGGTCATACAGGTCGCCCTATCCAATTTAGTAAAAAAACAACATCAGCAATCCGATAGCCATTGCTGCAGAAGTAGAAAGCCTAATATATAAGACTGAAATACGTCCAGTTACAGCCAAAGTTAGTTTTTTGACAACTCCCCTTATCCTAAAGAAGTTGTATTCATAAACAAAGCCCCTGTTGAACTTGGAAATACACTCATACTTGAAGTTGACTTCATGTTTAGTGACCAAATAACGTCAACATGAAATCAACCCTTATAAATCTGATGATTTTAAACATTCATTCTTTACGTCTTTTTGATACACAGCTCATAAGATTATAGCCACAGTGGGGGATAAGACTTGAATTGGGAAGAGAAAATTTGGCTAGACTTCCCTTATAACCTAAAGAAGTCATCTTCTCTCTTCAAAAAAAGATTTTAAGATTGACTGATGTAAGTATAAAATCACATTCACACAATTACTGAAAAGTTCAACAGGCAGCATAAATAAACCCAATAGATTCTCAGATTCAAGTGTTTCGCTCACAAGGAAGCTAGCTACAGGGAGTCCTGACATGTTAAGGCTTCTCCAAGCCATGTAATTTACAAAATATCACACATAAGAAATAAAATGAAATGGAGTTTTACGTCACGCTTTTCATTACACATTAGAACTTTCTGCAATCACATGATCCAAAAATATATTTGTAGAATTAGACAATAAACTTTTAACGCAATGGTTTCAGGGCATCAAGAAATTCACCCACAACAAATTTAGTTCTTGACATTATAATTATTTATAATATGACCAACAATTGCTGTCTCTATATGCAAACATAAATCTATAGTTTTCAAATTCAGTCATAACTTATCTACAGTTGGAAATTATTAGCATGTTATATTTACTAAATCTTCAGATCAATACAGGAATAACTTAAATTAACTGTCTTGAAAGTTAAACTTAAAAATTGATTTTGTGACAAGCAAGGTATGCTAGCTCTTCTAGACACCTGATATCACTTTTCATTATGAAACATATACTCATTTATTGATATTCTTCCTCAAGTTTATTAGCTGCTACCAATTTATTACCAATGTTATTACATGGATTTTGATGTTTGTTTTACAGTTGGGATTGTACGTGCTTTGGTTTCATTATATTAAAATTTGTTGGTGTTGCAATTTTACAATGTTAAAAATTTAAATTTTATATAATATATTTTTATAATCTAATTGAAAGAATGCAAAATCCATTGAAAAATGAGCAAAAAGCAAAAACTGACAGTGTAATTTCTTAATAGAGATTATTATTAGTAGCCTACTGAAAGCCTTAACAGAATATATTATTACTATCTGAGATATTACAAAGATAAAACACATTACACACATATTATCGTTACTCTATAAGAATTAGATTTTAATTCAACATTTTACCAGAATGAGTATTTTTAGACCTATTTTTCATCCTTTAAGCTTTCAGTAGTTAATTCTAAAACTAAAGACTTTATAGGTATGATTATGACAATTTTAATGGGGATAAAAATAATAATGGGGAAAATAAAAATATCAAAACAAAAAAGAATTGTGAATAGTATCTCAGGTAGAGTATAGCACCTGGTCAGTGACTTTTGGTATATCTACCGTCTGATAAAATCCACATGGACAAAAAAAAATCATTGGTATTGCCTATTATTTTGTATTAATTCTAAATATAATATGGATAATAATAATAATAATAATAACTGGGATAAAAAAAATAACTAGAAAAAAAAGTGAATAGTATCTCAGGTAGAATATAGCCCCCGTCCTCAACCATACAGCTCTCTAAATAGTCACTAAAAGTTAGACACTGGAATACCCTACCGTCTGATAATATCCACAGGGACAAACCTAACCATGGCACTCCAGTCTTGATTTGAACCCTCGCAAAGAATTGATAAAATGAATAATGTCAGATCTATAAGGTTCTAATCTTTGCCGTAGGACACATGACACTCCTTCGAGGATCATGTAGCAAAATGGTCCCCTCACCTATTACATGACCACTTTCAGAGGTGCACGCCGACCGTCCATCCAATTTATCAGTTTTCTAATCTTTGCCGTAGGACACATGACACTCCTTCGAGGATCATGTAGCAAAATGGTCCCCTCACCTACTACATGACCACTTCCAGAGGTACACGCCGACCGTCCATCCAATTTAGCAGTTTTCTAATCTTTGCCGTAGGACACATGACACTTCCGTCGAGGATCATGTAGCAAAATGGTCCCCTCACCTACTACATGACCACTTCCAGAAGTGCACGCCGACCGTCCATCCAATTTTGTAAATGGCAATACCCAAATCATCCCTACAGTGAGAGGGGGGTTTCCTAAAGTAAGACTTTACAATATGTGCCATTTCCTACAATTTTGACAACTCCCCTTATCCTAAAGAAGTTGTTTTTACAAAGAAAACTTCCAGATGACCTCACAAAATACACACATACTTGGAATTGACTTCATGTTCAGTGACTAAAACACTGTCCACATGAAATCAACCCTTATAAATCTAATGAGCTTTAAAGAAATGCCAAATCTATGTTTTTATTTGTAAAGTAAACATTTCTTTATGATTCTTGAAAAAGAAAAGGAAAGGTACTAAAAAGGGAATTATCTTTGGCATTTCCCTAAAACATTCATTCTTTACGTCTTATATGATACACAGCTCATCAGATTATAGCCACAGTGGGGAATAAGACTTGAATTGGGAAGAGAAAATTTGGTCAGACTTCCCTCAGAGCCTAAAGAAGTCATTTTTTTTCTCTTCAAGCAGTTGGATAGAGAGAAAGTATCAGATAGATAAAAACACATTCACACTTTACATAGGTTCATCAGGAAGTTAAAATAGCCAATGGGTGAATCAAATTTTTACTTAATATTTTCTATTCTAAAATAGCCCTACTTTTTAACCTTAATTCATTTTTTTAATTCAGTCTACTTAATTCTCAATCTTAATTCAGTCTACTTAATTCTCAATCTTAATTCAGTCTACTTTATTCTCAATCTTACCAAGTACAAGTTAATTCAGTCTACTTTATTCTCAATCTTATAATTCAGTCTACTTTATTCTCAATCTTAATTCAGTTTACTTTATTCTCAATCTTAATTCAGTCTACTATATTCTCAATCTTAATTCAGTCTACTTTATTCTCAATCTTAATTCAGTCTACTATATTCTCAATCTTAATTCAGTCTACTTTATTCTCAATCTTAATTCAGTCTACTTTATTCTCAATCTTATAATTCAGTCTACTTTATTCTCAATCTTAATTCAGTTTACTTTATTCTCAATCTTAATTCAGTCTACTTTATTCTCAATCTTATAATTCAGTCTACTTTATTCTCAATCTTATAATTCAGTCTACTTTATTCTCAATCTTAATTCAGTCTACTTTATTCTCAATCTTATAATTCAGTCTACTTTATTCTCAATCTTATAATTCAGTCTACTTTATTCTCAATGTTAATTCAGTCTACTTTATTCTCAATCTTAATTCAGTTTACTTTATTCTCAATGTTAATTCAGTTTACTTTATTCTCAATGTTAATTCAGTCTACTTTATTCTGAATCTTAATTCAGTCTACTTTATTCTCAATCTTAATTCAGTCTACTTTATTCTCAATCTTTATTCTGAATCTTAATTCAGTTTACTTTATTCTCAATGTTAATTCAGTCTACTTTATTCTCAATCTTAATTCAGTTTACTTTATTCTCAATCTTAATTCAGTTTACTTTATTCTCAATCTTAATTCAGTCTACTTTATTCTCAATCTTTATTCTCAATCTTAATTCAGTCTACTTTATTCTCAATGTTAATTCAGTCTACTTTATTCTCAATCTTAATTCAGTCTACTTTTTTCTCATCTAAACTAAAACAATTTCTCATTTATTTGGAATATTCCTTACTTTGATATGAATTCAAAAATTTTAAAAGCTAAATTTAAATGTACTTACCAAATAATTTTTGAGGTACAAAACAGTTTAAACATCAACCAATATTCAAAACTACCATGTTACCCCTGGCAGACACCAACTATACAAACCTACAAATACAAATATAGAAGTTGGTATCGAAAAAAAAATGAAACTTAAGTAATGTCCAGAATTTTTTTATGATTATCATGATAAAATGAGTCGTGACTTTGCTGATAAGCGTGTAGCAAATAATATTAAAAGAAAATTTGACTATGATTTTTAATCAATTATGAAATTTAATAATTGAAATCAGCAATTTGTAGAGTTGATAATTGATTATTTCAATCATTTGACCTAGCCCTATTTTCAATTAATAAATAATCAAACAGTCTTGCATCAGACCAAATTGAGGCACAGATCCAATAAAAGATCCACTATTAAATTAAACTATAGTAGCTGAATACTTATCTTTTTTCTCCAACTTTAGAATAAATTAGTCTTCAGTTCTTCATCAAATGTTTTTTTTCTGCATTCATAGCAACAAGAAGTGAACCCTGGGACATCTGCTGACTGAATGAGGCTGTACACTGTTGTTGTCAACCTGACTATAACCCCTGAATTCTACTCACACCCAAGCTAGGGGTAAAATATCTTAGTCTCCATATCCACAGTTTTAAAACAAAAGACTGACAATAGAGTGAACACTTTTCATCCCTTGGTCATAGTTTTAATCTTTTATCAATGATCAAATTGGTAATCAAGACTAGTTCCCATTGTTTACAATCAGTATTGAGCTACTACACTAAAACTTTTAGTACATTAAAGGTGCACTGTCATTTAAAAAATTTGTTTTATAATTTTCTTCTCGAAGATCAAATTGGTAATAAACATTAGATTCAATTGTTTCTGATCAGTATCAATAAAGCGATTTAAAGGGCCATTCTACTTTTTTGAAAAAAAGTTTCCATTATCAAAAACATCGCAAATGTTACCTGAGAGTATTTTTAAAGTATGCTTATTGTATCTCTATATCTTTTTAATCAAACTGAATTTGATTTTAAAGGGTTATTTACAAACAGAGAGTACTTATTGTTAATTAAACAGTTTGACCTAGTTTTGGTGCTTGCCCTTTAAATGGCTCAATATTTCTAGCTGAAACCTTTTGAATATAGAAAAGGGACATTTCTCAAATCTGTTCACTAGTTTTCTATCAGCATCCAAAAGCCATAACACATTTAAAAAACTTATGTAAGTTTTTTAAATATTTTAGCATGTTTTTAGCGACATGGGTGACGGCAATATACGCTCCACATTTCATGTGGGCGTATAAAAATGAAGTAATTTCAGAGCTCAGAGTTTAAAAATAAGTTACATTGACTCTGAATGTTTCGGGACAGCTCAACTACAGAGCTCATGTCATATAATAGCTGGATCAAGGGCGTGGATTTGTCCAAAATTTTGGGGGACGAACCAGGATGGTTTGAAAAAGCCCCCCCCCCCCCTCCCCCTTATAGAAACAAATGGAAAAATGGCATCAATTTGGTACATTCTGTAGAATATTTGTCGATTGGAGTTTGTAATTGGGACTTCCTACTCTTATTTTATGGGATCGATTTTAATTCTTCACAAAATCTGTTTTACCAATAAAATTATGGGAGGACCGAGACCATTTCGTCCCCCTCTTCGGACATTATAGTTGGCTACAAATTAATAATCAAAATATTCTAATTCTAACAAGCCCCCAGTCCCTGATAGTATAAATATAATAACAGTCTTACCTGCCCCATTCATGTTGGTGTTTGAATGTGGGTCAATATTTTGATTTAATTCGTACGAGTTACCGGGCATGATGGACAGATTATCTTAATCTTTTAATCCTACACATGGACTGGTCTGGTGTTAATCCTGTAAATAGAAACATAGATATAGATAATCTTATAAGATTTGATTGACATGTTGAAGCAAGGAGCACATACATAACAAAACACAAGACAATATCATGGAATATAACACACTTCTTTAAAAGTGATAACTGTATTAAAGAAGTGTGTTAAATTCCATAATATTGACTTGTGTGAAACATAGAGATAATCTTCCACAACAAAAACAATCAGTTATAAAACAGGGGCCTAATTCTCGAAAACTTAACTTACAATGATTTTAGTGTTCCAGTCATCTGATTGGACAATCACTAAAATTCATTTTAAATATAGCTTAAATTTCTTAAAATCTGGATTTTATCTAAGTTAAATTTTCAAGAATAAGGCCCCAGATTGCCGATTGGTTTTAATTTTTCTCTTTTGTTTTCAAATGAAAATTGTTCATTAACTGCTACCAATGTAATGTGTTTAAATGGATTTCGAGATTTGTTTTACGGTTGGGATCGTTTGTGCTTATTCATGTTTTATTATTCATAGGAGAACTGTCAGATTTGAATTGAAAAAAGTGACATTATCTTTTCAAATATACTTAATAATTTTGACTTTCAAAAGCTGATAAATATGGATTCACAAGGATTTAAAGGTCTATATTTTGACAGTCAGCAGTGAACACTTTTATTGACTAGCTTTTAACCCATATCACAATATAATTAGCAACCCCCAGTAATGAAGTGAAGTTGTAAGCGAAAATAATGTCCGGGGGTATTTATGTCCGGGTTGGACATAATACACTAGATAGAACTGTCCTTTATTTAGTTATGGACATTAATCACTAGTTAAAAATGTCCATTGGACATGTTTCACTAGTGCTAAATGTCCCCCGGACATTTCCCACTGGCGGACATTGTACACTTTTACACAGTAATACAATATTAGACTAAATAAAGTTAAATTCAAACCCAGCATAATTCTACTTTATCTCACATCAATAAAACCATGGCAACCAAAAATAAACAGTTAGTTATCATATTACTTGATATATTACAATACAAATATTACATCAAATAGATATCGAAATAAATCTATATTTCATAATGATACGTTAAAGGGCCAATTTGACATCAATTCGACCAATCATATTTTAATGTCAGAAATGGAAGTTTTTTAACTAAGCTAAATCAGTGATATTGTTCACAGATCAGCGTCAAAATTTGTACCTTTAAATCTGAGCCGATATGTATAAAACTTAAAACTGAGTTAAATCCATATTTAACCCTAGGTAACCTAGGCTTGCATGTATAAAACAGGCCTTCTTAATTAATTTTTGTAAAGGGCCAAATAGAGCTTAGCTATCATAGCCAGCAAAGCGTTTCAAAGCCAAAGGGGTCACTCTTGAGGGGCCATTCTCAAGGGCATTGCGGGTCACCATTTGAGAAGGCCTGGTATAAAACGTAACATTGATTTAAATCCATATTGAACCTTCGAAACCTGGTAAAATCAATGTTAATTTAACTTAGAATTTGAGTTTAGAGTTATTTTTTATGCATACAGACCTATGATATATATTGCCCCTGTTCCAGTGTTTAAACTAGTTGTTAAAATTATTAAATCAGTATTAAGATAAAATCTTATTAAGTAAAATATACTCATGTGAAACAAATTGATATAAAATCTTTAAATGACATTTAGCAATTTTAAGCACAATATGGACACAGCTTTATGGAACAACAGTCACTGATTAAAGGTCTATGCAACGTTTCGATGTGTTTCCCTGTCCACACTCAATATGTGCCTGAGGACGACAGGGGAAACCTGTCGAAACTTTGCATAAAACTATTACCACTGTGTCTATATACAGTACAGGTATTAAGATAGGGAAACGATTTGCTCTACATTTTACATTGAAGATGACCCAGTCCCAATAATTCTCTCTGTTATAGAAGATCTGTAAGAAGTTTGTTTAAGATTAGTAAAAGTAGAGCAATATTAAAGTGATTGTAAAGAGGTTTTCTAAACTTTGTATGTGTATCGGGGACACTGATAGAATCAATTTGCAACATTCCGATATCCATTCCAACATCTGTGGTTCTTGCAATTCCACTAAAACCTATGCATTTTATGACGTAGCTACCACTGATCTGGTATAGATATCAATAGTAGCTTCCAGTAGATCACCGTCAGTGGCGTCATAAAACGTGTTAGTTTTAGAAAACCACTTTAGAATCCCTTAAAGATGGTGACCCACTTTTCCTACCTTTTATAACTAGATTCAAATAAACATGCAAATAAGGAAATTTACGAATTGTATCCCTTATTCTATAGTGGTATTTAAAGATAACCTAGGTGTCTGGATATCTCTCAATCCAAAAATCATCAGAAAAATATCAATTTTAGTCAAAAAAATTAGCAAATATAAATATATTTAAAACAAATTTGCTGTTTTAATGTAAATTGCATAAAATTTCCTAAAAAAAAAAACAAGTACCCCTTTTAAAACACAAAATATATCTGTACCTACCAAACACCTGATTTTAACTGTGAAATGTATTTACCTATGGTCAATACAGGTTATATATTTTCAAATATATTATTTATCCGTAACATAAAAAGTGCATAAAATGACAAATTCAAAATATGCCTATACCTACCAAACACCTGTTTTTAACTTTGACAGCAATGTAATCATCTATAGTAAAGTTAGCCTAGTCAATACAGGTATATAAATCTTACTAGTACAAGTTATTCTACAACTAACATAAAATCCCAAATTCAAAAACAAGTGCCCCTTTTAAAACATAAAATATGCCCTGTACCTACCCAGCAATGTAAATCATGTACCGGTATTGTAAAGTTAGCCTAGTTAATACAGTCCAAGTTATTACACAACTAACATAAAATCCCAAATTCAAAAACAAGTGCCCCTTTTAAAAAAACATAAAATATGCCCTGTACCTACCCAGCAATGTAAATCATGTACCGGTATTGTAAAGTTAGCCTATATAGTTAATACAGTCCAAGTTATTACACAACTAACATAAAATCCCAAATTCAAAAACAAGTGCCCCTTTTAAAAAAACATAAAATATGCCCTGTACCTACCCAGCAATGTAAATCATGTACCGGTATTGTAAAGTTAGCCTAGTTAATACAGTCCAAGTTATTACACCACTCACTGTAAAATCCCAAATTCAAAAACAAGTGCCCCCTTTTAAAACATAAAATATGCCCTGTACCTACCCAGCAATGTAAATCATGTACCGGTATTGTAGCCTAGTTAATACAGTCCAAGTTATTACACCACTCACTGTAAAATCCCAAATTCAAAAACAAGTGCCCTTTTAAAACATAAAATATGCCCTGTACCTACCCAGCAATGTAAATCATGTACCGGTATTGTAAAGTTAGCCTAGTTAATACAGTCCAAGTTATTTCACCACTAACATAAAGTTCCAAATTATAAAGCAAGTGCCCCTTTTAAAACATAAAATATGCCCTGTACCTACCTACCTAGCAATGTAAATCATGTACCGGTAATGTAGCCTAGTTAAATACAGTCCAAGTTATTTCACCACTAACATAAAATATGCCCTGTACCTACCCAGCAATGTAAATCATGTACCGGTATAGTAGCCTAGTTAATACAGTCCAAGTTATTTCACCACTAAATGTAATCTCACCACCCAACAGATATCTTCTGTGTTTAGATTAGAAATACCGTAATTCACCGGTAGTTTGTTTTAAATGATCTAATCACTATCTCACTGAGTGAAATTATATTTTCTTTAAGATAACCTTATAGATTTAGGTCAAGTTTACCTGATTCCCCAATTCTTTCTGTAGTTATTGCTTAGGTTTATTCTCCCATCTATGCCACTAGTTTTGATCAGTAGCGTAGCCAGGTTTTTGAAACTGGGGAGTGCAATGGTAAAGATGAACCGACAGAATATATTGACATTGCGAGCGGGGTGTATTATAGTAGTATAGAGAGGCAATGCCCCCCCCCCCAAGCTACACCACTTGTTTTGAGACCTTTTTTCCATATAAGTCCTTCTGACCTGCATCTGATAGTGCGAAATCAAGTTGAAAACTCCAAATATTATCTCAAGTTTCCCTGATGTTGTTTGATATGAAATATATAGATACTGTACTTGAATAAAAAAAATCTCGATATAATCTCTTATCAAACTTGGTTATTGACCTACTATATATAGTATAAATTTCCCTTTTATCTACATAACATACAATTCATTCAATTTGTACTGGAGGGCTTTAGATACTCATCTATATATACAATAAGGTTAGGCTTATTTTGACTTACACCTTATCTTAAAGGAATACAACCTCTAAGAAAGAATAAAAAATCTAAATTTTCAAACTTGGTCAATGGGAGTTACTAAATAATCTGATAAATCCAGAAAACTATATTTATATACAATAATTGATAAATGCCTTAATCCAATTTAAAACATTTATCAATAATAATCTGTAATTGTATGGAAATTTACATAGTTTTATGGGTTTATTAAATTCTGTTTTTATACTTTGGACACCGTTGATGAATATATACTCTTGTTGACCAAGTTTGAGAACTTAAATTTTTTGTTCATTTTAAGAGGTTGTATCACTTTAAGATCAATTTTCTTTTATAGAGTAACGTACACATAGCATTTAGGTTTGTCAACTTGGCAGAAAGTTCACATAAATAATAATGTTTATAAGGTATCTAAGTTTGCATCTTTCACAGAAGCCACATATAGTCGTTATGTTTGAGAGTTCGGTTCCCGACCAGGGTGTGAAAGTTCGATGACCTTGAATAAGTCATCTTCACTCATAATTCCAGTGCACCCAGCTGTAAATGGGTACGGATAATCCGGGAAAGATCAATGTCAAGAGGTTTGGCCAAGGACAAGCTGGGAGAAAGGATCTGCACGGATTCCAAGTTGTTATCCTTGTAAAAATATAGATGTTTTCTTTAAATCTTATGAGTTGATATAGGTATTTATATATTTAGGATTGTAATGCAAATATCTCCTTTTAGAAAGTCAACACCGATAAAAAATTTCAAAACAATCTTTCAAAGTGGGTCAAAAAAATGTAGCAAATATTGTATGTTTATATAGAAGGGTTATTCTTAACACTAACAATTCAAAAGTTTCACTTTAAAGGGATATGTTCACTAACTTTTCGACTAAAAAACTTTTAGTCTCAGAATCTGGAATGTTTTGGCTAATCTAATCTGTAATAATGTTCACAACTTGCCCTCAAAATTTAAGCTTTCAAATCGCCATGTATCCATAATTATCAGCTTTAGAAGTCAAAAATACATCTCGTCCTTTAGTAAAACTATGTGTTATATAGAAAACACATATACAAAAAATAAAAGATAACTGTTAAGGTAGGGGTATAATTTAAGGGATTGTGCAATTTCAGTAAATCTGAAGACTATTTACATAAATTCACGTCCAAATCAATCCTCGAAAATGCTGAACATTCGCCTTTATGGTTTTACAACTCAGCATCTTTCAGAGAGGCCTCATATGGTTGTAATGTTTGAAAGTTCTGTTCTGGATCAGAGTGTGAAAGTCCAATGAATGCAAGGCCCAAATCGATCCTCGAAAATGCTGAACTATAGAATGAAATACACAATGAATCTAAACGCTATTAACATAAATTCACGTCCAAATGAATCCCCCAAAATGCTGAATATTCCCCTTTAATCGGAGAAATACAATGATATATCATGCCAGCACTAAATGAAATACAGGATATAATTGAAGGGATTGTGTGATTTTTCGGCATTTCCAGTAACTCTGAAGGCTATTTACATAAATTCACCCTCAAAAATGCTGAACATTCCCCTTTAATGTGAGAAACATAGAATAAAATACAGAGTGAATATTTAAACAATTCTATCTGATATTTACATTGTTATTATAAATCAACCTGTATGACAATTGGATCATACCCAATACCCGATACCCGACCGGTTATAGATAAGATAAGACTGAGTTCGTTAAATTGATTAAATAACGATATTAAAGGGATTGTAAAGAGGTTTTTTAAACTATGTATGTGTATCGGGACACTGATAGCATCAATTTGTACCATTCCAATTTCCATTTTAAGTCTGTGGTTCTTGCAATTCTACTAAAACTAACGTGTTTTATGACGTCACTATAATAGTGATCTGCAAAGATATCAATAGTAGCTTCCGGTAGAACACTATTAGTGACGTCATAAAACACGTTAGTTTTAGTGGAATTGCAAGAACCACAGAAGTTGGAATGGAACTTGGAATGGTGCAAATTGATGATATTGGTGTCCTCGATAAACATATTAAGTTTAAAAAACCGCTTTACAATCCCTTTAAATAACGGTAATATTAGTTAGTCATTTTATACACTTTCAGTTAACTGTTTCAGTTTCAATTAACGTTTCAGTTTCTCAATTTGTATTTTCAATTTAAATGAAATGAATGGAGTTTTACGTCCTACTTTCTGCACCTATATGGGCTAATTGAGGACGGGCAAACACCATGCAGTGTGCAATAAGGGAAATTTTGCCAGGACAGCGGCATTAGCCTGCTCTTATTTTCGATTTCCAACTGTCGAGGGATCTTTAATGTGCACAGCCAATTCACACGGGACCTTGGTTTATTGTCTCCTCCGAACGACTAGACGCTTTTCCATGTCAGCCCCTCCGACCTGCATCACTGACAGGGGGAAACCGGGTTGAATTTAAAGCGATACTACCTCTTAAAATGAAATAAAAAAATTAAGTTCTCAAATTTGGTCAATAAGAGTATTTATTCATCAACGGTGTCCAAAGTATACAAACAGAATTCAATAAACCCATAAAACTATGTAAATTTCCATACAATTACAGGTTATAATTGAAAAACGCTTAAAATTTGATCAAGTGTTTTTCAATTATTGTACATAAACATAGTTTTCTGGATTTATCAGATTATTTAGGTAATCTGTTGTATAGTTATGCAACCAGGTAAGTTCACTGATGAATAAATACTCCTATTGACCAAGTTTGAAATTAAGTTAAAAATATGCACGGAATAAGACATTCAAATAAGTTATAACAACTGGCCAAAGAATGCTTTAATTGATCAATTTTTTCTTTGATATAAAAATGTCCTATATTTTCCCCTCTTTCAACTAAATATTTGTTAGATTAAATATTTTACATGTAACAAGAGACGACTCCCCAGTGTCGTGAGGT